>CM028383.1:58750960-58790974 GCA_013146195.2 Codonopsis lanceolata
GGGTTCTAGAGATGGAAAGGAAGATATGCACAAATAATGAAGTTCCATTGTTAGGTAGACCTTTATGGCTACCGCCAATACAATGATTAATGTGAAAATGGTAAACTCACAATGTCACCCCTAGGTGAAACCTTGAAATTTCGTGTTTGATGCTATGAATAGACCTAGTGACATAATGCATGTTTTTCAATAGATGAGATTGAAAAGTTATCAACGAAACTTTGAAGAAGAGGAAGAATATGAGAGATAGATTCATAGTTTATGATGATAGTCCTATCCCTCCCATAAAATTGACATTGATGAAGATTGAAAGAGAAATAGAAGAAGAAGAAAGACTAGAGAGAGAAAAGTTAGAAGCTAGTAAAAAGAAAGATAAAAAGAAATAAAGATAAAAAGAATAAAGAAAAATCGAAAATACCTCGATAAGTTTGAAAAAAAGTAAAGAAGAAAGTTATGAAATTAAGGATGATGAAGTAGAGATTTCGAAATCTCTTTTGAAGAAATTGAGATAGAAAATATTGAGGAAGAAATTAGAAGATAATAAAGTAGAGAATGAGGAGGCTAAAATAAAAGAAACAATTAAAGTAGAAAATCTGAATTTATGCCATCCATTAATTCTCCTAAAGTTGAAGAATTAAAGCCATTACCACCCCATTTAAAATATGCATTTTTAGGGAAGGTAACACTTTGCCTGTTATTATAGCATCCAATTAATTTAACGGAAGAGCAAGAAGCTAGTTTATTAAAAGTTTTATGGACACATAGAGAAGCTTTAGGATGGTCCTTAGTCGATTTAAAAGGCATTAGTCCTCTATGTGCATGCATAAAATACATCTAGAAGAAGGTAGTAAACCTTCAAGAGAAAGGCAAAGAAGACTTAACCCACACATGGAAGAAGCCGTAAGAAAAGAAGTTCTTAAGCTCTTAGATGCGGGTATAATTTACCCTATATCGATAGTAAATGGGTTAGTCTGTCCAAGTAGTTCCTAAAAAGTCAGGAATTTACCTGTTAAAAATGAGAAAGATGAATTAGTCCCTACAAGAACAATAACCGGTTATAGAATGTGCATTGATTTGCGGAAAATTAATGCGGCAACTAGGAAAGACCACTTTCCTTTGCCATTTATTGACCAAATCCTTGAAAGACTAGCCGGTCATGAATATTATTGCTTTCTTGATGGTTTTTTCTGTTACAATCGATCCCCTCAGGTTGCACCCGAAGACCAAGAGAAAACAACTTTACATGTCCCTTTGGTACTTTTGCTTTTAGGAGAATGCTTTTGGATTATGTAATGCACCAGCCTACTTTTCAAAGATGCATGATTTCTATATTTTCATTTAGTTGAAAGATGCGTTGAAGTTTTCATGGATGATTTTTCGCTTTTGGAAATTCTTTTGATCATTGCTTAGAAAACCTTACATCACCCCTGAAAAGATGTTTGTGAAACTAATTTAACTTTAAGTTGGGAGAAAAGTCACTTCATGGTCAAACATGGAATTGTCTTAGGGCATGTTGTTTCAAATAAAGGCATTGAAGTTGATAAAGCTAAAATTGAAGTTATTTCACAACTACCCCTCCCACTTCGCTTAAAGGAGTTAGAAGTTTTCTTGGGCATGCCGGTTTTTATCGAAGATTTATAAAAGATTTTTCCAAAATCAGAACCTCTATGTAATTTGCTAGCAAAAGATACATAATTTATTTTTGATAAAGAATGTTTAGAAGCTTTTAATTTATTAAAAGAAAAATTAACTATCGCCTCCCTATTTTATCCGGCCCCGATTGGTCACTTCCTTTTGAAATCATGTGTGATGCATCGATTTTGCAATTGGAGCCGTGTTAGGACAAAGGGTAGATAGAAAGCCTCATGTGATCCATTATGCTAGTAGAACTCTAAATGATGCACAATTGAATTATACAACTACCGAAAAGAATTTTTAGCAAGAGTATATGCTTTAGAAAAATTTAGATCATATCTCTAGGATCAAAGGTGATAATATTTTCTGATCATTCTGCATTAAAATATCTGTTAAGTAAGAAAGATGCTAAACCAAGATTAATTAGATGGATGTTATTGTTACAAGAATTTGACATTACAATCAAAGATAAAAAGGGAACCGAGAATGTCGTAGCCGACCATTTGTCCTGTATTGAATTTTCACCCTTGCTTGAACGCCAATTTCTTGATGATCCTGTTCCCATAAATGATAATTTTCCTGATGAACAACTTTTAGCCATTAAAGATTCTGGACCCTTGTATGCTGGATTTTGTCAACTACTATGTGTCGGATATAATTATTCCGATTTTGATCATTATGAAAAGAAGAAATTTTTGGCGGAAACTAAAAATTATTTTTGGGAAGCACCTCATTTATACAAAATTTGTTCAGATTCTTTAATAAGAAGATGTATTCCAAAAAGACCAACAAGGTATTATGGAATTTTGCCATGGATATTCTTGTGGAGGTCATTTTAGTGGAAACAAAACCTGCTAGAAAAATTTTGCAATCAGTTTATATTGGCCTACTGCTTTTAGAGATTGTGAATTGTTTTATAGAACATGTGATAAGTGTCAAAGAACAGGTGGAATAGGAAAGAGAAACGAGATGCCCTTGCATATTAATTTGGTTGTTGAAATCTTTGATGTTTGGGGTATTGATTTCATGGGTCCTTTTCCAGTGTCAAATAATTGTGAGTATATTTTAGTAGCAGTTGATTACGTATCTAAATGGATTGAAGCAAGAGCAACCAAGACTAATGATGGAAAAACAAGAGTTAAATTTGTAGAAGATTTGTTTGCTAGATATGGAGTACCTAAGGCCATAATAAGTGACCAAGGAACTCATTTTACCAATAAGCTGTTGAATAATGTTCTTAGAAAGCATGGTGTAACTCACAAGTTAGCTACACCTTATCATCCTCAAACATCCGGCCAAGTAGAAGTTAGTAATAGACAAATAAAAGCAGTATTAGAAAAGACCGTTAGGCCTAATCGTAAAGATTGAGAATCTAAACTTAAGGATGCTTTATGGGCATACCGAATCGCTTTTAAGACCCCCATAGGAATGAGTCCATATAGAATGGTATATGGCAAAGCTTGCCATTTACCGCTTGAAATTGAGCATAAAGCCTATTGGGCGTTAAAGAATTAAATTTAGATTTAACATTGGCCGGAGAAGAAAGATTGTTTCAGCTTAAATGAGTTAGAAGAACATAGGTTGAATTGTATGAGAATGCTAAGACATATAAAGAAAAGACCAAGAAATATCATGACATGGGGTTAGCTAACAAAATGTTTCATCCAGTATGAAAGTGTTACTTTTTAATTCTAGATTAAGGTTATTCCTGAAAGTTGAAATCTAAATGGTCTGGTCCCTTTATAATCGTACGAATTTATCCTCATGGAGTCAGTTGATATTCAAAATCCTAAAAATAATGAAGTTTTAAAGTTAATGGACACCGACTCAAGCCATATTTAGAGCCGATGTCGCTTGAACGAACAATTGAGTTAATTCGCTTGGTCGACAATGAACCACCCCGGGATTAGGCTTGCAGTTTGGTCGAGCCAAAGACGTTAAACAAAGGCGCTAAGTGGGAGGCAACCCACTATTTTGAATGTTATTTGCTTTTATAGTTAGTTTAAATATGTTTTTCTCCGTTAAACTTAATTTTTGGACATTAAATTTTTAATTAAATATGCCAAAATTCAAGTTTGGGGAGAAAACATCTTAGTATTATATTTATATGTTACTAATAATTTTTAGTCTAGAGTTTTTGTTAAGTTTTTGCATACAGGAAAGATACAAAACATAACGGAAGTTAACGGAAGGGCTAAACTGCAAAACTGCTGAAAAGGAAGAAAGAAAATCAAGTGGGAAAGTTTCGCCCACCTTGCGACGCAGTGTGGAGACCTTGCACCGCAAGGTCCTCCGTAAATGCAATTTCGCGGCAACGCATCGCCGCCATGGGAATGGCGAATTGAAGAATCGGCTTGATCGCCGACCTATGCGTCGCAGTGTGGCGCACCTTGCGACCGCAAGGTCCCTTTATATAAAGACATGCCGGGTTTCTTGCAAAATCACCACGTAAAATTCCCTCTCCTCCTCAAGAAGAAGCAGCGCCCAGCCTCCTTCCAAAATTCCGGCAGATCTTCCATATTCCGGCACCTACACATTCAAGATCCTCTCCTCTCTTCAACTCTTCATCTTCTACCTCCCCCATCCATCCACCATTGCACTCCATTAAAGATTGAAGAATTTTTGAAGAAAGAGGAAGAACTCCATTGTTGCCGACGCCGATCAAGCTCACACTCCGGCCGCATTCTCTCCATCTAGGCCGCAAACAAGTAACACTATCACCTCTCTTTAATTTTTACGTAAAATAATTGCATGCTAGGGTGTTAGATAATTTTAACGTAGATAAAAATTTTGCATGCTTTAGAATTAATTTTTAATTTTAAAATTTTAAAAACTTATTTTAATTGTTAAAACTTTAGTTTTTAATTTTTAATCAAACAAAATGTTCCGTAAGCGTAGAAATACCGGTGCTTCGTCCTCCGGCCCTGCTCAGGAGGAAGAACAAAATTTTGACATCACCCGATTTGTGTCCTACGAGGCCTCAGAACGATATACGGCCAAACTCTCCAAGTCCTTGGTGCCCGAGAGGGGATTCAAGGCTGAAGAATTTGGCCTCCGTCCCAATTTTGTGGCTCGTAGGTGGGGGCTTTTGATAGATTCTCCGCCAAGGGCAGCCGTAGTGCCCATTGTCCGAGAATTCTATGCCAATGGCAACATTGGCATAGATGGGGGTGTATTAGACACCGTTAATGTTAGGGACGTCGTAGTAGATTTTTCGTCCCAAAGCATTAACAACTATTTCGGCACCTCCAACTTTGCGGTTGGTGCCGATGATTTTAGCACACACCTCCAACCCCCGTATCCCTGTCGAGGTGGTCAATGCGACCATCGCCCTCCCTGGTGTGGTGTGGACCTACAACCGTAATCCACCTTTTGGTCCACGCACCATGGAGGAGTCCTTCCTTCAGAACACGGCCAAGCCCGTGTTCAAATTTGTTTGTGGGCGTCTCATGCCCTCCAGTCACCAACATACGGTGACTTGGGAGAGGGCTGTCTTGACCTACACCATTATGTCCGGTGGGTCTGTTGATGTTGGCCGTTTGATCAACGGCCAAATCAAGACCCTTATTAGAGGTAGGACGAATGCGGGGTTCGCGTTCCCGCATTTGATTACCGAGTTGTGTAGGGGGCAGGCGTGAGATGGCCCAAACACACGAGAGCCGCCAAGGCCGGGTCCGCCATTACTAGGGCCATTTTGTTTGAGCACCACCAGAGCCGAGAGTGAGGGTTCCTCAAGGGGAGGAACCCGAAGAGGAGGAGGAGGACCCGCTCGTTGGGATCTCCAATAGGCTAGAAGAGGTTGCCTTAGAAGGCCAAATGGCTAATCAACAGTTGGCACAAATTCGTGCCGACCAAGAGCGGCTATTTGGTTGGTTTAACACGGTGGGACAAAATGTCTCCGCCTATTATGGGCTGCCTCCTGGCACGATCCCCGAGTTACATCCTCATTCGTTATTTCCGCCCGACTCACCGTGAGTCGAGGCCCAAGTTCCATCCTCTTTCGTTAGGTGGACTCGCTATCTCCTTTTGATATTTGTCCTACCCCATCAATCCACTCATATGTTCCTCAATTTTGAGGACAAAATAGAAATTAAGTTTGGGGGGGGGGGGATTTTAAACTTTAAGTCTTAGCAGGTCCTAGCCTAATGAGGAATGGAGTTGGGCTATGTTTCTAGGGTGAAGAAAATTTTTTTATACGATGACCATCTAAATCTTCACCCTATTTTCCTGTTTTTTAATTTTTTCTTATTTTCGGAGTTGTTGTCATGACCAGAATACTATAATAGAAAGGACCTTTAGGTTCCTATCAAAAGAGTCATCGTCATCATCTCCAAATTTCTTAAAAAAATATTTAAAAAAAATTTCAAAATTTTCATCCTCAAGTTTAGGTGTGGTAATGCTAGTCGTAGTCAATGAGGAGTTAATGCAATGAACCGCATAGTTAGTCCGTAGATCCCTCTGGAATTTACTTAATTTTGCGAAACTTTTACTTTTCTCCAAATTCTTCATGCACCCACACCACCATAATTATGGATTGATTAGAATAGTTTTATAAAGTTTATAACACCTACTTCATTACAACAAGATATGCACAAGAATATGATGCATAGCCATTCGAACATAATTGTTGCATTAAATTGTGACTTAGGGTCAATTGCATGATAGTTAGATCCCTTGGATTTTTCTCATTTATATATCTCAAGCACACTTTCGAACCGTGTCTGCATGTTAGTCTCAATTGTCCCTACCATCCGCCTTAGCGAATGCTTATGTGAAATCCAAGTGATGCTAAACATTCAACCCCCAATTCCCATAGTTGATATGATATTTTGTGTTGTCTTACTAGCTTTAAAAACTACATGAGCATTTGGCATTAAGAAATGACTTAGGCCATCTTTGGATCGTTAGAGCCTAAATATTCCCTGACCTATACTAAAAATATCCCTAGTGTCCCCGTTGAGCCTAATGAAAAAGAATGGAGTGTGCTAAGCACACTATTTAAACCCCCATTCGCCATCATTTCTATTACCCACATTAACTTAACCCTAAAAGCCTATACACTTTTAGCCTACCCTTTGAGAGAGTAGGATGTGGGTGGGAAATTGATTTTGGAGGACCACTTCTTTTCGTTAGGCTATTTTTTCGAAGACTTCTTCTTTCCATCGTCGGAAAAAAAAATAGAAAAGAAAAAGAAAAGAAAAATTATGTATCGAAAAATGAAACGGAAGAAGAAGAGTGTAACAAAGATTCAAATGGAAGCATAGCTTTCAAGAGAAAATATGTTAGAAAAATCATGCTGATAAGAATAATGTGATATTTTTAGAAGTATATATTGCCCAAAACAAGTTTTGGGGGGGGGAAAGAAGAAAAGTGAAAAGTAACGAAAAGCACCCTCCACTTGTAGTCTTTGCGGTGTCCTAGCCTAAATAGGGAAAACTTCCTTTTGCTTGGAAGTATGAGGGATAAAGGGTAGTCTTACTCTCTCACTTTGAATTCCAATCCCTTTCTATCAAATCCCCCAACACCTTGGCCTTACATTACAAGCTAAATAAAGACCTAATGATCTTCTTGCCAATGCTTATACTGTTTTAACTGTCAAGTGAGTCATATGAAATTGATCACACTTCATGTTCATTATTATTCACCCTAAAGCTCACTGTGTTAGCATAATCTTAGCTATTACAAGTAATTGGGATAGGAGAGCATTGTATGTCATACATAGAAGTGCATGGGATGGATGTATAAGTCTTTTAAATCCTTGGGACCTTTCTCTGTCAGAATCGACGGGTTTGGATGGTAGATCTCATAATTCTTAATGCATGATTTTCTATTAAACTTTGATTTTCATATGAATGTGGTGTTTAGCTTAATAAAACTGTTTTAGTTAAGATATTCTTTAAGACCGGTGATCACACACACACGGAGAAATTAGAAGTAGTAGCGCTTTTAAGAAAAGATCGCTTGGTTTTATGTGACTAAGCCGCATATATGTGGTGAGCATCGAACCGAGATTACTTGCATACCATACACTTATAACTTGAGATGAAGCCAAAAAGATTTTATGTTTTATTTTTAGTTTAATTTTATTTGCTTTTGTATTTATCTGCTTTTTGTATTTATCTGCTTAGTCGAGTCACTCGAAAGAGTCTCCTTGAGTTTGTGGGTTTATAGAGGAGTGTAAATAGTGTCACCCTCCAAAAAGATTTTAATTTTTGTTATTTATATGCTTTTGTATTTATAAGTATTATTGTTTACTCGGGACGAGCAAAGTTTAAGTTTGGGGGTATTTGATCGATGTATTTTATACGTCGATTTTATATGCTTCTATGACTTAAATTATGCTATTTCACGAGGCTTTTGGCTACTAATATATGTTTTCGGTGAGTTTTGTAAGTTTCAGGTTATTAGTGAAAATATGCGAAACCTGTGGTTTTAAGTGCAAATTTCAAGAAGGGCCAAAAGGAAAAATGAAGAAAGAATGAAGTTGTCGATTCGAGACCTTGCGGACGCAGGTACATCGCACTGCGACCGCAAGGTAGGCAAGACGGCAGAAGTCAAGCAACCAAAGGCCGACACATCGGAGACCTTGGACGCGCAGTACTCAACACCTTGCGACCGCAAGGTGGTCAGAATGCGATTATTTCGGATTTTCACACAGTTATTCGATTGGATTACAACTCCCGAGTATATATTGAAGTCAGATGCCGAGCCAATAAAGAGGAGACGGCTGGAAGCTCTCTTTAGTAGATTTTAGGTAGTTTTTAGATTGTATAACATAGTTAGATTTTGTAATTTCAAGTATTGAAGATCAAATCATGTATCCGATCATCTCCATGTGCTATTCATTGTCTATGATGAACTAAATCATCCATAATCTAGGAGGTGGGAGGTAACTTGTATCGAATTTATGTTTTGATTCTTATATATATGATCATTCAATTCTTGTTGATTGTGTTGTTTATCAATCTCTATATTATTTTGCTTTGAACAAATGAATGTAATCGCAAATAATAAAGGCCTAGAGGTACGGATAACTGCATGACCAATGTGCATATGTCGCATTAATCGGCTCACCAACACAATAAATTGGACCTATCGATGCACGAGAGTGATAAGTTAGGACCTGTGTTCATACATGATCTAGGTGATGATAGATCATAAATCTAGGTGACAACTAGATTGACAGCTTCTTGTGCTTAGGATATAGAATGGATGAATTTTATGCGGGGATGGAGGCCTGAACCAATTGTTCAACAGACTATATCTATCTTTAGTGAACGAACCCAAGAAATTGAATGATAATTATTAGGAATTGAACATAAAGGAGATACAAGTGAAAACCAGAATCCTAGATTGCCACCCACCATAAGATCTTCATATCTGTTATTACTGCTAATTAGTTAAACATCTAAATATAAATAGTAGTTTAGAGTAGAAATAAATATAAAAATCCCCTTTAGATTAATAATTTGCTATCAATAAATTGCACTGTTCGTGATCACTTGTCTCTGTGGGTTCGACCCTTGCTTCCAATACTATTCTATAATAGTCTTGTCCACTTGCAAGGAAAAAGATTAATTAAAACATCGATCAATATTCCAAGTTTTTTCAACTATGACAGTTTTATTTGCAGAGTTACGAGGCTCCAGGGTAACCTGTTCCATTTCACTGGTGGTGAGACTGATATCTTCGAAGATTTCCCAACCAGGACACCTCTTTCCATTCTGGTCTAACCAGGGCTCGGGAAACATGAGATAGGCATCCGTTTCTCCTTTCCTTACAAAGTGACCATTTAGAGTTTTTCTATAGGGTTGGAGAGAGGGATCCATGTAAGACGCTTTTCACGTTCTGCCTTGCTTTTCTCATGTTTCTGTCTCATAACTGCAGATAACTCAGCTGGCGTGGGTTTGTATCCTAAACCAAATCGAGGGATACATTCCTTAAGTTCATCTTGGACTAGATTAATAAGCCCCTACTGATTTCTACTGAGACCCAAACCAGGCATATAATTCATTTTTCGAAACATGTTTAACAGGACCATGTTTCCTAAAGATGTGGTTTTCTTTCCGGTGATGTTAGTTTCTCGCCCATATTCGATGGTGTTTACTCTGACTTGGGGGATAACCTCGAAACCATTAAGGAAGATACCTGTGTCATCGTGCTCTATTTCAAGGATCGAGATGTCCCCGCTTTCTTTGTTTTCCACGATCTTATCGGTAAGAATGATTATTATATGGTCATCGTGGATAAACTTGACACGCTGATGCAGCGAGGAGGCTACCCCTTTTACCCCATGAATCCAAGGGCGTCCTAGCAATAGACTGAAAGTAGCTGGTATGTCTAGGATTTGGAACTCAACTGACATGGTGAGTGGCCTAATAGTCATTATCAAAGTTACTACCCCTAGGACACATCGACTAGTGTTGTCGCATGCCCTTACTATCTACGATGATATTTTTATACCCAGTTTGGCTAGCGTGCTTGTGGGGTATACATTCAAAGATGAGCCATTATCTATCAGGACTCGGGGAACCCTTTTTTCCATGACCCCCACAGTGATGTGGAGAGCATCGATGTGATTGGTTCCTTCCCTCGGCAGATCTAGATCAGTAAACATTATCACATTTCCAAAGTGTATGTTTCTGATCATTTGTGTGAGCCCGTTTGGAGAGGTTTCAATGGGGATGACTGCATGACTCAAGGATTTATCCAGTATATCTCGATGGGTTTTGGAAGCACATAGCAAGCCCCCGATAGATATGTTGGTTTGGGTCTTCTTCATCTGAGCTAGCAGAGTATCTTCCATATTTTTAGCCCCAGTATCTATTTCTTGATCTTTGCCAGAGTGGTCACCTTTTTCTTGGTTTGGTTGGTAGGCCCGACCATATCTAGTAAGGTGACTGACATCCCTACCGACCCAAGTGGCTTTTTCAGTGCTACAAGTATTTTGGCTACCTAGGATGGTGTCCCAAGAAAACATGTTGCAGCTAAGCTCTTTTATTTCAAATAGGAGTATAGTACAACATTTTTTATTCTAGCTAAAAGACATAACCTTGATATTTATTACACTTTCTTCACTTGATCAGGTATCAAGTTTTGTTCCTTTGTGTCTGCCACCGTGATGATATTGTTATCAATGAGGTCTTCGATAGCGTTCTTGAGGGAATAGCACATCTCGGTGGGGTGACCACTACAACGATGGTATTCACAGTACTGAGCATGGTTCCATGAACTAGGCAGTGGGTCCGGTGTTGTATAGTGTGCAATAGGCTTAAGCTTTCCATGAGCCCATAATGTTTGAAAAATCATGGACCTTGAAGCAGACAGATCGTCATAATGTCTCTGAATTTCCCTCCTTCCTTTTGGTTGAGGTGAGGCCTTTGGTGGGGATTTGGTTGAGTGGCTAGGTTGAATATCTTTTTGGTCTGGGAAATATTGTGTTAGGAACTGATTGTATGCACTTCCATTTAAGGGAGGGTGTTATTTTTCATGCGCACAAATCATTCCAATCAGGGTGCCATGGCCCCTTTGCTGGGAGTAGGTATTTGAAGGATCAAGAGGGAGGTAGCTTTTCTGATTATGGAAGCAGGCATTTAGGTGAGCAAGCTCAGGGTTGGTGTCTGGGGTAAGTGGTGAAATAGGGTTATAGATATTTGGAATAATACCACTTTCGGAAATAGTTTTGGGACTTAGCTAAAGGCTGATGTTTGGTTGGGTTTTGGGAGTTTGAATAAGGATATCTTCTCTTAGTTCGGATATGTTTATTTCTGGAAGGAGGGAACTATTAGAACGAGGTATCAGGCTTTTGACTTCATGAGACATAATAGTGAAAGTTTCTATGAACTTCTCCAGTATCCTGCCAACTATTTGGTTGGTCCTTCCTTCTACATGGGCATCTAATTCCTTTTTCAGCCAGTCTTGGAATTCGGGGTGTGGGGTATACCCAGGAGCTTCTACTTCTGGTCTCAGCATCTTCTGTCCATTGCTGATTTCTGCCACAGCTTGTTTGTTCTTGGCGGCCATTCTGCTCAAATATGTACCCTTTGAACTGATTCTGACACTTCCTGGTCTGACCCTGATATTCTCTGATCTAACCCATGTGCCTGTATCTCATATCAATCGACAATACTATGCCTTTCCAAACTCGGGCCAGGTTTATAAGGAAAAGGGGTTGAAGGTATCAGAAGGGGTTGGCTGAAGGTTGTTCGGGTTTGAAGTATAGTGTGTTTTTATTAGTAATTTTTATTATTAATATTCATTTCCCCTAAAAATGATCGGACAAGCACCCGCTTTATTTTGATAGTCTCAGGATTATTCTTGAAATAGTGGATTCTTTCTCCAGAGTATAGGAACTTCGTATTCCACCTGCCTTTTGACTCCCCAAGATCGGACTGATCTCAGACGAAGGGCCTATTCTCTTTCCGGGATCCATCATTCAAAATGGTCTAGGTCGGATATCATACAAATTATTGGCCAGTCCCTGTGCATTTCTTTATTCGTATATGTTTTTCCTTTTTTTTTTTTGCTTCTCTTTTTTTTTTGCACTCTTTTTTTGTACAAGGACTGGTCAGTAATTCAGAAATATAAAACCGATCGGTCCATGAAGTGTCCTGAGAAACTATATGCAATTTAGCGTTGGCTAATGCAGGGGGTAGGCTGACCATGGTGTAGGGTAGCAGTTCAGAATATTTCTACATGTGTGCACGTGTGTGCAGTATCTAAAAAAAGTAGTAAAGTCTTTTTTTTCAGATATAAAAGCAGTAAATAAAGTAGATATGACATGTCTTTCTGTTTTTTGTGGATTTTCTTGGCTTATTTAGCTTGAGTCTCGGAAAGGACGGCACGAGCAAATAATGGCCATTCAGAACAAGAAATAGAAAGAAAAGTGGGAAATCTATCTATTCCTATTAATTACAAATTGGTCCTTCTCCCCGAAACAAAATGACATAATAAAATAATATTTACATTTTTTTTGCGAAATAAATAAAGCAAGCAGAATAATAGTATTAAACCGAATAAAGCAAATATAAAATAAAGCCCCAGCCTCTTTCTTTTCGTTATCCTGCTCGAACTTCTATATTATTTTTTTGTATAAGTAACGGGACCTGAAATGAAGCTGCTGTAAGTTTTACGGTTATATGGACAAATATATATATAGATATATAAAAATGTGATATTTAAGCTGTTGAATAAATATAATATGCATATTTAGCCAAAAGAAAAACTTGTTTGCTTTTGTTTGAAAAATGAGTCTAGCCCTCCATTTTTATTTTCTTCAAAATAAAAATGACGTCCCCAACAGAGTCACCATTGAGAGTGTCCCGGATTTTTCTGTATCTCATCCTCCCTTGTTTAGGGGAAAACAAGATTCAGAAAAGACAATACTCTTTTCATTCCATATTCTCTTGTTTAGGGGAAAACGAAATTAAAAGTGCAAAAAGAGTGTTGTAAAGAGCGCGTTGAATACGTCCGGCCTCATTATGGACCACTGTGAATGCTTTGGATTTTTCTGTATCTCATCCTCCCTTGTTTAGGGGAAAACAAGATTCAGAAAATGCAACACTCTTTTTATTCTATCTTCCCTTGTTTAGGGGAAAACGAAATTAAAAGTGTAAAAAGAGTGTTGTAAAGGGCGCGTGGGAATACGTCCGGCCTCACTGTGGACTCAAAATGTTGTAACAGAGTCATCATCTTTATTTTAAGGAGAAATAAAGAAAAACCAAATATAACCAGATTTTGTAAAAGGGTTCAGAGGCTAAGTTACGAGGTGGGAAGGTGTTAGGCACCCAACTCGCCTTTTTGGTCTCAAAACAAGTTTTTTGGCTAAAATATGCTTTTATTATATTTATTTAACAGATAAAATAAAGTATTTAAATATACATATACATATATTATTACAAACTTGCAGCAGTCTCTTTCCAGGAATTACAAATATTTGGTCATAATAATGGCTCTTTTAAGTGCTATTTTCTATAGATATCCGGCCAGCGTAACTGCTTATATTTATTACATTGGGCCGATTTAAATAGCACGTTTATATATTAAGATTTTAAATAGCCTACCTTTTGAAGCGTGGAAGCTTTATCCCATACCAACTAACTTCTAGTAGATTTTAGGGGCGCTCGCTCTGTCCTTTCGGGAGATGGAGTCTTTTTGTTGTTGCGGAGATTCGGGCATAGTAACTGCTTCCGAAAGTTGCTTTATGGCACCGGGAACCGGGCGGAGCAACTGCTTGCTTTTTGCTGTTGTTTGCTTGCTGATGGCGTAAATCGGGCAGAGCAACTGCTTGCTTTTTGCGGATTTGGCGTTTGGATTCAGGTAGGGAAACTGCTCTTTTTGGGATTTTGGGACTAGAGGAATAGGGTGGAATCCTAGCAAAGCAACTAGGTTTCACTTTGATCGATTGGTTTTGTGCTTGGGGGAGATTTGACGGAGCTTCGAGGCTTAGAGGAGGGGAACTCTCAGAGCGATCTCTCAAAACTCACTGCGGAGGAATTTTAACTGCGTGCGATGACTGTGTGCGGAGAGTATGGAGTGAATTTTCACAAGCCGGGACTCTCTATTTATAGGCCGAGATTGGGATTCCTTCGTCCTTAAGATTTCTTCTTTTGTACTTCATCAGCTTGTACCGCGCATTTGAGAGATTGTACCAGAGGCAAACTGCTACAGTGAATAGTGCACTATTGGGCGCCACTCATGGAGGGGGCTGGCGCGGCGCCCAGAGTGGGTGTGGGTGGCGCCAGGGGGACTTTTTTGGTCTTCTTTTTGGCACTTAGGCTCCATGCATTTCACTGTTTACGCATCCTGCTTTTTCTTTTGCATTTTTAACCATGTAACTTGACATTTGTTAGTTTTTAACAGGTCTTGATATCTCATGTCATGTTACATACCAGATGTACGAAATTGGGGTGTCTACACCTACCTCATTACCCGCCCCATTACCTGAACCGAGTATTACCCGAGCTGCTTATTTTAGTAATACAATTTTACCCTTATTCATATAAGTATTTCCCATAGTATATATATATATTTATACACACACACACACACACACATAAAACCGAGATTATTTGTTTAAAGTGAAAGACTTTAAAGAAAAAAAAAAGAATTACATACTCGTAACAATTTCCTTTACTAGTACTAACAAAAAAAGAAAAAATATATTTTAAAATAATAAAGAAGGTAGGAAGTGAACGGATGGAGAAAAGAAGAAAAGAAAAGTAGGAAGTCAGTCGCCCTCTTCACTACCCCATTTCTCAAACCCAAAAAATCCCACCTTCTATCATTACCCTACAAACCTAAAGCCACCCTACTCCCCAACTCCCGTCATCAATCCATCACACTCTTATTCACTCATACACACAATGACTCCCTCCATTCTCTGGGACTCTCCGGCTCTCCTACAAAAACAACTCTCAAACTTAACAAAAACATTCCTTCCCTTCATTTGGCCCCTCTGATCACTCCCCACAAACAAAAAACTCAGTTCTCCTTTCAGCTCTCTCTCTCAACAACTCAATCTCTATACTCACATTAATCTCTCATTCTCCATTCGATTCCTTCTCCCAACCGAGCATGCAAGCTCTCAGTTTCGGCCAAACTCAACAACAACACCCACAATTGTTTTACTAGTATGTGTTAAATCCTTATATAAAATGTATTGCTCTTATAAAGAATATTTCTTTATGTTTGGTGAATTGTGTCATATACAACTATTTTAAAATAAATTGAGAACTTATGAATGTGATTATATGAGTTTAAGTAGAAATATTATCATTTATCAAGGGTTATGAACTTAAGCAGAGTTAATTTTTAAGTTTTTTTTATCACTAAAGTCCTTTAAAACAAAATATTAGTTTGACTAATTCTCCACGGGGATTCCCTGATTAACCGCTACTCGTGAGAAATGGATATGGTATGGAAAATTGATTCCCCGCTAAGGAATGGGGCGGTTATGGAGTATAAAAATTGAATTGGGGAATGGCGGTGGTATGATGTATAACCGCCCCAGAAATACCCCGTTGCCATTCCTGTTATTAAGAGATAACAAAGACAATAGTAGCATGCAAAAAACATGCACTTCCCACATACTATAGCCATTGACTTGTGCTACTAATTCAAAACTGCTTCCTTTTCCACCATGGTTGCCCCTCCTTCTGAGTCTGTATCACCAATGGTGATGAAACTGGGAATCAGATAAGTGAAATTTAGATGTAGGTTTTGATTTGATTTTAGATCTGGGTTTCGATTTGATTTTAGGTAAAATCTGGAAATTTTAGTATGTTAATCGAGTTGACATCCTTATAGGGCTAGCCCTACTAGCCCTGAATTTAATAGGGTCACCTTTTTTAGACACTAATTCTTTTTAGTTTAACAGGGTTGATGTTGGTCCACAATAATGCTCAAATAGGCTAGAGGGGGGGGGGGTGAATAGCCTATAATGCCAATTTAAAAACTTTTCATTTGGATATCTTTAACGCACAGTTTTAGTGGCATTTGCAGTTTAGCAAGTTGAGCATGTCTGCCGGTAGAGGCTATCGGTAGACTTGCTCTAAGCAGAAGTATCAACTCTGCTAGTAAACTGCTAGTCAAATCAAAAGCCTGTTAAAAAGAGTCTGGGCAGCGGAAAGTAAAGAGGCTATGATTTGGAGAAGTCTTAAGTGGCTGTACACGAATATATGTTCAGAACAACAGCACACTTAATACTTCTTTCAAATGCAGATTTAGGAAATCAATTAGAGAATAGCTTTTCTAAAGATAAATTCATTTATAAAATGCTCATAGATATATAAGGACTGAGAGATAAAGTATTTGTAAGAACATATGAATTTATTCAAAGATAAATTACATATTACATCAGTCTAAATAATCTATGTACAGTTTCCGACTTTGTCTTCCTAAGCCTCAATCCTTACTTAATTATTCATTCATGAATCTTTAAGTAGCAAAGGGCAATAGGAGACCAGAACGAGAAACTGTTATGAGAAGGAAGGGATTTTCAAGGTCATTCAGATAAAAATTATCTGAACGATTGAGTGCAAAGCACTCGTCCTTCCATGATGAATGATTATTGCATAATCAACAACATTTGTATTGGAATACAAATCTAAAGATATGAATGCAATATCTACAGACAGCTCTTCATTTTCTTCAGACATTATCTAACATCAATCTTCAGATCTTGATCTCTGTCTATTGAAGTTTTTGATCAATCTCTTCTCTTTCCAAGCTTTTCTTCCTAGCAATCCACTGAAGGTGTTTTGCTAAGATCTGGATGAGTTCGCTGCAATCTGTGTAGAGATCTGAGATACGTTGGTGAAGACGATCTCATTGTAGATCTCTTTTCTTTGAATTACTTGAGTAAGTTGAGTTACTCGTTTCGTCATCTGTTATCTCATCAGGGTGAGTTTTCTCGATGATTTGTTTGTCTTGGGTAAGAGAGAGGATTTATATAGGCGAGAGTCAATATGATCGTTGAGAGATGAAGATTTGAAGTTTCTATCCGTTTAGAGATGTATTGGTTGAAATCTATCGGATAGAGATCTTTGTCCATAAGATCTTTGACTATTATGGGGCAGAGATTTAGTCCTGTAGATCTTGGAACTTGTTGTCTGCCAGACTGTGTTGATAAGTCTCTGAAGAGTAGGTTTGATGTCATTTGCCTTGTCGTGGGTGTACTCAATAAAGTAATTACTTTTTGACTTTATCAGACTACTTGAGTGAGAAAAAGTCTTGTAGCCTTAAGTATGTCAGGCTTTCTGAGTCTTGAACATATTTGTCTTGATTTGAGCTACTTCTAGACTTTTCTTTGTAGCACGTGCAGAATTAAGTCTGCCGGTGGAATGCTTCGAGCCAGTGGAAACAAGTCTTCCAATTTAGGAGAACTGATGTCTGCTAGTGCGAACAGTTTAACTTGTAACATGTCTGCTGGTGGTGAGTCTTTAAGATGTTCTGATCTTTATCACTGAAGTCTTTTGACATCGCTGCAAGTCTTAGGTCTTGAAGTGCGTCGAAGTCTTTGATGTTTGATCATCATGTAGGAAGGTAGAACTTGATCAGGTTGCACCTAATCTAAGACCTATGTGATATCACACGAGTTGCCACGCTAACCGGTACGCAGACCTTTTAGCCACTCGTGATGACTCACTTGTAATGGGGGTAAGCAAATCAACATATATAGAATATGCAAGGCGATAACTAAATTATCAAGAAGCATATTCCAACAATCACCTCCTATTTGCTTGGAACCATTACAAAATGACATATACAAAGCACTAAAGCATTTATCAAGACATAGTAATAACATGCCCACAATGAATGATCATTTTATCACAAGACATGTCCTATGTTGATAATTACATAAGCGATGGCTTTGGTATAGTCTACTATTGCTATTACAGACTCGATAAATCAAAGTACTGAACTGGTAACACAATAGTAAAAACAATTTAGATCACTTAGAATTTTTGAAAGAGGTTTGGACAGGATCTAAAAGGTTTTTGGGTGTCTTACTTGCACATAAATATTTATAAACTGAAAGCTTGTTTTGGCAAGTAAGAGTAGCAAATCCTTTAAGTAAATGTATGTTTTTGAAGGTGGTTTAATAAGGATTCCTTGTAATACCAATTTTATTAAAAAAACCAATTTTTGAAAACTTTTTATGGTTTTATTGAATGTAAAGGGTCTCTGTTGAAAGTAAGACTCAACAGAGGGTTTCGTCAACAAGTTTTTCAATCAGAAGTGCCACAAAGGCTGAGCATGATTCACTAAGAATCAGCTTAGGGTGAATTGTCACATTTGCGTGTGTTTTCCATATGCTCTTGGTTTAGCGAAAGCGATATTTATTTATGTCATAACTCTCCTTTTTATGATAGGTATGTCATGTCATAACTTTCCTCCTTATGACATAATGCCATAGCGATATATCATTATTTGATATGTTATCTTTCCTCCTGACTCTCTTCTTTAACTGATATGTCATAACTCTCCTCCTTAATGGTTGCAAGCAATAAGAAGTAATATTGAAGGACAGTTGCAAGCAAGAATAAGGAAATATACTAGAAGAGATGTAGTATAATAGAGAAGATAACAAAAGAGGAAAGCACTAAATAACGCAAGAAAGTACTAACAAGTTTTAAATAGTACATACTAATTTGAATCTCCAAAACTATCAGTGCTAGAATCTAGAGAATAGTTTCTATCCTGATCAGAAAAACTTCTATTGCCGAACAATTCTCGAGTGATCAGCAATTCTCCAGTGACAGGAAGGCGTTCGTCCTCGTGAATCATGGAACGAATGGTGTGGTAGGAGCATAGGAAGTAGCTGATAATCCTAGCATATTTGTGAATACCAGACCCATTCACTCGTCTTCGCATAACAGACCAAAATATAAGAGAGAAGACTACTTCAGACCAGTTGATGATGTGAAAGTCAAGAATAGCAACGGTGAAGTTTCAAAGTCTTCTGGTGTCGCTTCTTGAGCCTGGTTCATGAAACAAAAGACATTGGCTCAGAATTTCACCAACACAGTACATGTCCAAGGGATAGTTGAAAATTTCCCATGTACTGTAGTCATCTCGAGATTGGTAGCCAGTACGGTGCAACCATGATTCGTTGAGAACAGAATCATTGATGGAGTCAGGTCCAGCAGAGGGAAGGTTGAAGACTCTTGACAGGCTGTCGGCATTAATGACGAGATCAGTACCTCGAATCCGATCGTGGAGGCTTTTACCATCTCTTGTCAGCTGCATCCTTGAGTAGAATTCGTCGACCAGTCGAAGGTCAGAGAATTCTTCAGCGAAAGAAAGGATGGAGACGAGTCCAGAATTGTGGAAAAGATCTATAATCTTTGCTCCAACAGTATTGTCAAGGAGAAATTGTTCTCCTTGAATCGTGTGACCAAGAATGTAGGATTGACGTCCTACTTTGGTGATGAATGAAGATTCAGGGGGAGCAGTTTGGCTAGAGACGCTGTTGGAAGAGGAAGCGGCCATGAAGAATTTCTCAGGGGAAAAGAATATACACTGATAATAATCGTACAGATTGGTTTGGGTAACGATGGAGATTTATCAAATATTGTACTATATATATATTCAGTACTTTATGAGAACGAGCAGGAAGAACACACTTTTCAAGAACTGTCGTTTGAGTGTCCACTATAGAACTGTAAATGACTGAAATGAGAACCGGCGAAGTAATCATTTCAAAGCTCAATTGTGAGTGGACGTGTTTATTGGAGAGGCGGCGATTCATGATTGCGTTATTAAGTTTTCTAGGGAGTATGAATTTGGACAGTTTAGAGACTTAAATCGAAGATTTCAATGCCGAGAAGGATAGATTAATTGAAGGCTTAGGGTATTGAAATGAAGTTGTGTTGATATCGATGAGTAAAAATAATGGAATGAATTTCGTAAAAATAAATTTAGGAAATATGATAGGTTTTTAAATATTCCAGATATCCTAGTAGATAATTTACGGGGTATTCTGAATAATCTACACAATTAGGTCCCAAGGGAGAAGTTTCTACAAAGAAGTTTCTTGGAAACTGCTACAACTATGGAGGCATGGGTCACAAGTCAACGGTTTGCAAGAAACCTAAGAGGGAGTGTGAAGCCAATATTGTGGATGGCATCGCTCAAGATGTGTCAGATATCAACCTTGTTGCGGTGATCTCTGAAGTCAATTTGGTGGGTTCAAACACAAATCAGTGGTGGATTGATACCGATGCCACTAGGCACGTTTGCTCCAACAAGGAGATGTTTAGCACCTTTCAAGCTGCTGAGAATGGGGAAAAACTCTATATGGGAAATTCTGCCACCTCCGATATCAAAGGTCAAGGGAAAGTGGTCTTGAAGATGACTTCTGGGAAAGAATTGACTCTCAACAACGTGCTCTATGTGCCTGAAATTCGGAAGAATTTAGTGTCCGGGTCTTTGCTTGTGAAGCATGGCTTCCGTGATGTTTTTGAGTCTGACATTGTAACTTTGGCCAAAAGTGGAATGTTTGTAGGCAAAGGGTATGTTAATGATGGGTTGTTTAAGCTATCTGTAATGGTTGTCAAGCCTAAGAGCAATAATAATAAGAACAAGTCTTCTGTTTACTTGCTTGAGTCTTCCAATTTGTGGCATGGTAGACTAGGACATGTTAATTATGGTACATTACGTAGACTAATTAACATGGATTGCATACCAAAATTCCAAATTGATAAAAATCACAAGTGTGAAACTTGTGTAGAAGCAAAGTTAATAAGAACGTCCTTCCATTCTATTGAAAGAAATAGTGAACCACTTGGATAAATTCACACTGATGTGTGTGATTTTAAATCAACACAATCACGTGGTGGGAACAAGTACTTCATAACTTTTCTTGATGATAGCACAAGATTTTGTTATGTGTATCTTCTTAAAAGTAAAGATGAAGCAATAGAGAAGTTTATTCTCTATAAAACTAAAGTTGAGAATCAACTTAACAAGAAGATTAAGATGTTAAGAAATGATCGTGGAGGTGAATATGAATCACCATTTGCTGAATTTTGCGCTAAGCATGGAATAATTCACGAAACCACTGCACCTTATGCACCTAAACATAATGGCATTGCAGAACGAAAAAATCAAACTCTTAAAGAGATGATGAATGACATGTTGTTAAGTTCTGGATTACCACAGAACATGTGGGGAGAAGTTGTGCTGTCAGCTAATTACCTTTTAAACAAGGTACCCCGCAAGAAGCTTGACAAAAGCCTTTGCAAGATGTGGCATGGAAGAGTTCCATCCTACAAATACTTGTGAGTGTGGGGATGTCTTGCAAAGGTTGATGTTCCTTTACCTAAAAAGGTGAAAGAAGGACCAAAAACTGTTAATTGCATATTTGTTGGTTATGCACATAACAGTAGTGCTTATCGTTTTCTTGTGCACGAATCTAAGATAGAAGACATACGCAAGAATACAATAATGGAATCTCAAAATGTTTATTTCTTCGAAAATGTATTTCCTTGTAAGAGAAGCGATGAGTCCAACTCATCTAAACGGGTACATGCTTCGAAAGAAGAAGAACAAGAAGAAAATGAGAAAGAAGAGGTGGAACCTCAATGTAGCAAAAGAAATAGGGTGGAAAAATCTTTTGGTCCAGATTTTCTTACCTACATGCTAGAAAGTGAACCTCAAAGCTACAAAGAGGCCGTGAGTTCCTCCGAAGGACCTCAATGGAAAGAAGCCATTAAAAGTGAAATTGATTCCATTCTTCAAAATCAAACTGGGGAACTAGTGGACCTCCCTCAAGGAAGCAAACCATTAGGGTATAAGTGGATTTTCAAGAAGAAAATGAAAGTAGATGGAACAATTGATAAGTATAAAGCCAGACTTGTAATTAAAGGTTACAGACAACGTGAAGGCTTTGATTACTTTGATACTTATTTTCATGTTACGAGAATAACCTCCATTAGATTAGTACTTGCTATTGCCGCATTGCGAAATCTGGAAGTACATCAAATGGATGTAAAGACTGCCTTTCTAAATGGTGATTTAGAAGATGAGATTTACATGGAACAACCAGAAGGGTTTTCTGCTCCAGGGCAAGAAAACAAAGTGTCTAAGTTGGTTAAGTCTTTGTATGGCTTAAAACAAGCACCAAAACAATGGCATGAGAAATTTGATAATGCCATGTTGGGTTATGGATTTAAGATCAATGAATGTTATAAATGTGTATATGTAAAGGAAACTGAAAATGGCTATGTCATTTTATGTCTTTACGTAGATGGCATGCTTATCATTGGTAGCAATGATAATATGATTAAATCCACAAAAGACATGCTAAACTCGAAATTTGACATGAAAGATTTGGGGTTAGTTGATATAATCCTTGGTGTTAAAATTTCTAGAATTTCAAGTGGACTTACTTTAAGTCAGTCACACTACGTGGATAAAATTCTAGAGAAATTTAGCAAGGATGACATCGTAATAGCTAGAACTCCTATTGACACAAGTCTACATCTATCAAAGAATAGAGGTGAGACTGTTTCTCAGGTAGATTACTCGAGAATCGTAGGAAGTCTGATGTACTTAATGAGTTATACTAGGCTAGACATTACCTATGTTGTGAGTAAACTGAGTAGATATACGAGCAATCCTTGGACTAATCACTGGAAAGCGATAGTCAGAGTACTAAGGTACTTAAGATATACTTGTGATTATGGACTGCACTATACAAGAGACCCAACAGTGATCGAAGGATATACAGATGCTAATTGGATCTCTGATATTAAATACTCAAGGTATACTAGTGGATTTGTATTCACTTTGGCAGGTGCAGCCATATCATTGAAATCTTCTAAACAGACTGCTATAGCTAGATCCACGATGGAGTCTGAGTTTATAGCTCTAGATAAAAGTGGTGAAGAAGCTAAATGGCTACGTGTAGACACCCCAATTTCGTACCCCTGGTAGGTAACATGGCATAAAATATCAAGAACTATTAAAAGGACTAACGGATGTCAAGTTACAGGGTTTAGAATGAAAAAAGTGCAAAAGATATGAAAGGATGCATGAACAGTGGCTTGCAGGGGGCCAAAGCGTCAAAAAGTTAAATAAAAAAATGCCTGGCGCCGCCCCTATTGCCTCTTGGCGCTGCGCCCACTTCCAATGTAGGCGGCGCCCAAATAGTGCTAGTGCACTATAGCACTTTGCTTTTGGTACAATCTCTCAAGCGCGCGGTACAAGCCGATAAAGCTCAGAAAGAAAATCTTAATGACAAAGGAATCCCTCCTTCGGCCTATAAATAGAAGGCTCCGGCTTCAGAAATTCACACACCAAATACTTGCAAGAACACACCGAAAGTTTACGCAGTGAGAGCGCTGAGAGTTCCCCTCCTCCTATAAGCCTCGAAGCTCTGCCAAATCTCCTTCAAACACAAAACCAACCGGTCAAAGTGAGCCTTAGCCCTCCAGCTAGGTTTCCACCCGATTCCCCCGGTCCAAAAATCCTAAAAAGAGCAGTTGCTCTGCCCGAATCTAAAGGCCAAATCTGCCAGAAGCAAGCAGTTGCTCTGACCAAAATTCACCAGCAGCATGCAAATAACAGCAAAAATGCAAGCAGTTGCTCCGCCCATTTGACAATGCCTAGAAGAAACTTTCGGAAGCAGTTATTTTGCCCGAACCGCGGTAGATCCAAAAAGACTCCCTCTCCCGGAAGGACAGAGCGAGCACACCAACGCTCTTAAATGTGAGCCTTTAAGGGTTTTATTTATAAAAATGCTATTTTCATCTAGTCCAATGTATAAAATATAAGGTGTTATGTTGCCCGGATCTATTTAGAAAATAACATTAAAAAGAGCCATTATTTTGGTGAAATATTTTTAAATGTATTTGTAAGTACTGGAAGGAGATGGTTGTAAGTCCGTAAATAATGTATATACATATATATTTGTTTCCTTTTTAATTCTTTATTTATTTGCTAAATAAATATAACAAAAAGCATACTTTAGCCAGAAACTATTTTGAGACCGAAAGGGCGAGGTGGGTGCCTAACCCCTTCCCACCTCATAACTTAGCCTCCGAACCCTTCTTCTACAAACTCTGGTTTATTTTTGGTTTTTCTTTGTTTCCCCTTAAAATAAAGATGGCGACTCTGTTAAAACATTTTGGATCACAATGAGGCCCGCAACATCCTTTCTTGCACTTTTTCGTTTTCCCCTAAACAAGGGAGAATGGGAATAAAAGGATGATGCATTTACTGCATCTTGTTTTCCCCTAAACAAGGGAGGATGAGATACGGGGAAACCCAAAGCACTCATAGCGATTCAAAATAAGCCTAAGGTCATGGTGAGGCTCGCAACATCCTTTTTTTGCACTTTCCTGTTTTCCCCTAAACAAGGGACGATGAGAATGAAAAGGGTGATGCATTTTATGTGCCTTGTCTTCCCCTAAACAAGGGAGGGTGAGATACAGATAAACCAAAGGCACTCATAATGATCTAAGGCGATTTTCGAAAAGTCCATAGTGAGGCAGGGCGTGTTCCCACGCGCTCTCGCAACATTCTTTTTTTGCACTTTTCCGTTTTCCCCTAAACAAGGGACGATGGGAATGAAAAGGGTGATGCATTTTCTGTATCTTATTTTCCCCTAAATAAGGTAGGGTGAGATACAGAGAAACCCAAAGCTCTCATAATGGGCCAAAAACCTCACTCAGGTGACCGAGGCGTATTCAACGCGCTTTTAGCAATATTCTTTCTGCACTTTTAATTTCGTCTTCCCCTACATAAGAGAGGGTGGAATGGAAAGAGTGATGCTCCTTCCGCATGCCGCGTTCCCCTAAAAAAGGGAGTGCGGGGCGCGGGAGAATTTTACGGGGCACCCACACTACGCCAATTTATAGAAGATATTCCAAGATGGACAAAACCTATGCCAGCAATTTGCATACATTGTGACAGTCAATCAGCTATTGCCAGGGCACAGAGTAACATGTACAATGGTAAGTCTATGCACATGTACAATGTACAACTACTCTAAACTGGTACTATCTCTATTGACTACATAAAGTCAAAGGATAATATACCAGATCCGTTAACCAAAGGGTTAAATCGAGAGTTATTTGAAAAGTCATCAAGAAGAATGGGTCTCAAACCTCTTGAAAAATAAGTCTATACAATGGAAACCCAACCTACTTCACTGGAGATCCCAAGATCTAGGTTTAAAGGGACAACCTAATTGTAAAAAGATTTTGAGTCACTGTGGGGGATTCATCTCTTATCAAGTGATGAGTGTAAGTAAGAGGATAATCATATGGCTTTTAATGATTCTTGAGAATCACCTATGTGAGAGAGAAGTGGAGCCGCTTCGAAGAGAATTGTATGAGACTCAATTCTTAGACCCTCTTGCAGAACCAGACGTATGTTCAGAGTCACGAATGAACATAACTATGAGAACTGAATTGTGTCAGGAAGATTCCTGTGTGAAGTATGCAATCGTTTACACCAAAGGCAGAACAATTCAAAGACATCATATCTACTGATCAGTCGGTAAAGTTAGCATGCTTTCGCAAGGGAATGTTCAATGGTTAACACCTACCTATCCTATACAGGTTTCAATAGTTGAAGTCTATCACCGTTATCGTCAATTTCCTTCATGTGGGGGATTGTTTGAAAACTAGTGTTTTTAAGTGAAGTAAATTGGGGCTTTGAGGACTAATTTATTTGTGAGTATCCCTCCCGTGCCCGCAGGGGGGTGCAAATCAAGGTCCAATTTGGCTTGGACCGACGTACTCGTGTACCCGCACATGCGGACACGAATGTCGGACCAAATTGTGCTACCTAGACAAACCCACCTTTTGCTTATTTTTCTTTTGAATTTTAAATTCAAATTTCATAACTCCAACATTAAAGAGCAGATTAATTATGTCTTAATGTCTGCTTTAATTGAGTGGTTAATGGGCATAATCAAAACGGTTTTAGTAATTAAAACGTATTGATTTTCTAGCCTATATAAAGGAACCATTCTCCACAACAGAGAACATACTTACAGAGTACACGAAATTCTTCTTCCTCTTCTATACTTGCATTTGTATTTCATATTGTGTATCTTTTTCTTGGCCTCCTACTTGGTGATAGATTTCTGGCACTATTTCTGTTCACTGAACCTTCAGTGCATAGTCATCTGGTACCACCGTTGTATCCTGGGAGACGATCGTCTTCTATAAAACTCTGTGTACTTACAGGGAGTGGGACGAATAACTTTTCAAGGAAACTGTGTGATACGCAGGCCTTGGTCACAGTTTATTCACCAGCAGACTTGGTTCAAAGCCACCAGCTGACTTAGTACCAAGTCACCACCAGACTTCGTTTCAAAGCCACCAGCAGACATTGTAGCAAGTCACCAGCAGACTTGGAACAAAGCCACCAGCAGACTTCGTACCAAGTCACTAGCAGACTACACACAAGTCTTCTACAAACCAGCAGTTCTAACGGTTTTGTTTCTTTATATTTTATTTTCTTTAAGATTGTATAGGGATTTACCCAACAGGAGGTCCAGTTCTACAGGTGCTCAAGGTGGTTTCAGGTTCGTGTTCTTTGTCTTCTAAGGGGTTGAGTGAATAATCGCCAAGGTGGAGATTGTTGATGTAAGACCCCGAACCTTCGTGTAATGGACCTTCTCATTTTATGTGTCGTTTAATCGTGACCTCGCTTACTTGACTTGAGGAGAGAACCTTGATTTGTGTAGGTAGGCTATCTAGAAGCCAATACCTTAATTCCATATGTTCCATAGACTTTAACTAGTTAAAGTTACAAGTCGTAAACTGACGCCGTTCGTTACTTAACTCGGTTGAGAGTTTTCTCGCGTAGCTCTTTCGTGTGACCTCGGTTGTGCTCTTAGTCATTCCTTCATTTGTCTTGAGGGTTATTTGAGCCTCATAAGGTCTTAGTACACAAGTTTTATGCTTGATTGAGTTGCATTTACCCAACGTATGATTCGCCTTCGGTCCTAGACCCGTTTGGCTTCGTTTTTGACTTGAACCATCGTTCCAACTTGACAACCGAACATCCTGGGAGATGTTCGGCCAGCCCAACCGAACTCCTTTAGAAGAGTTCGGCCATGCCAACCGAACAAACACATAAAAGTTCGGCCTAGACAACCGAACGGTGCTCCCGACATCAGCTTTGTGCTGGTTTGATTTCTGATGTGAAATTTCTATTCTACCCTTATTTAACCCTTGCCCCTTCACACATTTGAGGGTATGTTAGTCCTTAAACACCCTTATAACCCCTGTTGGTCCCAAAGGGCACAATAATAAGCTAGAAGGGGGGGGTTGAATAGCTTATTAGACACTTAAAATTTTCTCAAGTTTGTTCGTAAAACAAGCACTTGCAATCTATTAAAGAGATTGAAGTAGCGGAAGTCTTGTAAGGAAGACAGTTTAAGTCTACCGATAAAGGATTATCGGTAGTCCTGACTGAAAACTCTTTCTTTTTTTTTTCTTTTTTTTTTGACTGAAAACTCAAGTCTGCTGTTTTTTAAAGATAAGTAAATGAAATAAGAAACAGTATGAGGGAATGATCAACAGTAAGGAAAGAACACAAGTGTTTGAGATGGTTCACACTTTGAAGAGTGCTACGTCCACCACCAAGGCAGTCAACCTTCGATTTAAAATGTGCACTATGTTTTCCAGTAGTTCTATTACAAGGAATATATCTAATGGATCGCGTACAAAATATCTGACTTGTGTTTGGGGGTTTGGGAATTGAATATCTAGATAAACAAGATATTCAATTCGTGTAGAAGAATAGTTTAAAGAAGACAACAATGAGAAGCTTAAAATAAATGTTGAAGCAGATCTTCTAGTTATTGTCGAGGACTTCTTGATCAGTTAATGATCTCTTGAATGCGCTAAGTATAAAGACTTCGATTTGTAGAATTTCAGAGCATTCCAGGACGGACAGTGTTGTATCTTTTCTTTAGTCTTTAATGGCAGTATTTATAGCAGGAGCATTCTAGAGATCCGTTGGAGAAGACGAAGAGTAACAACTCTATTAGGTTGAATGCATTAAATGCATGGAACTGTCTTGTAGAATTCGTCCTCACTGATACTGAGCAAGGAGTGGTGCAGAGTTGTTTGCAGGAGTTGGTAGCCGAATAATCAGAATATCAGACCTGCAAGTGTCAGTCTGTTCACATGCTTTTGTCACTGTTCAGAGGGTGAAAAGTCTTCCATCTTTTCGGAAAGTTGTTTTAGCGTATCTGAGAAGTTTGGGGATATTTGAATTCAAATTCGAAATAGTAAAAGACAATTTTGAATTAACCCACTAAGATTTGGTAGGTTGGACACGTCATGCATTGAGCGCCTGCAGACAAAGTCTGCAAATGGAGCAATACTGAAGTCTTCCGTTGAAGGAAGGCTGAAGTCTTTCGCTGAACCTGTGAAGTCTATAAACTATCCTATAGCAAGGTTTTATACATAGTTGCCACGCTAATTGATAAGCAGCCCAATTAGCCACTGATCGATGTTTTAATTAATCTTTTTCCTTGCAAGTGGACAAGACTATTATAGAATAGTATTGGAAGCAAGGGTCGAACCCACAGAGACAAGTGATCACGAACAGTGCAATTTATTGATAGCAAATTATTAATCTAAAGGGGTCTTTTATATTTATTTCTATTCTAAACTACTATTTATATTTAGATGTTTAACTAATAAGCAGTAATTACAGATATGAAGATCTTATGATGGGTGGCAATCTAGGATTCTGGGTTTCACTTGTATCTCCTTTATGTTCAATTCATAATGATTATCATTCAATTTCTTGGGTTCGTTCACTAAAGATAGATATAGTCTGTTGAACAATTGGTTCAGCCTCCATCCCCACAAAATTCATCCATTCTATATCCTAAGCACATGAACTGTCAATCTAGATGTCACCTAGATTTATGATCTATCTGTCACCTAGATCATGTATGAACCTGGTCCTAACTTATCACTCTCGAGCATCGATAGGTCCAATTTATTGTGATGGTGAGCCAGTGTACGACATATGCACATTGGTCATGCAGTTATCCGCACCTCTAAGCCTTTATTATTTGCGATTACATTCATTTGTTCAAAGCAAAATAATATAGGGATTGATAAACAACACAATCAACAAGAATTGAATGATCATATATAAGAATCAAAACATAAATTTGATACAAGTTACCTCCCACCTCCTAAATTATGGATGATTTAGTTCATCATAGACAATGAACAGCACATGGAGATGATCGGATACATGATTTGATCTTCAATACTTGAAATTACACAATCTAATTAAGATATACAGTCTAAAAACTACCTAAAATCTACTAAAGAGTGCTTCCAGCCGTCTCTCTCTTTTTGGCTCTCGGCATCTAACTTCAATATATACTCGGGAGTTGTAATCCAATCGAATCATTGTGTGAAAATCCAAAAATAGCGCGTTCTGACCACCTTGCGGTCGCAAGGTGTTGAGTATCTTGCGTCCGCAAGGTCTCCAGTGTTCTGGCCTTTTGATTTTCTGACTTCTGCACGTACTGCCTACCTTGCGGTCGCAAGGTCTGAGGTACCTTGCGTCCGCAAGGTCTCCGTGATCCATCAGCTTCTCAAGCTTTTCTTCATTTTTCCTCTTTGGCCCTTCTTGAAATTTGTATATAAAACCCTGGAGTTTGGCATATTTTCACTAATAACCCTGAAACTTACAAAACTCACCGAAAACATATATCAGTAGCAAAAAGCCTCGTGAAATAGTATAATTTAAGTCATAGAAGCATATAAAATCGATGTAGAAAATATATCGATCAGCCACTATAGTATAAAACAGATGTAATGTATGAACAGATGTAAATCAAAATACAATTGAAAAACAACAACCCCAAACACTCCTCCTCTCTCTTCCTTAGTGACTCTCACCATGAACGGAAGGAGAGAGTGCGAGATCGAAAGGTGAGACTGCGTGTTCTAGCGATTCCTGAGTTCCGCCATCCGCTTTGATTTGAGCCGAGACCACCATCGCAAAGCCCTCGCCGAGTAGATCATTTCCCATGGGTTTGTTTTCCTATTCTTATTTGTTTGTGGCTCGATAAAGGTACGTTACCGAAACCCTAGTTTTTCTCTCTAACTCAACGTTGATGTTAGGTTGCTAGAGGCTTGTTACTTGTGATTTGTCATTGTAATACGTGTCGAAATGAGATGTTATTGATGGATATCAATATTTGATAGTTAGGGTTTGAACCCAAATGATTATGATTGGGTATATCGGAATAGTTGTGGTTTAAGATTAATTGTGGTTGGTTATAGAAACTCGGACAATTGTGAATCCCAAATTTATGCCTCGACCTAGAAATTGAGACTTGGTAATTTGACCCAAATGGAGTAAATTAAGTATAGAAGTTGTTATTTTGAGCCTTAGGATAAATTCCTATAGTTACTTGTGTTCGTTAAACCTCAATCACGGAACCTTGAGATTTGGTCGGGTGAGACCGAATTGGTATTAAGGTGGTATTGTGGCTTAGGATTCTATTGGAGGTCCTTGTTGATGTTAAGTACTATATTATCGCTAGTCTTTGAAATGGGAATGTTTTGGTCGCAAATGCGTGACTCGAATGAAAGACGTTTGAATTGGTTTAATTATGAATTAGAACTATTGATACTTGTCGGACTTCACGAAGCCCCAAGACTTGTAAGAATGTAACCTACGCCTGTATGAAACCTAAGGAAATTAGATTATTGTTGGTTGAATACCGACTCCCTAGAGTCGCCTTGTGAATGTTTTAGGGAAATCTAAGATAATGAATTTGAGGAACTATCCTATGAGATGTATTGGATCGAAGTTACTTTATTACTCTCTATATAGAGTCTATTTGTTTATGTCCCAAGGATAACTAAGTTGTTATCTAGGACTCGCCGTTATGGTTTGACCTTAATATTGTCTTCCCTCTTGTGTTGCTAAAGTCTTTGATTATTACGAACTTTTGGGTTATAGAATAAAATGTTATTCTAGGAAGAGTTTAGTGAATAGCTTCGTGATCCTCGACTAATGGAGTAGTCTTGGATAGTACATGATGGACTAATGGTTAATTTATGACTTAGCTTGAATACTGTTTATATTTGTTATTGCGATTAAAAGCATGATTTTTACCTTGTCAAGAATTGGTTCTTCTATGTGATTTAATGATATGACTTAAGAAACATATTGTGTTTCTCGCTTTCAAGAATATACTCCTAATGAATTATCAACATGCATTGTTTTATGGATCCATTAACTTGTGGAATTACAAACTTGTATTGATCTAAGACTTGAATTGACATTTATCAACTGAAGCTTCTCGCTCGTACATGACTTAGTGATTGTGAACTAGGGTTCCTAAATGGAACAAGAACCTAGCTATTTCCTTAACAAGAACATAGAAAAGAGTCTTGGAATACATATAGTGTTTAAACTCTATTTGATTGGAATTATAGAAATGACTCGACGGAGTCGATACTGGTGAGCTAATGAACAATACCGGCTCAATGATCAATCCCTACGATGTTTGAGATTTTTTAAACTAAACTACTAGTTATGATATTCTTGATTGGATCCATGTTCCTGATTGATTGTTAATGGTAGAGTATAATATGCCTACTTGTTGGACGAGTTCGCTCTTGTCGAGCTCGCTCCTTATATGTGATTTCTAGTGGCAAGTAAACACCTATTTGACATACCTTAAGTCCAACTGGCATACGTGAATCGTCTTGTGGGTAAACGACGCATCGCCGTCACAAATTGTGAGATTTGTGGTAGTGATGGGTCGCGGCACTCGAGTGCTACACACACCCTTCACTACTGATCACAGTGGGGAAGAGTACCTTGTTGTAACCAAAAGGGCGCTTGGAACAATACTATCGTGGTCCATGTATCAAGCAGATGCATGTGACAAATTCACTCAAGATAACGCTTGTATTACAGGAGCTACGAAGCGGCACCGGTTCCATAACATATCCTCCTTATATGTGATTTACATTATAGCACTTATGTGATAACAAAAGGTTAATTGATACATGAGATCGAAAGTGACCATGTATATTTGATTGCGCAGTATTGAAATCTCTTATGTGGTTTATTACTAGCACCTATGTGATAGCAATTTGCTAATTGATACATGAGATCGAAAGTGACCATGTACATCTTGATTTGTGTGGTATTGAAATAATTGGTGTGTTCATGCGAAGGTATACGTACTTATACTTGTTAGTTCAATGAAAGAAAACTGGATTTGTATATATAAAGTTATGCTTGCTTCTACCCAATCATTTTATGGGAGAATTGGGATGTTTATGTTTAGACATACGTCCATGTTTATACGATGATTATTATGACTTGCTCCCTGACTTGCTTGATTGTTTGTGGACAGGGAATTCACCCTAGTTAATCTTGGTAGTCTGGTAAAGGAACGATTTCTGTTCAGTGCAGCTCGATTTACTGGATCTTCGTCGTTGTAACATGATATAATTTTTTCTTATGGCAGTATTTCTCTTACGATATATTGTTTAGTAGTAGCGTACTGGGTCTTTATGACTCATCCCGTACATTGTTTCTAGTTGCAGTTTCGGTAGTTGCGTTGAGGCCGAGTAGATCGTGACTGTAGCAGATCACAGCTGGTCGATAGATCCAGAGTAGATCCTGTGTTCGTGATTGTAGCAGCTGACTTCCCGAGTAGTAGCTTGTGTAGTTATATCTCTTTCAGCATCGTCGATTTGTATCGTACTTCTCTATTCTTGTGGATTGTTATATCATAAAGTTTTGTAGACTTTACAGTCGGGTAGATCACTTGGGTTTTCTTGTATTGTTTCCTCCTTGGGCCGACGTGTTGTGTCGTGCCTTGTTCATGGATCTAGTTTTTATTTCAGTTGTCTCCCAGACACGCAGTAGCTTTGGGGCTTTTCTTTATTCTAGTTGTTATTGTTGTTGTTCAACCCCGGTATGCTTTAGCCGTGGGTAATTGTTATATCAGGTTAACTCTCTATTTTAAACACCGACCTGGAGTATCGAGGGTTTGTTCAGCGTCTGCAATGTTGCGGCACGCGAGTTTTGTTTTCCTCTACGGGAGATTAATGTATCTCTTGGTTTCTTGACTTTGTTTTCGATCTTAATAGCTTGGGCCTTCTTTTCCCTATCACTTCTGCATATTTGATTTTTGTAAACCCGTATTTTACTATGGCTTCACTACCTTTATTTGAGCTTGTTAGCTCAACGGTTCGACTCGCACTACGATTTTGCAAGTGCTTGTCCTCTTCTTGCCTTGTCCTAGCGGCACGACCTTGGGATTCCGTGCTAGAATCCATGTCGGGTCGTCACAGTTGGTATCAGAGCTTATGTTAGCAATAAGCCAGGGTAGGTTCCATGGCCTAGGTTGGGTTTGGGTTTGTCGTCGAGTGTTCTTGTTAGTGCCTATTCGACATGTTATTTTGACTTGGAGTATAAGTTATTTTGGAGTACAAGTAAGTGGGACTCGATAGATTAAGTCTCGATTTGGTCTATTGCCAGCTTGTGAGTGCCTAGAGTATTATGATTCCTCCTTTGTGTCTAGGAGTATTATATTCCTCCTTTGTCGCTTTTAAGCTACAGTTATACCAAGAGTGTCTGTTGCTGCCTTGTAGAGTTATTGTTTCTTGTCCATTGTGAGTTATCAAATAAGCTCAGATTGCCGACCCCGAGTATGATCGTCATGGTGTCCATTAGTGCCTTTGATCCTTGTCACGCGTTCTTGAGCGGTGTGGCTAAACCTTCCGTAATACCTAATGTATTCCATAATTTCTATATAAGTATATATATAACTATTGTAGTACTTAATCGTGAGTGCTTGTACTACCTAGTATCGTGCGTTGGAGGACTCTTCCCCGCTGCCTGTTATATAGTATTAAAAAGATACCCTAATAATCAAGGTATTGTCGTGGTTTCAAGTTGAGGATTGGTGATTAGCCAGTAGGTGAATATGCGATTATTGATTGGATTGAATGTCGACCGTATATGGTTCAATTTATAAGGATGATAGTATTCTAACTAGTAAGTATTTACTACCTAGTGACTTTGAGACGTTGGTTTGTTTTGATTTAGCCTAATACATTGATAAAAGTATTAGTGTTGTATACTTGCATAGTAGATTAATATACTATGTACATGATATTGATTAACGTGCCTATGTGTGAATATATTGTATGTGCATGAGACCGTGATAAAGGATGCTATTATGTGATTTATGAACACCCCGCATCCTAAACGACGAAAGCTTTTGAAGTCACTTCAGAGGGCCCCTGACTTGATTATCAAGAGGTCTTCGTCGGAGAACTAGAATGGTATAATATGAGATATGAATTGACTAAAACCATTACCAAATGGAATGAAATTGAAAGTGGTATCTTGTTCTGCTTGTGCAAATACGTGCAACATGTATATTGAAATCATGCTATGAATGAATTGAACTTGTGACTTGATCGGATGAATTACATTGTATTGAATGTCTTCCTTGTTGGGCGAATATATGGTCTATGATGATGATTGACTACTTGATTATAGTGTAAGGGCGTTAGACCCTAGAGATTCGTGTTGTGACCGGAATAATTTAGTTAACCCGGAAAATTCTTGGTTGGGAAGTTTGTTAGTTCAGTGCATTTATGGCACATGCATATAAAATACTTGATTAGTTGATAGAGAGGAGTTTTTACCTCGATATCCACGTTTGTTGGAACATTGAAAGCCTTGATAATGTCTTTGAACCCCGTCAAGAGTCAAGATGACACTTTGGAATTGATTGGAGTTATTACTTGTGTATTCCTCCCCCCCCTCGTGTTACGAGGCACACCTAGGAGGTCACCTCGACATCATTGGTAGACCAAAGTATTGAACTTTTGGTTGTTGTAGGATTGTGAATTCGCGGACGAATTCTTTTAAGGTGGTGAGGATGTAAGACCCCGGCCGAACCTTCGTGTAATGGACCTTCTCATTTTGCGTGTCGTTTAATCGTTCTAAAAATCGTTAGGTGGCCGATAGACGACACTTTAGTGCCTAGGAGATTAGTTGGGGCGTAATTAGGGACTTAGGCAGGGCTAAGAATTAAGGTATAATTTCTTTTCTTTTTTTTTTTGATAATTTACATCAAAAATCAAATACATTGATTACAAATTTAATTCTTTTTTATATTTGTCATTTTATCAAACACTTGTTCATATTTGTAAAATGAACAAAAATATACAAACCTCTCACTAATCCAAATTCCCAACAACCCCAAAGCAATAAACCAGCTAAGTTTAGAACTCAAAAAATAAATAAAATATTACTCAACCTACCTACTGCCCCTACAACCCATAATCTAACCTATCATCCTTTAGTCCTTACATTCTAAATTCTGAGTCCCGAGACAACCTGTGGGTCCCAACGGGCACAATAATAAGCTAGAAGGGGGGTTGAATAGCTTATTATTCACTTAAAAACTTTTTATATAAGTTCTTTGAAAGATACTTACAATCTATTGAAAAGATTGAAGTAGCGGAAGTCTTTCAATGAAGCTGGTTCAAGTCTGCCGATAAGGACTATCGGTAGACCTTAACAGATTACTTAAGTTTTGCTGTTGAAGGATAATGATAAACAAAGTAATAAGCAGTTGAATAAGCAGACAAACAGAAGAGGAATTAACACAAGTATTTTGGGATGGTTCACACTATAAAGAGTGCTACGTCCACCACCAAGGCAGTCAACCTTGGATTTAAATAGTGCACTATGTTTTCCACTAGATCTATTACAAAGAATATTCCCAATGGATCGTGTACAAAATATTGACTTGTGTTTGAGGGTTAAGGAATTAAATATCTGTGTAAGCAGGATATTTAATTCGTGCAGAAGAATAGCTTATGAATGAAAACAACAAGAAGTACAAAAAAATGTTGATGCACAGCTTCTTGTTGTTGACGAGGACTTCTTGATCTGTTTAGGATCTCTTGAATGCACTGAGTATTAAGACTTAGAGTTGTTGTAGATTTTCAGAGCAATTCGTCAAGTGTGTATCTCCAGTCTTTAATGGCAGCATTTATAGCAGGAGCATTCTGGAGATCCGTTGGAGAAGACGAAGACTTAACAGCTCTATTAGGTTGAATGCATTAAATGCATGGGGCTGTCAATCAAGAATTTCGTCTTCACAGATATCGAGCAGGGAATGGGCACAGAGATCTTTTGCAGAGACTAGAAGCTGGGCAATCTGGATGTCAGATCTGTGAGAGTTGTTACAGACAATAGGTGACAGTCTGTTTTCCTGCTTTTACTGTTCAATATGCGAAAGTCTTCCTTCTTTTCGGAAAACTGCTTTCGGCGGGCCTGAGATGTCAGGGAATGTCTCAATTTAAATTCAAACTGATAAGGATAAATTTAAATTGATCCATTAAGAATTGCTTGAATGGACACGTCATGATTGACTGAGTGTAGACAAGGTCTGCCGTTGTATGTTGTAGCAGGTCTTCCGGTGAAGCTTGAAGAGGTCTTCCGCTGAACCTGTTGAAGTCCTATAGAAGCTATACTTGGCAAAGTTCTATACACAGTTGCCACGCTAATCGATACGCAGCCCAATTAGCCACTGATGTATAAAACTAGTGTAATGTATGAGCAGATATAAATCTAAATACAATAAGTATCAACACAACCCCTTCTTCTTTATATTTTTTCTTCTCCTTTTTTTTGTATCTGGCAGACCAGCAACCCCTTTTTTCTTCCTTTCTTTTTTTTCTTCCCTCTCTCTCTCTCTCCGGCAGACCGACTCTCCTCATTTTTTCATCCTTCAATCTCTTTCCTCCTAAATCTAACCCTTTAATCTATCCTCTCTCTCAGCCCACTGAATATCCACAAAATCAAACCCCTTTTCTTTCTACCTCTCACTCTTCCTCACCATTACCACTCCCTCTTCCTTTTCCAATTCGTCCCCCTTCCTTCTCCGGTCACCGCACACCACAAAATCAAAGCTACAAAAATAAATTAAGGTCGACGGGGTTTGGCGTAAGCACCAACTTGGCTGATTAGGCGGCGACTAAAAACTCGCGGCGGTGGAGAGGCGCCTAGCGCCTAGGTGGAGCTAGGCGGGGAGTTTTAGAACACTGGTCAGAACACAGTTGGTGGACACAAATACCATACGAAATTTGTAGTGTTTGGATAGAGGCTTAACAGGTTTGATCTCGTGTTATTTTCAGGAAAAAAATAAGGCATATAAAGAAAAGAATAATTATGGGTCGGTTCACTTTCCAAAGTTTTTTTAAAAATTGCGGGTTGGTCCATTTTTTTGAAGTTCTTAAACGCTAAAGTATCCCCTAGTTTTTTTAACCGGAAAAATTCACTTTTGGTTGTATTATTTTTTCGCACCGTGGTTCAATAGTTTAATTGTATAGTCTTATTGTATCGCGATTCATCAATTTTATTACTTTATTTTTTGCACCGCGGTTCAATGTTTAATTGACTAATCTATTTGTACCGCGATTCATCAATTTAATCTGATATTTTTGCACTACAATTCAAAATAGTTTAACTGCCTAATCTAATTACAGCACGGTTAAAAATATTAATGAAACATACTATATTTTCAGTCTTCTTCTTCCTTTTCTTCAGACGAAAATCTTCTTATTTATCCTCATTCGCCTTCGTTCCTACTGTGAAAATTCTCCAACCCAACACATTTTTGTTAAAGTTTCGTAGTAATGATTAAGAAAACTCGTTTATCTATCGGGGGCATTGCCCCCGAACCCCACGAAGGGGCACTGCCCCCCGCAACCTAACAGGACAGGTCGATCCCTGTTTCGTTGCACAAGAATGGTTATTTTCGAATCAAAAATGTATTGCCAAAGCTGTTGAAAAAGACGATGTCTTTTTTGGAACAATATTTTGAAAAGTTGTCTTTTGCAGTTGAAAAAAAATAACAGTAGACTTTTAGGATTAAATTTTTTGAAAAAGGGACCGAACATAATTTTACCCAAGTTTTTAATCGCTCTAGTCTTACACTAAAATTGTCATTATTAATAAAATTATAAAAACAAAAACTCAAAAGGAGGGAAGAGATATTGAGGCTCCATCTTTTACCATTATAAGTTTTCATATACATCTAATTAAAACTATCTGCCCTAACTAACATATTTATAAAAATAAAACCATCTTATATCTTAGATTCAAATACAAGTTTAGTCCCTCATCTTAATAAGAGTATATTTTTTTTATTGGAAAATATTAGTCAACATTTGTTACGATAATTGTAGGAGGGAGAATCAAACTTAAAGATAGTCATGTGAGACGAAATAAATAAAATTTAAAATGTTAGGATCTAACATAAAATTAAAGTTAAGTACATGTAATATGAGTAAATTATTATTTAATTATTCATAAATTGATTAGTTCATGACAAATTTACTTATTTGACTTTATTTAATAGTGAGTGATTTATTAAATTTATGATTATTTTTGTATAAACATTATCTTTTATCATTGATAAATTTACTTGTTTATCATTGAATAAATGATAAATGGTTTATTAGATAAAAAGTTAATTTTTTCTATACATTAATTTGTAAGAGACAAGTAATACTTTTATAGTAGAATATAGATAGATAGATAATTTTACACTTAAAACATCAAATATCCAAAACACACCTAAAACAACTAATAGCCTAGCTAAAGCAAGTTCAAAATATTACATAACACACAAAAGCAGCGGTGATGCCCCCATTCTAGTCGAGACGAATTGCAACTATGGAAAAACCTCAATGATGGAAATAAAGCTACCCAAGATTGGAGTAATCTTGTAGTGACTAATACCAGCTTCCAAGAATAGTTTCTCCCATTCTTCTTCATTTATCTCTCTTCCATCAGCATGAACCATCAACACAATATCATGCCTAAGCTTCAATTCGGTTATATCATCAACATCTTTTTTGCCATCTATCACCATGTTTATGATTATAACCTTTCACTTTCTTTTACCATCTTTGGTTGCAATTATGGCTTCTCTGCTTCTCTTGAGTATCTTCACACAATCCTCATTGTCAAGACCATTCAGCATATTCTGCCAATTAACAATTTCATTAGAACTATGCAAACAGTTGAACATTTTCTTCAAATTTCAATAAACCATCATCATTAGGGAAATGGTATCATATATCTAATCGAATTCATACCTTAAATAAAATGGCATCTGCATATGGTATAGATTGAAACATATCACCTGCAACAAATTTCAGATTATGGCTCTCAGCAAGTTAGCTACAACTTGTGGAAGATCAAACACAGATGCATGTTATGTGAGGAACGCCTCCAATATGATCTTTGCTAACATTCCATTTCCACCCCTACATCAACTAGTGATTTCACCCCTCAAAAATTTCCTTAGTATCATGGACAATTAATGTCAACATTGACGTATCACTAGCCATCGCCTCATTGAACACCTTGTTAAATTCAGTTCTGTCCATGAATTCCCACTCCGACATTCCATGAGCAACTTCAAAGGTGATGACTCATTTCCTCTGAACCACTTTAAAATTGCCATGGAGTTAAAAATGGATCAAGCAATCCTTGAACAAATGGAGATAAGCAAGGGACCTCATTTTTTAGGAGGATCCTGGACTGGAGTAAGAATGTAACCTTCTTTTTCTCTTCTCCTGATCGCTAAATTTTGTTGTTGAAAAGAATTTAGAATGAACTAACAAGCTCATAAGCCTCTTGTGAGATGATCTGTTTATTGGTGCGGAGTTTAAGCGATGAAACTAGCTCTTGAGGAGTAATAGGTCGGTTATGAGAGTGTATTATATCTGGTATGCCTAGCTCAATGCCTGAGGGACATGGAACTCCAAAGTTAAAGATATGGCTATAGATATGACATTGAGG
>CM028383.1:58791074-58846206 GCA_013146195.2 Codonopsis lanceolata
ATTTGGGCCAAAAGACTCATCTTCTTCAAAATGCTTGGATGCTCCATCTACTAACATACTCTTGAGAGAGAACTCGACATGTATGGAGCATGATTGATCCTTCACACTCACAAAGCTTATGTACTTTGGTCTCCACCCGCAACATGTATATGAGATTGGGCGCTTCCAGTGAGGTTGTCCCAAGATACTCAAAATTCCACTCTTGTGAGAGAGAGATCATTCTAGCTCCATTTCCATTGGGTTTTCCTCGGCGTTGGGTTGAAGGTCTTCTGAGGTAATTCTTCAAGGGCAACACCAATTTCAGCGTGTAGCTTCCCAATCGTGAGGAGGACTAGAGCTTGATGGCTTTATCAACACGACTACTTGAGCCTTTAGACTTTGAATTGTTTCTTCTTCTATGAGCGGGCGTTGCTCAACTTCCCAAGGGTAAGTGTTACTCACACAATTCGGATCATAGGGGTGAAGATGGGGGTCTTCATGATGATAGTGAGAGGAAGAAGCATAATAATTCGACTCCATCCCAAATGCACACGGATATGGAAAATGATTTCCATAAAAATTCTCACAAATTAAGCTTGGGTGGACCGGAGTATAATTCATCGCCTCGGTTGACGCCATCTCAATCTCATAAATTCCCGGTATTTCATTCCATGCCCCTTGATCAAAGTCCCAATTGACATTGTTCCAAGCCATCGCTTCAAGCTAGCTACAAGAACACTCACTAGACAAGCAAGATCAAATGCAAAAGAACAATATAAAAAAAACTATTCTAAAAGAAAACAAAAACTAACTACAACTAAAATTAAAGCAAATAGAGAAAAAAGAAAAAAAATGCTTAAATTAAAATTAGGCAAGCTTGGTATTAATATCAAGATAAATTCTAGAAATATATCCCCACAGCGCCAAAAAACTTGATCTTGCTTGTTACGCAACACGCAAAATACCGGTCGTATCAAGTAATAAAGTTCGATGAGTCGATCCCACGAGGATAGAGCTAGAAATAAATCCTAAGTACTAAAATTGGGCACACTAATTTTATCTAAGCTAATGAAGTTAGATTTAAAAATAAAAATAAACTAAACAAAATAAAGGCAAGAAAATAAACTAAATTAGCGCGACAGTGAAACGGCGGCAACATCAAATCAAGGTTTTAAAAAAATAGGATTGTGATATTTCTAGTCTAGCCAATGTTTAATTTAACTCTCTCTATTTTTCTTAACTCAAATATTCGGTAGTCGGGTGCGCACTAATATTTTCTACGGGCTTTCGCTACGTATAGAAAACCTAGCTATCACTCATCCTTGTTACGGGCTCATATCCTCGCAACACATAGCTTAGGGAGAAAATAGCCGTGGTAGATCAAACACCCGATGACTATCTACGACCTTCGACAATCGGTGTGTCTTAGAGGCGTAAACAATTATCACGATTTTCGAAATAATAGGAAGAACTTTAAGCCGTATCCTATCATTCTAGGGTTCATTTAATGATTCATGACTTCATTAAAAGCATTAAGCACACAATGATAATAACCAAAAATATATGAGTAATACATCAAATAGAGATAAATTAAATTAAAACATCACATTCAACATAGATAATAATCACAATCCAAAAATATATTTAGCTTATCATCAAAGTATCAAAATAAATGCAAAGTTTCTCCAAAAATTACAACATTAAAATAATTAAAGAGGTGGAAGAATTAAACCAATTAATGTTGCATTCTTGGGTTGACTTCACTTAATCTTGCTCCACGACCCGATTTGATGCTCAAAGCCTTCAAAATGGATGCATTTTTGATTTTGGTGGAAAGATGGAAGAATTAAATTAATGGTGTTGAAGAGTTTTAGGACTCTTGCCACTAAAAGCTACTAGTTTCTCAATCCCCAAAAATGTCGGCTGGAATGAGATAAAATGAAGGCAACAAAGGGACTCACAAAATAAGGGCAAAATGGGAAGAGCAAAGGAGGATTATGGGCAAAAAGGAGAAGAAAAGGGGGCTTGGGTCGCTGCTGGATCAAGGCTGAACCAAAGGAGAATTCGTGGGTTAACCCAGGTGAAGATGGGAGGTGGCTGTGAGAGAAAGTAGGTCGGATTGAGGGCTGGATGGGCGCGTGCAGGATCCGGGATCGAGCAGGGGCAGGTCGCGCTAGTGGGAACAGCGACGGGTGGTGAGGAGTGGGCCGCATTAATGAAATGCGACTTTCATATAATTGCGTTGGTGCCCAAGTTTCTAACTTTGCGCCGCATTCAGAGGAGTGCAATGAGAATTTGGACAATACGCCTCTCCGCTTAAACCATTTGCAAGGGAGAAGCTGGGCTGCACCCTTTCAAGCACGGGCTACAACTAGGAATTGGGCAAGGCCGGATTGTGCTTAGGGATTATAAATTAGAAAGCTGCCACTATTATGATTTGGGCCTCCACAAATTCTAACAATAGTGTTGTAAGAGTATAAAACTTCTCGCCTACTTATACAATTGATTTATTGTTTTTATTTTCGAGTTTATTGAAACTAGTAAGTAATTAAATACTTATCCTCTTATGAAAGATCCTTTTTCCGGTTAACAAATATATAAGAGAGTAAACCGGTTGAAAACTTTGAAAAGTGAACTAGTCAGCAATTATTCCAAATAGTAGGTTTAGGGCGTCTTACACATCCTAATTCATAAAATCGAAGCTCCAGTCTCTCACACCTCAGTCCACCAAACACATGTGGATCGGGTCACAACTGACCAAGTTATAGGGGAGTTCAGCATGACCGACTGAATACCAAGGTTCTAAAAATCGTTAGGCGGCCGCTAGGCGGCACATTAGCGCCTAGCGCCTAGGGGACTAGTCGGGGCATAATCGGGGCCTAGAATTAAGGCATAATTACTATTTTTTTTTGATAATTTATATCAAAGATCAAACACATTTAATACAAATTTAATACAAAATTAATTTTTTTTATGTTTGTCATTTTTTAAAACAATTGTCTATATTTATAAAATGAACAAAAATATAAAAACCTATCATTAATCTCAATTCTCAACAACCCAAAACAATAAACCAGTCAAATTTAAAACTAAAAACAAAAAGATATTACTCCCGTTCGCCCCTCATTACCTCCCTCTCTGCCTCACCATTACAACTCCTCATTCCTTCTCCAGTTTACCCCCCCCCTTCCTTCTCTGGTCACCGCATGCCACAAAATCAAAGCTACAAAAATAAATTAAGGTCGACGAGGTTTGGTGTAGACACCGACTTGGTCGATTAGGCGACGACTAAGAAAGTCGCGGCGGTAGAGAGGGGCCTAGCGCCTAGGCGGAGAGTTTTAGAACACTGCTGAATACAGCCCCCCAATGTAAGAGGGCCCAAATTATTTTTTAAAGGGTGATAACCGGCCGGTACCTTTTGAAGATTTTATAACCTCTCCAGTCAATTTTCTTTTTATTCAACCAGTAAAGTACACTTTTTGAGGTAAAATGTTGAAGATATTTTTAATGAATAAAAGGCACGCGCACAAAGCCTTCGCCCAAAACTGGGCATCACAATGCAAAATTTGGGCATTGTAGTAGAAATTTTGGGTATCGAAACCCAAAATTAGGCATCACAATAGACTTTAGGAATGGGAAAAAAGCATGTTACTTTCCCTCACTCTCTCACCAGTCACATTGGGAATGACAAATCCTTTTCTTCTTTCACCTTTCTTTCTCCCATTAATTGTTTTCCCTATTCCATTAATCACACATATGCTACTTGGCTGCCAAAGGCAAAATTCATTCAAAGAAGCCGTCTCTTTACCCGTCTTTTCTTCTTCCACCTTTCTCTCTCTCATTAATTGTTTTCCCTATGCCATTAATCACATTCATGCTACTTGGCTGCCAAAGGCAAAATCCATTCAAAGAAGCTGTCTCCTAACCCGTCTTCCTTATCCACTCCAAGAAAAATCCACCTATTGCATTATTTTTTAGCCATTTTTGGAAGAGCTAGGTAGCATAGGCAGACTACGAGAAATTCATCTATTTTTCCTAGATATTTTAGAATAGTTCTAGATAGACTTTGAAGACAAAAGAGCTCAAATACGCAAAAAATAAATTAATAAATCCTCATCCAACATGTTCGCCGGCGAAGTAAGCCCCAATCTTCCTTCTCCTTCTTCGATGCCAAATTTTTGCATTACGATAGCATCGCAACTCCAAAGAAAGTTACGATGCATAAAATACGACATCACAAGAAAGGTACGATGCAAAAAATACGGGCATCACAAAACTCTGACGCAACCAATCTGGTCTATTGTGTGGAAGGCAGGAGCGTAAAGATCTATCCATATACGCCCTCAATTTTCTTACCTAATGATAATAACCATTAACCCTACTAGTTACTCAACTGACGAAGTGTATTTTGTAATTCATAACCTTTCCAACTGACAAATTTCAACAAATATCTTCTTCTATTGCCCAACAATCATGCTATGACCTCCATTTCCCCAAAAATCTCGTAAAAGAATACATGACAGATGAAATGCTTGACTATTGGTGTTTGCAAAAAGTGGACACATGTAATTTCAGTTGGCTTAAATATGAAGAATTGCGCGTATGTATTCAGTCAAATTGGAATGCGATTTCAACTTCAAAGATTGGTTAATTGACTTGGACATATTATTGAGCAAAGCCAAGTCTTCTTCCTTTTTTTTTTCTTTCTTAGTCTAAGTTTCCTGCTTATCTTTGACCTTGAATTTGAAAGGATTAATATCAAGGAGAAAGAAAGTGTAGGAAAGAGAGAGAGAGAGAAAGTGCATAAATTTGAATTCGTTAGAGGGTGAGAGAGAGAATGACAGAAAAGAGAGTATTTTTGGAACAAATTTATGAAAAAGCACTATACCGGTTGAATACTTAATTATTTCAACCGAACAAGTGCTTCCGATCTTCAGTTAAAGATGATGCATGAATTTTAATTTGCGATGCATGATTTTGATGCATTAGAATTCCAATTGGATGCATCACAAAATGAACAAGACCTCGTGTCCTTTATCACTCGTCTTCAATTAAAGACAATGCATGAATTTTAATTTGCAATGCATGATTTTGATGCATCAGAATTGTAATTGGATGCATCATAAAATAAACCAGAACCTCATTTCCCTTCTTTCCTATACACAATCAATTCAAAATTGATGTATCTTTACTGCATCACAAAACCAAATCGATGTATTATTATTAACAAATAATTCATCGTGATTCAAAATTGATGCATCCATATTAAAAAATGATGTCCAACAACGAACAAATTCCTATTTGGGTATTTCATCGAACAATTTACATGCATAGCAACACACACAAAAACTGAATCTATTTTGAATCACACATACAAACGCACTGAAGAAGAAGAAGAAGTATACAAAGAAAAAAAAAAGAGAATTGAAATGTTTATTTATGGACTTGGAGTTATGCATTATAAGTTAATAAATGTTTGGTGGAACTAAACATCAATAGATGTTTAGGCAAAAAAATGGGAAGTTAGGGCGGTGGAGTAATCGAATTCAATGTGAAGAAACATGTGTTCTCTTCACCGCCCTACATATAATACCCCATCCCACACCGGGTAGGTGTAGAATTGTGTTCGATTTATAAGGTGGTCACACACTACCTCTGGAAACCAACATCATCCATGGACTTTTGGGTCGGCTTGTAGTGGGCATGATGACCTAAGGTGTTGCGTGCTCAGTGGGCTAGTATGTGGGCTAACGCGTAGTGAATCGGGCTTTCGGGCTCGGGGCGTTACAAATGGTATCAGAGTGGTTCCCGACCGAAAATGTGGGAACAAAGTGTTGTGCGAGCCAAAGTGCTACACTGCAGAAGGTAGGAGCCACCTCTTGATCCCCGTACGAGCCACCTCTTGAATCCTGCATCGCCTAGGGTACGATTCGACCTTGACGAGGACGTCAAGAATTTAAGTGGAGGAGATTGTAATAACCCATCCCACATCAGGTAGGTGTGGGAATATAATTGTGTTCGATTTATAAGGTGGTCACACACTACCTCTGGGCACCAACATCATCCATGAACTTCTGGGTCGGCTTGTGGTAGACCTGATGACCCAAGATGTTGCGTGCTTAGTGGGCCAGTATGTGGGCTACATGTAACGAACCGGGCTTTCGGGCTCAGGGCGTTGCACTACCTTCCCACCCTCTTTACTTTTCATCCCTGCGAATTGTTTTATTCTTTCTCTTTTGTGGGTATTTTAAGAACAATATAACGAAAGTGGACTTTAGCGTTTGAAAAAATTAATGAGGTATTAAAGTGGTTAAATATTTGGGAAAAGAGACCAACCTACAATTTATCATAAAATATGTGCAGATACTTACTGTTGAAACAATAATAATTTAATATATTAATTGAGCAACTTTTCAATAGCCCAACTATTTGAATTTGTAATATGATTTGTATGATTCAATAAATGTGGGTGTGGGTTAACACATACGAACGCTAATGTACAACAACACACTAGGATGACATATACTAAAAATTAAATTCAAAAAAAATTACAAAAAGCATGAATGGTTTACTAATTGTTTGATTGTTTGAGCAAATTATTTTTGTATTGCAAACATATTAGCATGTGAAATTATTTTTATCATTCAAAAAAAGTGTATTAGTTTCTAGACTCGATATGCCCATATAACCTTTTCATCATTTGATGTTAAAATTGAATGTTAGATTTTTATCAATTGATATATGTGTTATTTTTGTTATTTTTTATAATGTTATTTCATGTTTTTTTTAGTTGGATAGTCATATGTTGCAAAAAATGTTTCTTCCGAACAATATATTGTTGGAGGTTCTGTTTAAAGTGTGTTAAATCCGATCTCGATTCCTCCTAATTTTTTATTTATAGAATGTTTTTCAAATATTTGATTATTTATTAAAGTAAACATAGATGATCATCAATGGCAAATGTTATATTTAAAGAAGTATTTCTAAACTATACGCTATGTTGCTAAATAATCATTATATTTGTACCATTACAGTGTTAAAAAAACAATTGATGCAAATATCAAGGTTCTAAAAGTCGTTAGGCGGGTGTTAGGCGCCAGACCAATGCCTAGCGCCTAGAGTGCGTAGACGGGGCCGAGGCAGGATCGAGAAATTAAAGTATAATTACAGTGCTTCTCAATTTTTTTAATATAGCTTAATTAATAAGTAATAAAATTTTTCCATACATTAATAGTTAATATCATCTAATAATTTAAAAAATATTAAAATTATGATCATATTACAATTTACAAAATTAAAATTTTAAACAAAAAATTCAATATCATTCTCCAAATTCGGGTGTTGATTGCAAATACTCAAAAATATTGGGTAACCAATTAGTTGGTTTACCCAAACCACAAAATAAAAAATTGCAAATGGAGTAATTGACTTCTTCACTTACCTGCAAGGCTACAAATGTACTCCTTCCTTCCAGAGACCACTTGGTGGAGTCAGTAGTTGGTTTAATAACTTTTTCACTTTACTCCAAATTTTCCATTATTCAAAACTTTACATGAGAGATAAAGTTTTTTGAATAAGAAGTAATAACTCTTGGAAGAAGAGGAGAGAGAGAGAATTGAGGGGTTAATTTGGGGACGTCGGGACGGACAACAAAGCAGTTTGAAGAAAGGAGAAGCTGGTGTGGAGGAAATAAACCATCGGTTTTGCTACTTGTCCTTTTCTCTCTTCTATCTTTTAGCTTTGAATCGCTTTCTCTTATTCGATTTCTTTAGCCCTTTAGGGTTTTGGGTTTTTGCTTTTCAGTGCGTGATGGGTGGCGCAATGGTGGGTAACAGAGGGTAATTGCAATTTGAAACCCCAGATTCATCTACTTCTGAGTTTTGTTTCTCATTTTTCTTTTACTGTAGAGCTATGATGGAGAGGGAGGCTATGACAAGGACATTCGGCGGGGCTCCACGTATGCGTCGACTTGGTTGACTAGACGGCGCCTAGGGCGATTAAGAGACGATTATTTCCCAGACGATTTTTTGGCCGATTTGAAGCAACTCCTGGCGTTGGAGGGATGCCTAGAGCGATTTTTAGAACACTGACAAATATTCATATTTGTACTTTTTCAGGTATGATAATGATAGTTTCCTTCTAATTTTTTGAAAATTGTATATTTGCGTATTTTCTCACCGATCTAAATTTTAAACTTGTAATAATGAAATAGTTAATTGGTGGGTCTCATGCAATTCTATATTATTCAACTTTAATTGAGTAAATTATTTTAATTGTTTTATCTTATTTTGTTATCACTAAAGTTTTATATTGCTTTATATATATTTATATAAAATACCATCACACGAGGTTAATTATTCCAAGAATGCCACTTACTCCATCTGATTATAAAATTTCATTCAAATCCCAGAGAAGATAATTTTCGCTAATGGTGTCTTACGCAATGTCTATAAATAAAAGTCAGTGTCAGTCATTAGCTAACATATAATCATGACCAATTGTACGTCGTTTTTTCTAAAGTTACTAATCCTTATGGCCTTTAAAATGTTGTTATATGATAACGATAGTTGTAATAATCGGACGTGTTCAACGACAAATGTTATATACAAAAAATATTCCAAAATTTATAATAGCTTTTTTCAAATTTATGTGCTTTTTATATCTTTAATTTTACTATGTATTTTCGTTTATTTTGTTCATATTAAAGTTTTTAATTATATACTATTTGACTTTAATTGAATATATAATTTTACATCCGCGTACAAACCGTGCAACGCACGGGTGCATCACTACCATTTATTATAAATCACTGACATGTTTCTTCTGAAAATGAAAATCTAATGTTGATGATGGTTAGCAGATAAGATATCATTTGTTGCTTATACAGCAGATACCCTTTTAACTTTGCTTAGCAGCCTACTTTCTAAATTCATTTTATCTACCTAAAGCTTAAGTCATGAGCAGCTAGCTAGCAGCTACTAATACACATTGTCAGCACCTGCTTACACTCTAAATTTCTATCTATTGAAAAGCACTGTAAGCATTTGAAAAAGATTTGACCTTCATGCGCTTAGTGTAATATATTATTTTGGTAAACTTTTTCAAACAAAAGAACTATTCACATGTCATTTCAATAAAAGACTTTCGTGCATGTTATAAATGTTATTTGTATACACATACCTAGCTAACCACTCCCTTTAATATTTCATGCTAAGAAATGTTTTTTGCCTCTTACAATCTTCCAGAATTTCTGAGCATTCAATGAAACATCATTTCATCAAGAAATTTGAGATTCAACCGATCTCTCTCAAACGGATACAATTTTGGATTCATCTATAAAACTTTTGAAGCAAGGATTGAAGAAGACACCTTTGCAATAGTATGTGCTCAAGCTTTCATAAATCAAAATTTCTCTATAGCACTCAAAAGGAGACAAATACGCCGAAGCTCTCATTCAAACCAAGAACTTCAAATCTTTTCTCGAAGAGATTTTTCTCTAAAACATTACTAGCCAGTTTCTTTCATAGATATTATTTTCTAAATTTTGTTTTGCGCAATCTCTGATTCTCTTTTACTTCATTCTTTCAAATCCTTACAGGATCACAGATTGTTGCACGAGTTTGATTCTTGCTAGATCAAACTCATAAAACACTGGTTTTTATTGTACACTGATTCGTTAGGGATCACTTAGCAGCTTTTAGCACAGTGAACCACTCAAAATATTGTGTTCTGTCTACCTGATGTTTTTACTGTTTACAACACTTAAGTAGTTTATATATACTTAAGTGTTTAACAGTTAGTTCTTTACTTAGTTGATCTTATGTATTGTTCTTCAATTCAGTCTTTACACTTAAGTGATCAAAAGAAAACCAATCCAAACATGGTCAGCCCTGTGAAATCGGGGGCTTAAGGCCGATTATCTCCAACGGGGCCCTTCCTTTGTAACAATTTAATTTTTTTTTTGAATAACTAAAGAAACAATCAAGCAAACATAAAAGATAATTAAAAAAAAAAAACACTTCATTTCACTCAAAAAACAAACAAACAATTTTTCATGTACAATTTCTCTTTTTTAGTATATAATTATAGTAGATGTATAATTTTCTATTAACATAAATTAATGATTAATCTTAATTTCTCTATTTTAGGATTATAGTATATGTTCAAATAATCAAATTTCAATTAGAATACCATCAATTATCAACAAGTCACTCATTCATATACTTAAATGCCCCAAATTTTTAATTAGATTATAAAAATACAAACAAGTCAAAAACAAAAAAACTATAAAAAATGGGGCAAACCGCAAATGATTCACTGATCATTGATAATTTAATTAAAAGTTAATAATTAATTAATAAGCTATAAGTTATAACTATTAACTACAAGCTAGGGCAAATGGAATAAATCAAGAAAAAAAATGAAATTGTGAAATAAAATAATAATAATTTAATCATAGGTAGGGTTTTTTTTTTGGGATTTTGGGGCCCAAAAAATTAGTTTTTTTTGTTTTTTTGGGGGGCCTAAGGCCATGGCCTCATCGGGCTTATGATAGGGCTGGTCCTGAATCCAAACTATTTTATGTTTAGCAGCTGCTACCTGCTGATCAGTTGCTGAAAACTTATCTTTTCGGCTATAACGTTTAAATATTTTTAAAATAACCCTTAAAGTTTTTAAAAGACTATTCACCCCCTTTAGCCTTATTTCGTTGTTAATTGGACTTTTAATTGATATCAGAGCCTTACTTTTTTGAAAAATCTATTTTTTCATGTCTAACAACTTGAAATATCAATCATAACAACCTTAAAAGCTTTTCAATTAAACAATGTCACTCAAGTACCTATTTTCGATGAAGATCAATTTGATATATGGAAACAAATGATTACAAGATATATGAACAACATTGATAAAAAAAATTGATGGAATGTATCAAAAATGGCCCCATGCTACACATGAAAGTAAAAACTAATTTGGGTAAATCTTCTTCTGTAGATGATGATACTATAAATCTACTAGCTGCTGGTGAAGAAGAATATATACTTAAACCTCAATCTGAATGGATTGAGGAAGATAAAGTACAAGATGGGTTAGATGCCAAGGCAATGCACATTCTTTCAAGTGTTGTTACAGATGAGAACTACAAACAAATATATGATTGCAAAACAGTCAAAGACATATGGGAAACTCTTGTTGAATATGTTGAAGGAGATCAAAATACTAAGGACAATAAGTTGTATGACTGCATACAAGAGTTTGATGCATTCAAGAAAGATCCAAAGGAATCACTCAAGAAAGCCTATGACATGTTTCTTGAGGTAAGTAATAGATGCTCCTCTCTTGGTAAAATTTATAGCATGAAAGATTTAAATATGAGATTTCTTAGCAGTTTAGGAAGTTCATGGCATGTCAAGGTAACTGTCATAAAGGAAGCAAGAGACTTGAACAAAACTCACATATGTAGTCTTGTTGCCAGTCTCAAAATTTATGAGAAGGAAATTGCTAAAACTCAAGAGATTGAGAAAAGTTTTAAAGGCATCTCTTTGCATGCTCAAAATGAAAATCCAGAAGCCTCCACATCTCAGTCAGACGATGACTTTGACGAGGATGAGTTTGCTGCCTTTGCCAAACAATTTAGAAAGTTTAAATCTTTCAAAAGAAATTTTCAAAAACCTTTTTCTAGTTTTTAGAAATCTTCCTCAAACTTCAAAGACCTTCTCCTTCAAACTATCAAAAGCCTTACTTCAAATCCAATGAAGAAAATGATAAGAATGAAAAACTCTTATGCTTCAATTGTAGAAAACGTGGACACTATGCATCAAACTGTCCAACTACCAGAAATGAGTATTACAAAAGAGCTCCCAGAAACTTTGAAAGGTAAAAAAGGTTAGTTGTTGAAGATAAAATTTTAGCAACTTGGATTGAAACAGATTTAGATGATGAATCTGCTGCTTTTGTGCAAGAAGCAAATCTTTGTCTTGTTGCAGAATCAACTACATATGATTCAAAAAATGAACACTCAAATTCTTTTATTGATTCTGATGATTAGCCTTTATGCTCATCTATTACTAATCATAGACTGTCCAAGGTCATCCAACCTGAACAATTTATGATTAAGAAAATTGGAAATAATTTTTATAAACAAAACATTAGTAGTCAACCTGACATGAAATTAAAGTCAACCTCTCCAAGAACTACCGAAACTATTGGAGTAAATCTGTCAAAATAGTAGGAGGAGAAAACTTAAAACAAAAAGGTTGATGATATCATGGATCAAATGCAAAAGATGCATACAAAGTTTGAAACTCTTCAAATAATACATACATCTTTGTCTACCGATTTTAAAAGAGTTTCTGACAAGAACACTGAGCTACAAAAGATTAATGAGCTATATAAAGTTCAGCAGAATGAATTGCTGCAACTTAAAAGCTTAAATGAACAATATGAAACTCAAGCTAGAGTCTCAACAGCTCAAATAGCTGATCTTGCAAACATGAATCAACAGTGACCAATGCTATTGATACTTACTAAAAATCAAAAGCTGTTGTTGAAACCATCATCAGTCAGTAAAAAGATCATGAAGATCAACATGGACTTGGATTTTCAAAAGCTAATGAATACTATGAGATTAGATAGTAAAAATTGACTCAAATGCTATGCTCAAAATGGATAATAACCAACTTATAGTAAAGTTAGTTATGTTTATCCTAAGAATCTTATTGCAATTCAAAATCCAAGTTTGACCAATTTGGTAGTGGACGTAGTAGTTTTAACACTATGAACCACTCAAAATAATGTGTTCTGTCTACCTGTTGTTTTTACTGTTTACAACACTTAAGCAGCTTCTATCTACTTAAGTGTTTAAAAGTTACAGTCCTGAGTTCTCTACTTAGTTGATCTTATATATTGTTATTTAATTCAGTCTTTATACTTAAGTGATCAAAAGAAAATCAATCCAAACTATTTTAAGTTCAACAACTGCAACATGCTGAAAACATAGTTTTCAGTTGCAACATTTAAAGGTTTTCAAAACAACCCTCAAAGTTTTTAAAAGGCTATTCACCCCCTCTATCCTTATTTTGTTGTCAACTGGACTTATACTAATATAATCAATTCACCTGATATTCAAAGTAAGAGCATCACCAATGCAAGTGTAAATTTAATGCTACATGGTTGTGTGTAATTCACACCCTCAAATCCTCAATCATATGTGTCGTTTTTTCTTTCTTCATTCATATTCAATCAAAATTGATCTCTCGACTGCAAATGTGGATTTAATCTTATGTGGCATGCATCCCACTACTAAAATAATATTTGACAAAAAAATAAAAAAGGAAAAGAAAATAGAACTAATAGAAAGAGTTTTAAAAAGAATAATAATGATTAGATGTATCCACACCCTCAAGTAGAATATCAAAGATTGACATTGTTATCCATAATGTGAACAAATTTGATTGTCACATCATATCCACACTCATCATCCACATTTATTAGGAGAGATTATTTCTTTCAAAAATGGTGTAAATCATAGGTGACATCCAAATTCTTTCACATCCATATTAACATTGAAGATGCCCTAACGAAGTTGATAATTTTGATAATTTGGATGCTAATGTTGATGATGCTTTCCATATGTTTGATATATTGGACCCAAAAAATATTGAGATACTCTCGATTGGCAAAATATGATATTATAATATTATGAAATATGCAATTTATTTTTAAGTTTTTGATAATTATCTTTTATCAATTTAGGGTCTAATATTAAATTAAACAAATGACCCTCAAAATGTAAGGATTGACCCTATATTAAAGGATTCATCTTACAAAAATATCCATAAAACGATATTTCTTAAATTTTTGGATATTCCAAAATACTTTCTCTGCCACTGAATTACGTCAATCTGTCTACTGCATTTTTTTACCATGATTTGGGTCCATTCAAATGGTCATCTTGGCCTTCTTCCCGCGGTTCTGATGATTGGGCCTTGTTAGTCAATAGATGAAGGATCAACGGGAATGGCCTTTCCATTCCGGCCCAAACTGGTGGCCTAATCGAACGGGCCGGCTTAAGAAGCTCTATTGGCAGACAAGCCTAATTGAAAAGTAGTGGTGGGACAAGTTGGTGGGACGACTATTGTGATGATTTGTGGTTTAAAGTTTGGAGAAATTTGTGGCATCCTATGAAAATGGTGTTGTTCCACAAGAGACAACATTATAAAACATGTGTACTCCATTAGACTGAGTAATGGAGTATGAAATAAGAAGAAGAAGAAGAAAGAAGAAAGAAGAAAGATATATGAACTGTCATCAAGATAAAGCTGGTGAATGTTGGAGAAAGTACCCTAACTTTAGCTGGCAAGATAAAAATCCAATAAGCCTTGAATTGGACTTCTGCAGTTGAGTGTTGACATACACAAAACTACTTGTCCTAATGTCATACACACTTATAGCAATGTTCATAAGCACTTTCAGGCCCCATTTCCAACTTTTACTTTTTTTTTTTTTGAATAATTGTTCGTCTTTCACCTTGGTTAAGCAATAAAGTTACTCCTTTCATTCTGGGTAAAAATTCTAAAAACTTTTTAAGAAAAAATGATACTTTTAGGTGTTGTTTGGTAGTCAGGATTAATGTCAATAAGTCGAGTCATCTGATGTTGGTATGCAATAGGTGGTTGGGACTAATAGCACGAGTTATCCGGTTAAAGTCATTATCCCCTCACTATTAATACCAAGGGGGAGGGTGGTATTATTAGCGCCCTCACTAAAAAAAATTGGGATTAAAATTTATAATTTCAAAACTACCCCCGATATACACGTGATGATTAATAGCGAGGGCACTAATAATACCGAGATTAATAATACTGCTTATCCTTGTTCGATTACTAAACAAGCCTATTAATAATAAAATAACATTATTATATCTTAATTTTTTAAAAATAGACTCTTTAAATAAAATATATCACAAACTGAAATAAAATAGAAATGTTAATTGAAAAAATTACATAAAATTTTGAGTCGGTTCGAACCAACTCATTTACTTGTTCCCTTCACACGCTTGAGAGTTAAGGGGGTGGGTATGGAAAAAGAAAAAGAAAAAACCTTTGAAATGGAAAGGGCTGATGTTTAAGATAGAGTGTGGGTGGGGTTCAAAAAGTGGAAAATTAAACTTTGGGAGTGGGAAGATTTCCATTTTCTCCACCCAACAAATTTTGAATCAGATGCTATGCCATTTTCAGCAACTAAATAAGTTTAAAAGGTTGTCAATAATTTTCATGGTTGCACATGTAACACAAAACCACCTTAGAAACAAACTTTCCATTCACGAGCCCAACCTTTTCGGCTTTCATATTTGTGGTCCCTATTCTTCCAATCATACATTCTTGATTTTGATCAATCAGCTTTCATGCTTTATAATCCCATGTGTAGCCTAGCCTGCGTGTGAGAGAGAAAGTGTACACGACTAAAATGATATACAACTAAAACTCCACTTGAAACTTAACTCCGTTCAGGTTCGGCTTGCGTTGGTACGTCCATCAAGCGTAACTTTTCCGCTTAGTAAACTTGTTCGTAATAGTAATTTAAAAGAATGATTGGGCTACACGATGGGGGTCCGATTGAAATGCGTGAATCCTTTGACTATAAATTGCCATTTATATGCTTCATATTTTACAAGTCAAAAACTTCGATACCTTCACATGTGAGTGTTTTTCTTCTACTGATGAGTCCATATGAAGATTGACTTTCTTGAGGTAGAAATCCCAGAGCAATGTCTCTATCTCTCTCTCTCTGTGCAGACATCCTTGTTGAAAAAAGACGAGGTGGTGGGTGGTTACAAATTCAGTTCAGTATCGTTCATAGACTGGAGTCCAAATTGGTATGCTAATTGTAAGGGTAAAATAGGCATAACCTATTTTAGTCTTGTTTTCACCTTTCTTGGTCAAAGTAGGTTTTTTAAATTAGTTAATGTTAATTTAGGATTTAGTATATTTTATTAGATTTAGTTTAGTTATTTTTGGTAACAAAATATTTAATTAGATTTTGTTTTTCCTTGGTCCTTAAGGTTTTATCATTTTTGGAAACATAATTTTCCTAAAGATTTTTGGTTTTCTTGGTCCTAAAGTATAGGAGTCATTTTTGGTAACAAAATCTTTTATTAGATTTAGTTTTGGTATTTTTTGATAGCATAATCTTTTTGTAGATTTTAAGTGCACATATTTGGTAACTAAATCTTTGTATAAATCCTAGTCTAACCATGATTCTTGACCAATTTCATATTTGGTAATCAAATCTCATAAGTTTGGTAAGTTGTTGATTTTTTCCTTAAATACTAATCCTTGTCATTGTTGGAGTTGGATTCCTTTATGTGTGTAGGAGATCTTGGCATTATATAAGGAGGTGCTTGGACATGGCTGGAGTGTCACGCCTTGGCACATAATAATTCAGGAGAAGCGGATCAAAAAGGAGTGCGAGAAAATTGAACGATTTCAGAATTCCAGCCGTCTTTGCAGAATCGAATGTGCTTCCGGATGTTGCAACATTGGAAGCAACATTGGGCGTTTTTGCTGTTTTTGACTTCCTAGCTGATTTTAGGAAGCTATTTCTTTCTTCCCACGTTTTCTATACCTGTTTTTATGTGGGTGTTTTGCTCTCCAAGACTTGTTGTCTTGTGAGAGTGTTTTGTTTTGTGATTTCACCTAGTTTTTTGTAAAACAATTCATCCTTTTTAGTGAAATCTTTTTGGCCATGAGGCTAGATTTACAAGTATAGACTTGTAGATTGTTTGGTAAATTTTTGTGATTAATTTTGTGCTTTAATATTAAGTCTTCCGCTGTTTTTGTTATTTTTATGTCTATTGTAAATTTAATTGTAGCTTTTTCACAAGCTACGTTAAATCTTTGAGAATCCTAGCTACTCGCGTTCTTTCAATTGGTATCAGAGCCTCCTCTTGACATCACTAAGAGTAGATTCTGTTAGTAGCAATGATGGATTCTCAATTTGATAATTTTGTTTGTCCTAATACTTTGAAGAAGAAAGGTTTGTACAATGACTTTTGTTGCGTTAACTCTTCTGTCTCTGAAGATGGTGCAGAATCAGAATCAGATTTGATGGATGCATATAAGGAGTTGTACAATGATTGGGAAAAGAGAGTTTGTCAAGTTAAGTTGCTTAAAAAGGCAAATGACTTGTTAAAGAAGGCTAATGAAGAACATAAGGAGTGTATTACAAGGATGGAGAGTCTGTTGACCAAGAAGGATGTGGAGATTGAAGGTTTAAAAGAGCAGCTCATTCAAGCCAATGAAACCATGGCTAAATGGAACTCAAGCCAACAAAAAATGGATGAGATGCTCAATTCAGGTAAGTCTTGTAAATCAAGTATTGGTTTTGTCCCTAAGGTATTTGTGAAAGAGGGAGAAGGAACATCTGGAACCAAACAGACCAATGAAAGTTTTCTGAAAGCGTTTTTTGAAAAACCGAGAGTAAGAAAGAAAAATTATGTTTGTCATCGCCATAAGCACGGTCACATACAACCCTTTTGTTTTCTGAAAAAGGCCATGTATGAGAATGAAATGAGGCAAGATTTCTTTGAAAAAGCTCATTGGCAGAACCGTATGAAGCAGCCAATGCGACAGCCAATGTTGCAACATTGGCAGACACATTGGAAGCCTCATTCAAAGACAAATCAGAAATTTTTCAAAAATCTCCAACCCAAAGTTTTTAAACAGATGTGGGTTCCTAAGGGTAGTAATGACAAAGGCAAGTCCAAATATTGTGAACCCTTTGATATATGTCCTGTTTCTAAGCCGTCCTATGATGAATCTCCCCCAAAATCTTCAGAACCAGCATCTGAAACCAGTAAATCTGCACATGATCAGTCAGATTCAGCAGATGCAGGTGGTTCAGGTGGAAAAATTCAGGATGTTTCACCCAATGTTGTTCCGGATGTTGTTCCGGATGTTGCAACATCGGAAGAAACATTGACCACAGAACCGGCAGGAGATGAAGTCGCTGGAACAGATTCAAATCAGGAAGATGATCAGTCCAGATTGACTGAACAGGAAATTGATGTTTCAAGCAAGATTCAGAAAAACCATCCAATCTCTCAAGTAATAGGTGATATTCATGATGGCATATACACAAGGAGAAGAAGTAAGGTTGATTCTCAAAAATTTGCATGCTTATCAAAATATTTTTGAGAGAAGCCTTAAATCTTTTATGGATGCTTCAAATGATCAAAGATTATGTGTTCACATTGATGTGTTAACCTTGCTTTTTGATAACACCTATGCATTTTGCTTAGCACAAAAATCCAGTTCATTATTCTCGAACTAATCACATTAATATAAGACACCATTTTTTTAGAGACTTGGTTGATTATGGAAATTGTTTGCATTGAACATGTTGAGACTGAAAATCATCTTGCTGATATATTTGCCAAGTGTCTTGTTTTTGAGAGATTTTTCAATCTTTGGAAATCTCTTGTGTTTTGTGTGCCATATGATTTTACACTTAGTTAATTATAAAAAAAAAAAAAAAATTAGGCATGATTGCATTTTGTCTTTAGAGGGCACTCTAGATCAATTGACTCACATGTATGTGTCTCTTGTGGTTGCTTGGGAATTTCATTCAAAATCTGTTGTGGTTTCATTGTTATGATTCTCTCTCTCTCTCCCAGTTCTTGAGTATGTTTAAAGTCCACAAAGGAAAGAGCTACCTTTTTAAATTTTTGGGATGCTACAATTTGTCAAAGTACTATGGAGCTTAGGCTTTCATGGGTTGATCTTGAGTAAATTGACTCCCTTTAATTGAAAAAGTGTGAAAGCTACCTAACGGAAAAGAGCTACCTATGAACAAGGTTGTGGCACCTTTCTTTTGGGACTATGAATCTTCGGATTTCATGGGTTGATCAAAATGCAAAATTGCTTCCCTTGGTAAATAGTGTGAAAGGTTCCTAGTGGCATGTGTTGAATAGCTTGAAATAAAGTAGAGCTATATTCCTAGGGAAATAAAGTACCTATGGATTTTGGTTGTGAAAAATTTATGATCTTGGGAGAGAAATTTGGTTGAGAAAAAAAAAAAAAAAAGAGCAAAATTGAAAATAAAATCACAATTTTGGCGAATGCATCTCCCAATGCAAAGACAACATTAGGAACTACATCTTTTGATCGGTCTTTATCACTTGTGTGTGATTGCATTTTTTATTTTCTTTTGCCTAGCTTTTAGTCATCATGTTTTTAGGCATAAAATTTTAGGACATGCATTGTTGGCAATGATATCGGCTTGGTGAAATTTTGTCCTAATATAAAGCGTGCAAATCAATTTCAAAAATCTCCATGTTGAAAAATATTTAGTGGTTGTCTAATTTTTGTGTGAAACTAAGAGGTTTTGAATTTGGATATGAGGTGCTCAGTTCTTGCTAGGGGTGTGATCAAATCTTGGTGAACACTTCTTTGTGTTTTTCAAAATCTTTGATTTTTGAGAATTCCTTAAAGATGGTTTATCTCTCTTCCTTTTCCGGTCAAATAGGGGGAGAGAGATCAAGTGTTTCTTGTGATGGTGATGATTTCTGATTTGTGCTCCTTGCACAAATTCAGGGGGAGATGTGATTTTCTAACATATGCAGGTTAGATGGTTTGATTGGTGATGAATAAACACTTGTCTTTTGATTTGACGAGAAAGGTTCAACAAAGGGGAGATTGTAAGGGGTAAAATAGGCATAACCTATTTTAGTCTTGTTTTCACCTTTCTTGGTCAAAGTAGGTTTTTAAATTAGTTAATGTTAATTTAGGATTTAGTATATTTTATTAGATTTAGTTTAGTTATTTTTGGTAACAAAATATTTAATTAGATTTTGTTTTCCTTGGTCCTTAAGGTTTTATCATTTTTGGAAACATAATTTTCCTAAAGATTTTTGGTTTTCTTGGTCCTAAAGTATAGGAGTCATTTTTGGTAACAAAATCTTTTATTAGATTTAGTTTTGGTATTTTTTGATAGCATAATCTTTTTGTAGATTTTAAGTGCACATATTTGGTAACTAAATCTTTGTATAAATCCTAGTCTAACCATGATTCTTGACCAATTTCATATTTGGTAATCAAATCTCATAAGTTTGGTAAGTTGTTGATTTTTTCCTTAAATACTAATCCTTGTCATTGTTGGAGTTGGATTCCTTTATGTGTGTAGGAGATCTTGGCATTATATAAGGAGGTGCTTGGACATGGCTGGAGTGTCACGCCTTGGCACATAATTCGGGAGAAGCGAGATCAAAAAGGAGTGCAGAGAAAATTCGAGAACGATTTCGAGATTCCAGCCGTCTTTGCAGAATCTGAATGTGCTTCGGATGTTGCAACATTGGAAGCAACATTGGGCGTTTTTGCTGTTTTTTGACTTCCTAGCTGATTTTAGGAAGCTATTTCTTTCTTCCCACGTTTTCTATACCTGTTTTTATGTGGGTGTTTTGCTCTCCAAGACTTGTTGTCTTGTGAGAGTGTTTTGTTTTGTGATTTCACCTAGTTTTTTGTAAAACAATTCATCCTTTTTAGTGAAATCTTTTTGGCCATGAGGCTAGATTTACAAGTATAGACTTGTAGATTGTTTGGTAAATTTTTGTGATTAATTTTGTGCTTTAATATTAAGTCTTCCGCTGTTTTTGTTATTTTTATGTCTATTGTAAATTTAATTGTAGCTTTTTCACAAGCTACGTTAAATCTTTGAGAATCCTAGCTACTCGCGTTCTTTCACTAATCCATTAGCCACCACTTGTCAGGTTTCCCATTGACCATTCTTACTTCCTATGCTTTGAAAACAACGAAACTTGACTTAGCGGATCTTTCTTTTGGAAGCAATGCCTTTATCTGAAAGTACATAAACTGATTTAATTAGCTTTTCATGAATACTACTCCAAGGATCACGACTGAAAGCGAAAAATTGCATTGATTTAATTAGCGTTTAATTTTTTTTGTTTATACACTATTTCATGTGTCTATGTCTATCTATCAAAATTCATTCATGGAAGCTGTCATTATTGAATAAACTTTTCTAACTTTCCATTAAAAAATAATAAAAAATTTTAATAGATAGAGGGTATTTAAGTCATTTGATCAACCACCAAAGTATTCATTTTAGGATGTAAACAAAAATTTGGTAATGTATTAGCATTTTTTTCAAATATGACTTATTTTAGTAATTGTCTCCAAATAAAATGTTTGACTCGTTAAATATAATAAAGGAAATACATATATGGCATATAATTCATTATTATGGGTTTGAAGTCATTTAGATCGTTAGGGTTGATGGATTTAGAGATGAAAGCAATACATTGAATCGTGCTAAAATCGTTAAATATCAGCTAGCCTTTTCTTCCTTCACGTACGTTTAACTTGATTGGTCATAATTAGGTGTGTAGGGTATCAATCAAATTACAAAAGAAAAATAGGAAAAGGGGTTCACTATGGATTCACTTTAAAAGTTTGAAAATACCAAAAATAGTACTACAATCAATGTGTGCATTTTGTTAGTTGTCAAAACCTAGAGTAAACATAAATCTAACACTACTTGAATTGGTTTAGAAACTTCAACTTCTACGAGAGGGTCCTTATTGCATTTGTTAAACGGGCTTTTGACCCCAAGACATTACGGTATATTCTAGATTTTTGTGTTTTTATATGACACGGTGTTAGTATAAGATCTAAACTCAAGTTCTTTACAATTTGAATACACGTAAATTATCTTTAATAAAACTCAACGATTAATTCACATTCACGTACTATAAAAGACTCATAATCTATGTTAACTTATCTGAAGTCAATTGTCTACCTATTTTCTTATATGTTTTATAATATAGATATAACAAATTGTTTAGTTTATATCAATCCACTTCACTATTACATGGTTTATTTTTTTTCAAATTACAAATAATGTTAACTTTCTGCATTAATCATGGTCACTTTCTTAATGATGCACCCTAAACTGAATTTTCAAACTTTTACTAAACTGAGAATTGATAGTTCATCACTCTTAAAATCAACTTCAACTATCCTAAACAGTCTCATTAAAGACATAATCCTTGTCGCCATTTTAGGAAAGGCAAACCTTGTTATTTTGTTGATTTTTTTTTTTTTGGCCATAACTTCATCAATTTCACCAAATTGATAGTTCCCAATCGGTTGATTTTCTCCAAGTTGTCTATTTATTTCTTTCGGTATTAATATACAGATCTGATTCAGCACGATCGTTAAAGCTGAAAGTAAAAAAAGTCTTATGTTTGCAAAAATAAAGCTGTAAACGGATAGATGATTTAAAGCCAAAAAAAAATATTCATGAGTGTACATGAGCAGGGGTTAAACTTAAATGGCTTATGATCATCAATGTATGCACATGTAATTATTTGGGTACTCACTCGTATGTCGATTTGGGACTGTCCAGTGTCCACCACCACGTTAACCTGGACGCTATCGGTGGCTTATTTGCCACCTCTACTATCAAGACTTTTCTATCGATCTCCAATTCAAGTTTCTTTTTTGTTTGGAGGTGAAAACTAGGGTTTCACCAAAAGAATGGCCTTGTGGAAGGACATTTTGGCACATGGCAATGGGTCAGGTACTTTCCATGGACAAAAGCTTGGGTTGACTTTTGTTAGGATATTGATATTGATATTGATATTTGATGTAACGAAGGCCTTATGTTGAAAACTTGAAATGGGTGGTATTTGCTGTAGAGATTTCTAGAATTGCCTATAATAAACACTATACTTATACTGTTTGAAGTACAATCAAATACTCGAATCTAGATCTTAAATTTTTTATTTTTTATTTTTTCCTTAAAGGGGACATGGAAAGGGATCGAACCTAAGACCTCATACTTTGTAAAGCTTAGAGGCTCTAGATCCTAAATAATTATCTTTTGTTTCACTTATTAAAATCAAACTAATTATTATTCAAATAAAAATTTGATATTTTTAAAAGCTTCAAAATCATAAAACAATACCTTTGTTTACTATTAATTACTTTATTTATTGTTTTGAAATAAATAAATAAATAAAATTTCATTTGAAAAACAATAAATTTAACTTTAAAAAGTCAAACTTGACAAGTAAGTGGTGACAAGTAAGTGGCATGATTATTCCAACCCAGCACCAATTTTTTCAGTAAATTATGTGAGCGGAAGAACGACAAATCTAAATTACCCTTATATGAATTTACATAAATTAAATTCATTAGTAACAATGTAAAACTTCTTAAAATTAACTTAGCAAGTTAAGTGAAAATTAAAAATTTACATTGATAAAGAAATTCAAATATTTTAGCAGGAGTACTAGTAATTATGAAAATCTAATGAGCCAAGTAGCTAAACATTTAAATTTGAGGGGGCCATGGGGCACCCATGACCCATCTACGCTCCACTTAGGTCTCGTTTGATATAACGTTTTGAAAATACAGTTTTTTCAAAAACACAACGTTTTTAAAACGCAACATTTTCAAAATGTAGTTTTATTTTTGTAAACACGTTTGGAAAACTATTTCAAAACGTTATTTTTTATAAACAGAGTACTTATAAACGTAGCATATTTTTAAAACGCTACAAATTGAAGCGTTTTAAAACGTTCCACATTTTTAAAACGTTGCATTGAAACACTTTTAAAAAGAAAATATAACGTTTTTACTAACGTTTTGACTAAAATATTCCATCAAACAAGCACTTATGTCTTTTTTGAGTAGACACAAGTGTTAATTTATGTCTTGGTCAAGACTTGTCAAACTACTATAGCTAAAGAGAGTCGAAGTTAAGCTCATTTGTACAAGTATTAGTCTCTTCTTTTCTTTTTAAGCATATATATATATTTTTAAAATGAATCATTTTTACTTACTCATTGTGTATTAGTGGGTTGAGCCATGAGTGATTAAGACTCCGTCCTACGAATTAAGATCCATAAAATCGTCTTACAGAAAACCTATTCTTTTTCTTTTCTTGGTACTTGTTATGCAACTAAGGCCGATGCCGCAGACATGGAAGGCATAAAATTAGCTAGATATACTAAATACCTTGATATTTGAACGAAGATTAGTCAATTTTAGATTTGATTTCCCAACTTTAATGGCTTCTTTCGTAATCTAGTTTGAATAATTTTTTTTTTGTTTTTCAATAAAAGGATATTATGATAGTAGTCTGTAAGAGTAAAATAGGGTCATCATATTTTATTTATTATTAAGCTCTTTCTTGATTCAAAAGCTATGGTAAGTAGTTATCATATTTAATGTTTTTGTTGGTCAAAAAGCTATGGTAAGTAGTTACCATATTTAATACATTTCTTGGTCTTAAAGCGATAATAAAGTGTTACAATAATTAAATACTTCCAAACGCTTTCAAGAGTTAATATTTAAGTTGACAATATCTTTGGTAAAATCTTTGGTTTCAATGATGAAACCATTTTTGTAAATTAATCATTTTATTTCCTAAATTCTATGTGTTTTTTTTTTTTGAGTATTTGGTTTTCTTGTTTGTTAAGAACTCTAGCTCAAGTATATATACATGAAGATCTCATGTGTGACAAAATACACCAAGCTACACGCTGAGAGAGAATATCTTTATAGAGAGAAATACTAAGAACATTGTTTGAAGTCTTCGGTGCAGCTGTGAATGCAGTAAAATAAAGAACTACATTGGTTGTTTTGATTGTTTCTAGTTAATAAGAAACTTATTTTTTAATCACATGTTTGCTTTATTTGTGTTTTTGTGGGTTTCCTTTACAGTCTTCATAGTCTTTTTAGAGGTTTTGGTATTTTATTAGTTTTTACAATTTTTTTTTAAGAAAACATAATCTTTATAGTGAAATTGTTTTTGTCATGGGCGTTTACAAGTATTACTTGTAGATTGAAAGTTTAAATATTTGTTTTGATTATTACTTTATTTATAAAGTCTTTCATTATTTATTATTTAATCAATATACTTTTAAATACAACTGTATTAAAAACCGTATTTTTGAAATCCAAACTGATATATGATCACAACTCACAACATACAATACGCATTCGTGCTTGGAAAGGGGGAAGAAAAGAGTGCTTTTGTACTTGAGCTGGACGGGAAAAGTTGAGAAAATTATTGATAACAATAGTCTAATTTCTTTTAAAAAATATATTAATTTTTTTAATGAATGTATCATGTATTCAAGTGTTATGAATGCCTAGAAGTTCTGTACGGTTTTTCTTGAAGCTTCAAGCAAAATAAAAAATTATTATTGGTATATAAGATTAGAACTCCTAAATTCTAACATCTTCATATTATATCACTGTAGTGTTGGAATCAAAGTACAGAGCACATAATAGAGAACAATGTATTTTGCACTCAAGAACTGATAATTTCATTAATGAAAGTTGCTCTATATATAAAGCTAACAGGGACAACTAAGTGCTAAAAGAAAGGGAGTGGAACCACCAACTCCTAATAAACAACAACATCTATAACAAAACTAGTCGGAGCTACAATTGCTCCTAAAGACCTGGTAAAACTCAAACAAGCTGAAACCAATGTATATTGTTCTGGTGGGTTAAATAAAAATACATCTTAAGATAATGGGAAATGAGGAAAATAACTAAAATAAAAGGAAAAATAAGAAAAAGAAAAATGGCAAAAAGGGTATGGGACCATTAGGTGCAAAGTGGTCATACATATACAAAACACACGCATATGTTCACAAAACATGCACACATGGAAGCCAACTCTCTCCACTATGGTCTATGGAACACAGAGAGAGAGAGAGAGAAGAAGGGTAAATTAACAATCATTTATAACCCTATCATTTTTAAAGAAAACAAAGCATGCAAACCCTTTTTGTCATTTGCCACTGAAAGTGTCAAGCTTCTTTCATGAAGCTCAATTTGGTCCATTATTCATACTTCCACTTACCCAACTACCCCTTTGGGATGAAGTTGGGAAGGATACCTCCTCCTACCCAGTACCCACCCACCCTACATATCATTGGACTGAGATTTATCCTACTTAGTCTTTTCTTACCCTACTTGGTCCTATCCAACATTTTCTTGTCCCTTAGATCCTCACAAATTATGTACTCACTTGATCGATCACTTCTACTCTGATAAATGATTTTACTTGCTTTATATTTTTAGTAAAGTGTCTTATTAAAACACACTCGATCTTTAACAATTTCTAATATCAACCAGATGCCCTCACGGTAGCGCATTTACTAAGATTTATGAATGTTATAATCTCCTTCAATTTCTTTCTAGCTACGTTTGAGCTTTGCATTGTTTACTGTTTTCCGTAAATTATAACCTAATTGTGTTAAAATTGTTATCACTAGGAAAGCGCCAGTAATCCAACGATTCACACGTTAAAGAAAAAATTAGATGAAATTTATATTAACACTCAAAAAGCATCTTTAGGAAGACTCGTTGCATGTGGTTAGCAGAAAATTAACATCTTTAAACCTCTAATATATCAATAAAGCATGGCCAAGAGATTACGGAATATTAGTTTTAAATGATTATAAAACATTATTCATATAGGATGGGTTGGTTACCGTTAAGGATACCTAAACAAATTAAATAATAAAAATGGAAGACTTTTCCCAATGATTTGAAATATTATTACCAAAAAAAAAGAAGGAAGAGTGACTTTTCATTGATTCTTCTTAATAGGAATCCCACTAAACCAACTAATCAAAGAATCAATTACAAAAATCTTATTAAAATAAAGTAAATCTTACTTTATAACCAGAAGATATATTATTTTGTGAGTCCAGATCTCCTATACCACTTGTGTGTGTTATTGGTGTACCACTTTTCATCTCAATCATTAGTTGAGATACAATAGTTAGGATGTAATAATTGAGATGAGAAGTGGTACACCAGTGACACACACAAATGATACAAGAGATCTGGACTCTTATTTTGTAACCAGTATGCATATAGTTGGAGATGAACCACCGGCCATTGCCAGATTTGCAATGCCAACGTTGAAGAAGTTTGACACAAATCTCTGCTAAATGAGTTGGTAATAATGATTTTTCGTACATATTTACTTTTAGTTAGCATTATTGAAAGTGAGTGGGGGAATAAGAATTAAAAATAAAGTAAGTAACCAATTAAAGAAAGAAATGAAACAAGATCGAGAAGAAGGATCTCTTTATTCTCAAATATGGATTGCCAGCTTTGTTTCCAATCACATGGCCGGTGATGGTATCGGGAAAGAAACTTCTGCAAATCGCTATGTCCGGAAATAGAATGGTTTTCTTATGGTTTGTTTGTATATCTTCTTTCAAATTTACCCTCACCATAATTATCCATATTTAACGTTACGCGTTACGATAAAAATAAAGAGTAATCAATGTGTGTTTTATCTGCGTATCTCATGCAATACGTTGATAATAGATACGGTATTGGTGTGAGATCAGTTCAATGGATACTCGCCATTAATTATAGATAATCATCTCGTCAACAAAAATAAAAACCATAACTGAGAGGTTGGTTACAGACGTAATTGGTTGTAGAGGATGTAATTCAAACAAAACTCATAACTGAAGGGTTCATATGCAACTCACATACTTACAAATGATGAATCTAGACCATCAATTATGTTTGAAACAACTCGATCAGAGACCGCCAGACGAGTTATACCCAAACCTCTTTTATAACTTCGATATTTGAACAAATGAAACTTTTTTTTTTCAAAGTCAGGATAAAAAACATTATATTGAATAAAACATTAGTATTAAAAGGTAAAACTACCTCTTTTTGAAATATTTATTTATAAAAATAAAAATTTACTTATGAGTATAAAACATTACAAGCAATGAAAAAGAAAGCAACACACATATACCGAGTGCCAGCTATCATTAATTACTTCTCAAAATTAAGTGTTGTGTCAGATATTCGAAGTGACTCTATCACTAAATGTATAAGAGCATAATATTTTTATGTTTATTTGAAATTATTATTCTTTCTTATTTATCTTCATTGTATAGTTCTTTTCCTAGTGTAACTCTTTCCTTATTATATTTACTTTCTTGTAAAGATTTATTGTATCTCACTCCTAATGTAATCCTAATTATAACTTCCTATATAAATAGGTGATTAAATAAATAGAAATACTATACCATTATTCATAAACTTTATTATTTCCTACATGCTATCAAAGCTTCGCTTCCAAAACCTATAAAAGCATCCACAATAGTTACACCCTAAAACACCATTTATATAAAACTCTAAACCTTTTTAGAGGTCCTTTAAAAAAGTTTCAATTCCAATGAGCACCCTCTATATAACTATTTAAATTGGTGACATCTTAACTAACAAACCTAATTACCAATATATTTCTATTTTTTATTTTTTTATTTTCCTACCACAATTGAAATAAAATATTTATACTTTTAAATTTTATATTTTATGAAAAATATATTATATGTTTTGATTATATCAATTATTTTTATTTAAAGAAAGTCTTGTCACGTTTTTTAATATTATCAATATACCCATAATTTTAAGTTATAAATAGTAAATAAAAAAAGGGAAATGATAGTGTAAAAAATACACTAAATTAATTGAAAAAGAAAATGGAAAAAAAATGAGAAAGCATACCATCATCAAAGTGATGATGTGAGTTGGGTTGTTTATTTAATTCATAGGCTCTCCACTCTAGCACATCAGAATTTTGGCCAAAAACTAGATGTTCTGATCAAGCCAAAAAAAATTCAGTTTTTGCCACTTTCTTTAAATTTTTTAACAAAATTTTTGAAAAGGACCGAATACTAGGAAGAAGACCAATGGAGAAGGAGATAGGTGGGGGAGAGAGAAGAAAATGATGAATTGAGGCCGGCTAATACTCACCTAATAAGTTGGGGGAGAGTTAGCTTTTTTTATGGATAGGGTGATTGATAGGGTGTCCACTGTGGGGCTTAAGTGTGGTAAAAAAACCCTAAAACAGGTTTTAGGGTGTTAATAAAGAGAACCACTATGGATGCTCTAACCACCAAACTTCCACAACCCTAAAACCATCACCACCATCTCTCCCTAGGTTCAGCATGGCCTCCAACATCATCACCATTCAAGACCCCACCGATGCTACCAAAACCTACTAACTCATCAACATCTCTAACCACAACATCACCAAGCTCACCCCTACCAGTTACCTTGCTTGGAAACTATAGGTTGAATCAACGCTCATCGGGTATGATTTGTACAAGTTCGTCTCTATGTCCTTCAACCACCATCACCGCTAACAAAGTCCATGTCCTTAACCCGACATATCTCGTGGATACGCCAAGACAAGCTGTTGTTCGACGCTCTTGTCGGCTTTCTCGCTCTGCCTCATGTGCTGCTCATTGGCCAAGCAGCCACCACTCGGGATACCTGACTCATTCTCGCCAACACCTTTGCTCGCCATCCCATGGGCACATCAAACAAATTAAGGACCACCTCAAACGGGCTACGAAAGGCACTCAGTCGATCTCCAAGTATATGCAGCTCATTAAGGGAAAGTTTGATGAGCTTGTCACCCTTGGTAAACCCCTCGACCATGAAGATCTCATAGAGATAGTGTTGGGTGGCCTCGGAGAGGACTATCGTTAGGTCGCTGACGTTATTGAAGACTGTGACACTCCCATCCTTTTTGATGAGCTTCATGAGAAGCTCATCAATCGCGAGCTAGTTCTGAAGCAATCAGTTCCAAATCCCCACCCTGCCACGGCTAACACCGTGACCACGAAGACACATGGATCTGCTCAGCATCCTCGATCTCAGTTGCCCGCTCAATAATTTGCTTCTTGTCGACCACCAACTCGGGCTCTCGCCACTCTTACCTTAGCAAATGTCAATGCTGCAGCCAATAAGGTCACACGGTCTCTTAGTGTCCTTTCTTTCAACTTGTTCAGGTCTCGATACCCACACCTGCTCGCTCCTCGCCCACGAACAACAACTTGCACCCGCGAGCACATATAGTGTTGGAATATGCTTTTTGATAATTTAGTTATCACCTTGCATATTCTATATATGTTGATTTGCTTGCCCCTATTACAAGTGAGTCATCGCGAGTGGCTAAAAGGTCTGCGTACCGGTTAGTGTGGTAACTCGTGTGATATCACATAGGTCTTAGATTAGGTGCAACCTGATCAAGTCCTACCTTTCTACATGATGATCAAACAAACCAGCACTTCAGACGCACTCAGCACCGGAAGACTTGCAGCTATGTCAAAAGCCTTCAGTGATAAAGATCAGAACATCTTAAAGACTCACCACCGGCAAACATGTTACAAGTTAAACTGTTCGCACCAGCAGACATCAGTTCTCCTGAATCAGAAGACTTGTTTCCACCGGCTCGAAGCATTCCACCGGCAGACTTAATTCTGCACGTGCTACAGAGAAAAGTCTAGAAGTAGCTCAAATCAAGACAAATATGTTCAAGCCTCAGAAAGCCTGACATACTTAAGGGTACAAGACTTTCTCTCACTCAAGTAGTCTGATAACGTCAAAAAGCAATTACTTTATTAAACAGACCACCTGACAGTGCAACAAACATCAGACCTACTCTTCAGAGACTTATCAACACAGTCTGACAGACAACAAGTTCCAAGATCTACAGGACTAAATCTCTGCCCCAAAATAGTCAAAGATCTTATGGACAAAGATCTCTATCCGATAGACTTCAACCACTACATCTCTAAACGGATAGAAACTTCAAATCTTCATCTTTCAACGATCATATTGACTCCCGCCTATATAAATCCTCTCTCTTACCCAAGACAAACAGATCATCAAGAAAACTCACCCCGATGAGATAACAGATGACGAGCAATGAATAACTCAACTTACTCAAGTGCTTCAAAGAAAAGAGATCTACAACGAGATCGTCTTCACCAACGTATCTCAGATCTCTACACAGATTGCTAGGAAGAAAAGCTTGGAAAGAGAAGAGATTGATCAGAAACTTCAATAGACAGAGATCAAGATCTGAAGATTGATGTTAGATAATGTCTGAAGAAAATGAAGAGCTGTCTGTAGATATTGCATTCATATCTTCAGATTTGTATTCCAATACAAATGCTGTTGATTATGCAATAATCATTCATCATGGAAGGGCGAGTGTTTTGCACTCAATCGTTCAGATAATTTTTATCTGAACGACCTTGAAAATCCCTTCCTTCTCATAACAGTTTCTCGTTCTGGTCTCATATTGCCCTTTTCTGCTTAAAGATTCATGAATGAATAATTAAGTAAGGATTGGGGCTTAGGAAGACAAAGTCGGAAACTGTACATAGATTATTTAGACTGATGTAATATGTAATTTATCTTTGAATAAATTCATATGTTCTTACAAATACTTTATCTCTCAGTCTTTATATATCTATGAGCCTTTTATAAATGAATTTATCTTTAGAAAAGCTATTTCTCTAATTGATTTCCTAAATCTGCATTTGAAAGAAGTATTAAGTGTGTTGTTGTTCTGAACATATATTCGTGTACAACCACTTAAGACTTCTCCAAATCATAGCCGCTTTACTTTCCACTGCCCAGACTCTTTTTAACAGGCCTTTGATTTGACTAGCAGTTTACCGGCAGAGTTGATACTTCTGCTTAGAGCAAGTCTACCGATAGCCTCTACCGGCAGACATGCTCAACTTGCTAAACTGCAAATGCCACTAAAACTGTGCTTTAAAGATATCCAAAAGAAAAGTTTTTAAATTGGAATTATAGGCTATTCACCTCCCCTCTAGCCTATTTGAGCATTATTGTGGACCAACATATAGCCGCAACCTCGGGCAACCCTTCTCCGAGCTGGCTCCTCAACAGTGGAGCATCTCACCATGTCACCATTGATCTTGGGAATTTGCCCCTCCATCAGTTGTACTCGGGCAACGACGATATGCTCATTGATGATGACACTGGCTTGCCTATCGCCAACGCGGTTTCAATCTCTTTTCCTACACCTTCAACCACCTTTCAATTACATAATGTTCTATTTGTTCCTAGCACGCAACGCAATCTTATTTTTATTTCCCAATTTTATACATCCAATAAAACATCTATTGAATTCTCACCAACTTCTTTTTATGTGAAGGATCTACAGACCGAGACCTTATTGCTAACAGGACAATCTAAGGATGGTATGTATGAATGGCCAAACTTTTTCCCTCCTCGTCAACCTACTTCCTTTACCAGTTCCACAAGCCCATCACCTGACTCGCATCATCGTCTCGGCCACCCCTCTCCCCCAGTCCAACGTCACCTAGAGTCTAAGTTTTATCTTAAGCATAATAGAGTTGATTACTCCATTTGTAATACGTGTCTTAGCAATAAAAGTCACAAACTTCTGTTTGATTTATCTACTATTGTCTTTTTTCATCCCCTTCAACTTATTTACTTGATGTTTGGACCTCACCTATTACCTCTATTGATGGGTTCAAATATTATTTTACATTTGTCGACCATTACACACATTACATGTGGCTCTACCCCCTCAAATGAAAATCAAATGTTACATCCATCTTTCCTCGCTACCAGGCCCTGGTTGAAAACCACTTCAAACACAAAATAATCACTCTTTACTCGGGCAATTGAGGGGAGTATACGGGCATTGCTGAGACCACCGGGTTGGCCACCTACCTTGCCAACAAAGGCATCTCACACCTTACTTCACCTCCTCACACCCCCGAGCATAATGACTTCCATGAACGTCGTCATCGCCATATAGACTAGTCTGGTCTCTCTCTTCTGACCAATGTCTCGCTTCCCCTCACCTACTAGTCGTATTCATTTCTTACAGCCATATATCTCATAAATTGGCTTCCTACACCTACTCTCCAAATGTCCTCTCCTTATCACAAAATTTGTGGGTCTGTCCCTAACTACCTTAAGCTTCGTGCCTTTGGCTGTCTCTACTACACATGGCTGTGACAATACACCTCTCACAAACTTGATACTCGGTTAACCCATTATGTCTGCCTCAGGTACTCTCTCACCCAGAGTGTCTATCTCTATTATGACCTGTCTAAATCCAAACTTTATGTCTTTCGCCATGTTCGGTTTGTCGAGTCCGAATTTCCCTTTTCTAAGGTCAACCTGGATTTTCCTCGCCCTGATGAGTCTACTCCTAATACCTGGTTACCTCCTCATGACATCCTAACAGCATCATACACACCACCGGTGACTTGCCCTCGCAACGACCTGACTGGAGATCCTCTACCCTACTCGGCCTCACCACCTACCGAGCACCCTTTACCTCAGTAGACAGAACCACCATCCACCGAGCACCCTTTACCTTAGCGAACAGAACCACCCTCTACCGAGCATACATCACCCCATATCCATGACATCCCTCTACCTAACCTTCCCTAGCTAGCTATCCCCCAGCAGTAGCACGCACTCCCTCTATTATTACCCGCTCCAAAAATAACATCAATAAACCTATTCACAAACTTAGCCTTTCTGCTCAGCTATCCTCGGACACCGAACCAACATGTGTAACCCAGGCCATCAAAGACAAAAGGTGGCAATAAGCAATGTCTGAAGAGTATGATGCTCTAATTAAAAATGGCACTTGGGACTTGGCACCTCCCACAGGGATTCCCAACATTGTTGATTGCAAATAGATATTTCAGATTAAACGATTACCTGATGGCAATATTGACCGGTACAAAGCTCGTATGGTCGTTAAAGGATTTCATCAACGGTCAGGGGTTGACTACAATGAAACCTCCATCTCAGTGGTTAAACCCACCACAATTCGTCTTATCCTCTCTATTGTTGTCAGTCGGGGTTGGGCTATTCGACAACTGGATGTCAATAATGCATTTCTCCAAGGGACACTCACCAAGGATGTCTTCATGGCTTAACCACAGGGTCTTGTTGATTATGACTACCCTCAACATGTGTGTCGTTTACACAAGGCCATTTATGGTCTCAAGCAGGCACCCCAGGAATGGTACCATGAACTCCACTAGTTTCTGCTCGTTGTTCGCTTCAAGAACTCTGTGGCTAATACCTCGCTCTTCACCGAGCAGGGTATCACTTTCATGCTTCCCATCTATGTTGATGACATCATATCATGGGTAAGAATGACAAGGCTGTTCAGGACTTCATTAATGTCCTTGCTGCTCGCTTCTCGCTCAAGGACCTCAGACTTCTTCATTATTTCCTCGGGGTCGAAGTGGTTCCTTGCCCTACTAGTATACTGCTCTCTCAGCAAGGATACATTGCTCGCCACCAATCTATGTTCCAATCATGTGTTTCACTCTCGCATGAAACATGTTGCTCTGAATTATCATTTCATCTGCCAACAGGTTCAAGATGGGATCTTACGGGTCGCCCACGTCTCCTAGGCAGACTAGCTCGCTGATGCTCTCACCAAGTCGTTACCTCGGCAGTGCTTTCAGCTCTTATTTAACGAGAATGATCTTTCCTCACTGGGATTCATCTTGCGGGGGCATATAAGAGAATAACATCTTTATGTTTATTTGCAATTATTATTCATTCTTATTTACCTTCCTTGTATAGTTCCTTTCCTAGTGTAACTCTTTCCTTATTGTTTTTCCTTTCTCGTAAAGGTTTCTTATACCTCAAACCTAATTGTAACTTCCTATATACATAGGTGATTCAATCAATTGAATAATAAAATTTATAAATAATGACATAGTCTTTCTATTGATTGAATCATCTATATATATATGAAGTTACAATTAGGGTTACACTAGGAGTGAGATACAAAAAACTTTTATAAGGAAGGAAATACAATAAAGAAAGAGTTACACTAGAAAATGAACTATACAAGGAAGGTAAATAAAAACGAATAATAATTACAAATAAACATAAAAATATTATTCTCTTATAAAATGATCAACAACATTCTTTCTCTCTCTCTCTCTCTCTCTCTCTCTCTCTCTCTCTCTCTCTATATATATATATATATATATATATTTCATAATTTTTAGCTTCTTACTTCTGTGTTATTGTTTACAATAACTACGTTACCTTTTCCTCACTAACCTAAAAAACTTCGTAAGACTTCATGTTTTTACCAATTTTGAACCAAAATAACAAAATGATATGAGTAATAATAAAAAATATATAAGTAGTTACAAAATAAACGTAAAAAAAAGAATACATAGGGTGTGAATATGTCACCAAAATACGATAAGGTGAATACAATATGACAAACGTTTTGTAGCTTTGTATATGAGTGTAATACCCCGATAATTTTAGTAAAAATATTAATTTTTTTGTTAATTAATATTATGATCGCTTTGGACCTATATAATTAATGTTATAATTATTTGTGTTAAATTAATACTTTGAACCTATTAAGTAACAAATTAAATTGGTTTGGGCTTGGCCCACTTATGACTAGGATAAATTACAATTCCCTAATAATATTACCCAATTAAAAATTGGTCTTGGTCCATTTAATGTTAGGGTTAGGAAACCTAAGACTCTAAGAGGGTTTTATATAAATAGGGTTGTAGGGGAGAAAAAAAGAAAGAAAAACAAAAAAAAGGGGGGAAGAAGCCGGAGAGTGAGAGAGGCGGCGGCAGAAGAAACGAGAGAGAAAGGCAGCGACTGTGGAGGTATTGTCAACCATTCCTCTTTTCCTTATTATGTCTATGAGTTGGTGAGTTACTACACACACATATATGTATATATAGTATAATGATAGATCACGGTATGAATAATTTTATATTAAGACAATAGGATGTGCATGTATGTACAGTGCGTGTACAGAAGCCTTAATGGCATGAATGACGACAATTCAAAAAAAAAGAAGAAGGAGAAGACAGAATAGGAACAACCGGAATAGGGAATTAGATTATAAATGATGAGTGCGTGTGTGTGCAATGTGTGTGTGGTGTTATATATATATATATATATATATATATATATATATATATATATATATATATATATATATATATATATATATATATATATATATATATGCCTTGACAGTGAAGTGATCATGAAGCAGGTGACGTGTGTGTGTTTTGTGTGTGAAAACAGTGTGTGTTGAATTATTATAAGTATGTATTTAATATTATATTATAACAATATGGTATATTATTTATGATATGGGTTGTGTTATAGTTTATTGATGCGTGCGTGAATAGTAGTTAAAATAAATTAATTAATAAGCATTACAATTATCATTATTAGTATTAGAAATTAATAGTTGTTAATCGATACAATTATAATTTAGTAATTATTGTATATTTGATTATAGAATTGGACAAGTGAGGTTAGGACGAACGTACGTGTTGCGGATATTACCTTCGCTAAGCATTTCGAGGTAAGGGATTATACCTCTTTTAGGTTTCTAATTTTTATGTACCGTTTGTTAGGTTCTCATTACTTCCTTGATATCGATATTTTTGAAACGTACGCCGACTTTAAATCGGCATTTGAATTCGAACTCCGTCTCTTACACTTCTTTCGAACTCACAATTTGATTATCTATTTATTCTCACATAATTATCGAATTTCATGTGAGATACCTTTGATATGAAAAGTACGATTTTTGGCGATGCCTGATTTTGTAAAATTATTTGATTATTTGAAATTCTACCATGATCACTAAGTTGAATTTATGACACTATGAATTATGAAACACAAATGGACCACCCAACTTTACCCCTTTTTGCAATTCGGCCACCAAAAGTTTGAATCATCTATTTTGGCCACCCTACTTTTGTTCTGTTGCAAACGAACCCATTTTCTAACGCCCGTTAGACCAAAACGTTAACTTTAGGGGTAAAATAGGAAAAACTCATGTTAAAACACAGTTCATCTTCATCTCGCTCTCTCTCTCTTTCTCTCTCACACACACATAGATCTGTAACATCTGTTCCTCATCGTCACCATCCTCTCACGCCAACTCTGTTCCGGCCAACTCCTCCCATCTTCTCCGATCTCAAGCCTCCATCAAGTGTCCCTGGTTCTAAATGGTGAGCAGTGATGGAGGGATTTCAACAGGCCTGTTTCTCACTCAATCTCACTTCCATAAATGAAGTCGTTGTCCACCCTATCCAACCTCGCTCTTGCTCCAGGTCGTTTCTGTCCCAAATTCGCCAACCATGATTGTTAAATGTCACAGCCGCCGCTCCTGTTTTCAACTCGAACCTCCTGTAATTTTGAGCTCCATTTTCATCTGATTTTATCTGCTCCAGTGGGTTTAAAGGAAATTGGTTGGGCACTTTGGGTAGTCGTTGCTGCTGATGGTGTGCTCGATGCCCAATCTCTCTTTCTCAACACAAATCCACCGTAACCTTGTCCAAAAGCTTCAATGAACATAATAGATGTGTGTGTGTGTGTGAGAGAGAAATAGAGAGAGATGAAGGATTGTCAAACCAATATAAATCTAGTGGTGGGTGAAGATTTGCAACCCTTCATAATTTTGCAAGAGGCCAGGTAATGTCTTCTCCAGATCTAAAACAGAGGGATGCAATGAGTTGGATGCAGATTCAATAAATCTGAATCTTTCTTGCATGATCTGCTATCTTCTTTCTATGTTCATCTTTCTCACCCTCCACTGTCACTAAGGTTCGATCAATTTGCAATTCACCCAGATTATTTTATCTGACGGGTTTGGTGGAGCAGCTTCACTGGAGAAGAGAGAGTGTGGATGGAGTTAGACCAACCAAATGTAGGTCAAGCAATGTCTTAGCTAGATCTGATGCGGCGTTGCGAAGGTGTTGTTAGGTCGGAAATGGCGGGTGAAGGTGGAAGGCTTGACCGGAGCTGCGTGTGAGATGTGGGTTTGGGTTTTGTGGGGAAGATGAAAAGATCTATAACACCCCCAATGTTCTATTATTTACAGTTTAACCCTTTTTTAAAATATAATTATTCCTCCATTGATATTTACAGGGGTAAAATAGATATTTGACATGAGTTAACGGCTAAATCTAACGGCCATCCAAAAATTGGGTTCGTTTGCAACAGAACAAAAGTAGGGTGGCCAAAATAGATGATTCAAACTTTCGGTGGTCGAATTGCAAAAAAGGGTAAAGTTGGGTGGTCCATTTGTGTGTTTTGCCAAACAATGAATTATGATACTTGTGAACGCCACTTGGCCCGTGGCATGGTTATCCGGATATACCTATGATCTTCGAATTATGATCTGTGAATTTTGATATATGAACTATGATTTATGAATTGCTTACGTGATCATGGAATTCTGTGAGTAATCTGTTGTCATCAGTTGGTATGGGACGGTTGGTGACAATTGGTCACTCGAGTTTACTTGTTGCATTATTATCTTTCATTTGGAATCTTGAGTATATATCTGTGAGTAGTTTATTGTCTTCAACTGGTATGGGACGGTTGATGGCAGTGGGTTACTCGAGTCAATCGTTGCATAATTATCCTTCTTTGGAATTCCGATCTCTTGTTTGACATTTGAAAAACTGCTTCCGCTTATCGATTTTTAAATAATGAATTTCAACCATTCTAAAAATATATTCATCTCTGATTTATTTATGGTCAACTCCTCCTTAGTAACCGGAGGGGTTGCATATGAACTTACTGAGCATTGTTCGCTCACCCCTTCATACTTTTCTTTCTCAGGTAATGAGTAAGATTATTAGAGGATTTTGGCTCGGGTAGACCAAGATGACGACTTCCGAGAATTTTAGATTTAGTCTTACTTATTGAATTATTCGACAGTAATTTAAATTAATTATGGACTCATGTCAAATATTAGATAGATATTGTATTTAATTATTTTGGGTTTATTTTAGACTTCAGTCAAGGATATTTAAGAGTTAATTATTACGAAATTAGAACATTTATGATTTAAGTTATGATGGTTGGTGACGTGGCCAAATTATGGGACCGCTGTGTTGGTGCCAAATTTGGGGCGTTGCAGATTGGTATCAGAGCTTAGGCCTTAGATCCGGATGGTCTTAAGATTTAGGAACGATTAAGAATAAGAAGTGATACTACGATAGGATTATGATACTAGCATTAAGTTGTTATTATAGCTAAGTTATGATCTCACTGATAATTAAGAAATTATCAATTCGTTAAACTAATATACTCGTGTTACTTGTAGGATATGGCGCGTAACAACACCAGTAGAGCAAGGGTCGCTCCACCCGTGACAGCTACTAGAACGAGATTGAGTACGATGCACGCTACGGTAGCCGAACTCGATGAAATTAACCATGTCTTGGAACAAGAGAACCACCTGCTAAGGAATGAGAACCAATTGCTAAGAAATGGTAATCAGACTCTAGTGGAGGAAAACGGAACACTACTAGAACAAGTCAAGGGAATGATGAAGGCATTAGAGCTGGCACAAAATGCCTTGTTTAGACACTTTGACGAAATAGAAGATGCTAAGAGAGCCCACGCGGAAGTTGGAGCGAGGCTGAGCAACACCAACTTCTTGGCTAAGAACGTTTGGGACGCTGTCGAAATGGCCATGGATAATGGACCAGTGGGGGAAGAAAATCCAGAAGACTTAGAGGAAGATGAAGAGGAGACAGAAAATTAGATAGAACATCACGCTAGTCATTTCGTTTTATAGTTACCCTAGTCGTTGAGTTTGTTTAGAGGAAGATGAAGACTGTAAAGGAAGGGTTGCCGAGGCTATTTAGCCTCCATTATCGATAGTCGAAAGGAAGGGGTTAAGTTGAAGTCCCTATCCGTGGTTAAGGAGTTTGAGGATGTGTTTCCGGAGGATTTGCCTGGTCTTCCACCTGAACGGGAGGTAGAGTTTGGAATCGATCTAGCTCCGGGGATGACGCCTATTTCTAAAGCACCATATAGAATGGCACCAGCAGAACTCAAGGAGTTAAAAGAGCAATTACAGGAATTGTTCGTGAAAAAGAAGGATGGGAGTATGATAATGTGCATCGATTACCGTGAGCTCAATCGGGTCACAATAAGGAATAAGTACCCATTGCCTAGGATTGACGACTTGTTTGATCAATTACAAGGGGCGTGTAATTTTTCAAAAATCGATCTTCGCTCGGGGTACCAGCAGTTGAGGGTTAAGAAGGAGAACATTTTGAAGACCGCTTTCCGAACTCGCTATGAGCATTATGAATTCTTGGTGATGCCGTTTGGACTTACAAATGCCCCAGCTGCCTACATGGATCTCATGAATAGGGTTTTCCAGAAGTTCCTCGATCGGTGTGTGATCGTATTTATTGACGACATCTTGATCTAATCGAAGAGCCGAGAAGAACATGAGCAATACTTGAGGTCATTGCTGCAAATATTAACAGAGGAGAAGTTGTATGCCAGGTTTAAGAAATGTGAATTTTTGATGGAGAAAGTAGCCTTCTTGGGACATGTTGTGTCCAAGGATGGAATTTCAGTTGACCCGACCAAGATTGAAGCTATTGTGAGTTGGGAAAGGCCGACGACAGCGACAGAAGTGCGAAGTTTCTTGGGTTTAGCAGGATATTATTGTCGCTTTGTGGAAGGATTCTCGAAGATCGTGACACCTTTGACTAAGTTGACTCAAAAGAACATGAAATTTGTGTGGACAGAGGACTGTGAGTCTAGCTTTCAAGAATTGAAGAAGAGATTGGTTCAAGCACCAATTCTTACTTTACCATCGGGCACAGACGGGTTTGTGATCTATAGCGACGCTTCTTTGAAGGGTCTGGGGTGTGTTCTGATGCAAGATGGGAATGTGATTGCCTATGTATCACGACAGCTGAAGAACTTTGAGAAGAATTACCCGACCCACGACTTAGAGTTGGCCGCAGTGGTGTTTGCATTAAAGATTTGGAGACACTACTTATATGGGGTGACATGCGAGATTTACATAGATCACAAGAGCCTGAAGTACATTTTTACCCAGAAAGAATTGAACATGAGACAGAGAAGGTGGTTAGAGTTGTTAAAGGATTACGACTGCACCATTTTATATCACCCAGGCAAGACCAATGTAGTGGCTGATGCCTTGAGTTGCAAGAGTAGAGGAACATTAGCGATGATGCTGACAAAGGAGAAGAGACTTCTCGAAGAGATCAAGAATTTGGGCCTAGAAGTGCGGGTAAGAGGAGGAAAAAGTTATTTGGCTCGTTTGAGTCTTCAACCGTCGTTACTAGAAAGAATAAAAATGGCACAGAGAGTTGATCCAGAGTTAATGAAAATTTGGGAAGGTGTAGAGATGGGAGCTCAGATAAACTTTCGACTTGGAGGGGATGGTATTCTATGTTTTGGAAGAATGATTTGTGTACCATCGGATCCGAAGTTAAAGAGAGAAGTGTTAGAAGAGGCTCACAATTCAAGGTTTGCGGTACATCCTGGGAGTACAAAAATGTATCGAGACATGAGGAAGACGTTTTGGTGGGAAAATATGAAACGAGAAATTGCAGAATTTGTCACTAAGTGCTTGGTGTGCCAACAGGTTAAGAGGGAACATCAACGACCTGGTGGAATGTTACAGTCACTACCGATTCCCGAATGGAAGTGGGAACACATTATTATGGACTTTGTGGTAGGGTTACCCAGAACGCTAAAGGGGCACAATGCTATTTGGGTGATCGTAGATCGATTGACCAAGTCAGCTCATTTTCTTGCTTTCAAGATTAATGACTCCTTGGAGAAGCTAGCAAAGTTGTACGTTGACGAAATCGTCAGACTACATGGAGTCCCAGTTTCTATAGTTTCAGACCGTGATGCCCGATTCACTTCGAAGTTTTGGGGTAGCTTATAGAAGGCATTGGGCACAAATTTGAGCATGAGTACGACTTTCCATCCACAAACAGATGGCCAGTCAGAACGGACCATACAAACATTGGAGGATATGCTTAGGGCTTGTACCTTGGATTGACAAGGGAATTGGGATGACCATCTGCCGTTGGTTGAGTTTACGTATAACAATAGATTTCATGCGAGTATTGGTATGGCACCGTTCGAAGCATTGTATGGAAGGAGATGTAGATCACCTACGTGTTGGGATGAAGTGGGCGAGAGACAACTGTTGGGGCCGAACTGCAGCATTACATCGAATAAGGTACGCTTGATCAAGAAGAGACTCCTTACGCCCAGTAGACGTAAATCGTATGTCGATGCCGCGAACTTGGGTTTGAAGTGGGAGATCATGTGTTTCTCAAAGTTTCACCGACAAGGGGAGTTATGAGATTTGGCATTAAAGGGAAACAAAGTCCGAGATTTGTAGGCCCTTTTGAAATATTGGATCGTGCGAGGGAAGTCGCTTATAGGCTTGCATTACCACCTACACTTTTAGGAGTCCACAATGTGTTCCATCTGTCGATGTTGAGGAAATACGTCCCAGATCCAAGCCACGTAATTGCTTTTGAACCCTTACAATTACGAGAAGATTTGTGCTACGATGAACAACCAGTTCGTATAGTGGACCGGAAAGATCAAGTATTGAGAAGACGTACCATTCCGTACGTGAAGGTGCAGTGGACTAACCATACCGAGAGAGAGGCTACTTGGGAATTAGAGGAAGATATGCGAGAACGACATCCAAGCCTCTTCGTCTGATTATGTACGTTAAGTTTAGGAACTAAACTTCTTTTAAGGGGGTGAGAGTGTAATACCCTTATAATTTTAGTAAAAATATTAATTTTTTTGTTAATTAATATTATGATCGCTTTGGACCTATATAATTAATGTTATAATTATTTGTGTTAAATTAATAATTTGAACCTATTAAGTAACAAATTAAATTGGTTTGGGCTTGGCCCACTTATGACTAGGATAAATTACAATTCCCTAATAATATTACCCAATTAAAAAATTGGTTTTGGTTCATTTAATGTTAGGGTTAGGAAACCTAAGAGGGTTTTATATAAATAAGATTGTAGGGGAGAAAAAAAAAGAAAGAAAAGAACAAAAAAGGGGGGGGGGGAAGAAGCCGGAGAGTGAGAGAGGCGGTGGCAGAAGAAACGAGAGAGAAGGGCAGCGGCTGTGGAGGTATTGTCAACCATTCCTCTTTTCCTTATTATGTCTATGAGTTGGTGAGTTATTACACACACATATATGTATATATAATATAATGATAGATCACGGTATAAATAATTTTATATTAAGACAATAGGATGTGCATGTATGTACAGTGTGTATACAGAAGCCTTAATGGCATGAATGACAGCAATTCAAAAAAAAGGGAGAAGACAGAATAGGAACAACCGGAATAGGGAATTAAATTATAAATGATGAGTGTGTGTGTGCAATGTGTGTGTGGTGTTAGATAAATAAATAAATAAATAAATAAATAAATAAATAAATAAATATATATATATATATATATATATATATATATATATATATATATATATATATATATATATATATATATATATATATATATATATATACATGCCTTGATAGTGAAGTGATCATGAAGCAGGTGACGTGTGTGTGTTTTGTGTGTGAAAACAGTGTGTGTTGAATTATTATAAGTATGTATCTAATATTATATTATAACAATATTGAGCCGCCTACCAATTAGGCCCAAGCCAGAGCCACGGTCGCATGTATATATTCCGAGCAACCGAGCAAAGATGTTACACAGTAACCGGTAAAATCCTGCTTTTGGTTCAAAGCTACTTACTAAGAGATGGGGGATTAGCTACGCGAACATCGATGAGCGAGCATCATTGCTCGATTGCACCAAGAAGAGTTAGAAATAGTTGAGGACATTCATGTCCCATAAAGATCAAGATAACGCTTGAGGGTGGTTACACCCGAGCAATAATCCCGACCATAAGCTATGACCGCTTGCATAGGCGCTAATGCCGCCATGGGCGCACGCCAATCATGGGCGGTTAATGCTAGTCACGGGCGCTTATGCATGATAATGGGCAGTTATGCATCATAATGGGCAGTTATGCCTCTGGCACGTATAAAAACCTCAAAATTCGGAGAAAGGTATGCGCACTGCTTCCCTAGCCTAAACTCACAAATTGTGAGCTTATTGTACTAATTCACACGCCGAGGGCTTTTGCAGTGAGTGCCCCCGCCCAGCTTCACTTTTCTTTCTTTCATTGCAGAGTTGGGCTCGTGAGAGTTTGTAAGCACGTTGAAAGCCGTGCTTGGATTGGCCGCTTGAGTGGGTCCAAATATTCGACGCATCGCTGGTTCCATTGCCGAATCGAACCCGGTCCCCGGTGAAAGCCGATATCCTAACCGGCTGACGACAATGGAACCAACACCACAAAGGTCGCATGCTCGCAGGCGTCGTTCGCCCTCACCGCGGCGTTCACGAGCATACAGCCGCCGTTCACGATCACTTAGGGGTTCTTATGCTCGGAGGCAAAGGACTCCTTCTCCCAGCGGTTCATCAATCGCCCAGCACCTATCAGCACGCCTCGCCGGGGCACCACAAGGTCGTGGCGCAGCCGCTGGGGCTCCACAAGCCATCATGCATGGGACCCCCACAAAGCCCCTCCTATGCCTCGTGGTACAACCTCACCGGGGTGGTTTGCCCGCAACCATTAATATGCAAGATTTTGAAGAGTTGAAACGCCGGATGAGGCCTCGGGAACAGGTAAAGCTTGATGGGAATTTTTGGGACGCTCGCAGCCTGTTGGCACCTTGGATCGAGAATGCTCCACCAGCCCAGGGTTTGATTTTTCCAAACATCAAGGAGTATACTGGCAAGACTAAAGCAAGAGATTGGTTGATGTCTTTCGAGTCTCAGATCGGGTTGGTAACCTCAGACGAAGCATTAAAGATAAGAGCTTTTGTAGGGGCCTTGCAAGGTAAGGCTTTGGCTTGGATGGGAGCATTGCCGCGACGCTCAATCAACAATTGGGCAGATTTGCGCACAAAGTTTTTGCCGATTTCGGATCTGCGGTTCATTAGCTAAGACAAGGGCCGACTTGTCTAAGGTCAAGCAAGGTGCACATGAATCAACAAATGAGCTATCCGGGAGAGGTTTACCTAAAGTGCTCGAGCAAGTTCCCGGGCTTACCGAGCAAGAGGTGACACCGTGTTTCGAGACCGGCTTGCTCGAGGGTGAAGGCGTGGTTTCGGCGATCGAGCCAGTATGCGCGAACCGAAGACATGCAGTGTAGATGCTCATGCGAGCACGAAGTGTCTTGTGGTGCGCCGTGAGACAAATAAGAAAGAAAAGAAGAAAGAAAGCAGTGAAGCCACCTGAACCTGTTAAAAGGAAGCGCCAGGCTGGAAGTGGTGGTTACAACAAAAGTAAGTCTCGATATGATCGGCCAAAGGAGTTTCTCCGAGAGTCGGATTTGACCCCGCTCAATACCTTGCGCGAGGATATTATGTACGAGGTCAGAAACGAGCTTCCCAATCCGCCTCGTATGAATCCAAATACCGGTACGGGAAAGGGACCGACGCAAGAGGCGTGCCTATCATGATGATTACGGGCATACCACGAGAATGCGGCCGTTGAAAAAGGCCATCCGTAAATTGATCAATGAGGGACGATTGGACCGCTTCAAACGAGATGCAGAAACAGAGGAAATGCCCCACGGCTACGGAGGCTCCACCAATTAGGGGGGTTATTAATGTCATAATGGACGAGGAACTCACCCCGACACAGCTCGGCAAGCAAATATATTCCTTATCAAAAGTGGTAGATCGACCAACGACTTTGCAAGAGGGCGAACAAAGCCATACGCTTTTTACCCGCAGTGAGTTGGCGAGTAATGTCAGGTGAGCAGTCCTTGATAGTTTCAGCATTGGTCGATGGATGGGTTGTGCATAGAATCCTGGTGGATACTGGAGCATGCCGGGATGTAATGTATTACTCTTGCTTTCAAGGGTTGGAGTTGAGCGATGATCGCCTAACACCATACGCCGGGGCTTTGGAGGGTTTTACAAATCACAAGGTCCCAGTGAAGGGCACCGCTTGAGTCGAGGTATTCATCGGCGGAGGACTTAGAACCGTGGTTGAAAAGATTACCTTTATGGTAATCGATTTGAAGTCTCCATATAACATCATCTTCGGGCGCATCGAGCATGGCCAAATTTCGATGGTTGCGCCAATCCCGCACTGTAGAGCAAAATTCTATACGCACTCAAGGAGCTGGGTGATCATGGAGTCACCCGGGTCGGCCGGAGTATGTTAGGGATACTCAAAGGAAAAAGCAAAAGTTGACTTTGGAAGATGGCGAGCAGAAGGTTACCATCAGTACCAAGGAAACTTCTCATGTGACTGTGGGACCATCAGTGGTCGCGACGGTACAGGAAGATTTGGAGATGGAAGCTACCCATGCCGACATTGAGGCCTGGGGAGTACAATCAAAATGAAGCGGATGCGGCATTGGTCAATGCCCGAACAGGTTGCGGTTACGCCTTTGCCATCGGTGCATGTATCTGAAAGATCTGAAGCGAAGCGAGGTTGCCGAGCAAAGTTTTAGTAACTTCGCCGACACCGACGCCGGGGATTAGAGGCACCAGTTGAGGCTGTAGACCTTGCTGAGGAATTTTTGCCAGCAGTTATGCCTGAGGAACCTGTAGAGGCTATGGAGACTGATCAGCTCGATAAGGTTGAGGATCGAGCCGAGAAAGATGAAAAGGTGGAGTGTGACACGCCCAAATGCGGATGAGCCGAGTTCATCCGCCAAGACGAATCGAAGAGAAGTCATTAATCCGCACTCACCCCGAGCGTAAGATTAAGATTGGAAGGGCTTTGACAACAGAGACACGAGCAAGCTTAATTGCCAGCTTGCGTGACGCTTGATATATTTGCTGGCGACCGTGAGGACATGCAAGGGGTGAGCGAGGATGGCCTTGCATCAATTGAATGTTGATCCCGCCACCGACCAATCCAACAAATGTCACCGGTTTATTCAGAGAAAAGGATCGTGCAATCAAAGAGGAAGTTGAGAAATTGCTCAAGGCTGATATTATCGAGGAGATCCATTATCCAACCTGGTTGGCTAATGTGGTTATGGTAAAGAAATCGAATGGCAAGTGGCGGATGTGTGTCGATTTCACGGATTTGAACAAGGCTTGCCCGAAAGATTGTTATCCCCTCGCCGAGAATCGACAAGTTGGTTGACGCCATTGCAGTTTCGAGCTCCTTAGTTTTATTGATGCTTACCTCGGTATCATCAAGTTAAGATGGCCGGCTCACCGGGCTCTAACAATTTTCCGAGCAATGGGGGCAGATTGCTAAAGATGCCTTTGGTTTGAAGAATGTCAGCCACGATCAAAGGATGGTCAACAAGGTGTTTAGCTCGCAGATAGGAGAAATGTTGAAGCCTATATTGATGATATGGTGGTCAAAACCAAGGACGCGAGCACACGAGGATTTGGGTGAAACTTTGCTAATCTCGTGAGGAACAACATGAAGTTGAATCCGAGCAAGTGTGTTCGGGTAAGCAGCAAGTTCCTTGGGTTCATGGTAACCGAAAGGGGAATTGAGGCCAATCCCCGAGAAGATAGAGGCATTAGTTACCATGAAACTTCCTCGCGTTGTGTTAAGGACGCGCAGAGGTTAAATGGCGTGGTGATCGCTTGAAGGTTCATCTCGAGGCCCAGAGCGTTGCTTGCCCTTCTTCAAGGTTTTGCGAGGTAATAAAGGCTTTGAGTGGACTGAATGCCGTAAGGCTTTCAAGGAATTGGTGGAGTATTTAGAAGTCCACCCTTGCTGAGTAGCCCGATCTACGGAGAAAAATTGATGTAGAATCCGCGCCTACCGAGCAAAGGTGAGTCGCAGCTTTTGATTGGAAGAAGGCAATGTGCAAAAGCCTCGTTTATTATGTATCCAAAGCCCTCACCGATGTAGAGGGAAGATATTTTAATGCGTAGAAATTGGCTTACTCGCTTGTTGTTGCCGCCTGAAACTTCGAGCTTATTTTTCTCGCTTCATTCAATTGTTGATACACGATTCGCCAAGATTTTGCACAAGCCGATACCTCGGTCGGTTACTCACCGGTCAATTGAGTTGATCGAGTTTGATATCGACATCACCGAGGCGAGCAATCAAGGCACAAGCTATAGCGACTTTGTAAAGAGACAAGCTTCAAGGATCCTCGAGGAAGTAGAGTAAATCAACAAAGAACGAAAGCAAAGTTGTAAATCCAAAGCCAAGACCGAGTATTGTTGGGAACTTCATGTAGATGGTTCCGCTTAGTCGATTTGGGAGTGGAGCCGGTTTAGTGTTGGTACCACCCGAGCAAGATGTAGAATTTGAGAAGGCATTCAAATTCTTACCAAATAACCAGCCGAGTATTGCTTTAATTGCTTGGCCTCGAGCTCGCAAGACATTGGAGTCCGGCAAGGATTGTATATTGTGATTCTCGCTTGGTGGTGAATCAAGTTAGGGCGATTACGGGTACATCATCCGATTTTGGTTCGCTATCGTGCAATGGTGAGAGAAATTTTAAAAGATTTCGACATCGAGTTGGTTAGAATTGCTCTGGGAGGACAATATGCGAGCGTATTACTTATCGAAGAGGCGAAGATGAAATCCGCCTGCATCCTCGAGTCATGATCGAGCACTCGAGGTTCCCCGCCATCGAGAAAGAGGTGGTTATGGACACATGAGCCGGCTGCCTGTTGTTGGATAGATGACCTTCGAGCTACATTGAGCTGGTGTTGCCCGAAGACAAAAAGGAAGCCGAACTATTCAAAAACGGTCATGCCTACATCATCTTAGACAACATTTTGTATCGAAGATCTTATACGCCGACCTTTGTTGAGGTGTGTTCGCCCGCAGATGGTGGAAAATATCAGCGGAAGTGCATGAGGGCATGCGAGGTCACCCCGCCGATCGCTAGTCGAAAAAGTGTTAGCGCAGGATTTTATTGGATAACTTTGCGCGAGATGCCGAGGTGTATGTTCGCTGCCAAGTGTGTCGCCGCTATATTCCAAGGTTGCCATCTACCGAGCGCACTCGTTATTGCATCATGGCCGCTTGATATGTGGGGAATAGATTTGATTGACCTTTTCCCGTAGCTCGCTCAAAGTTCAAGCACGCAGTAGTCGCGGTGGATTACTTTACGGTGGGTGGAGGCAAAACCATCGCGACCATAAGTGAGGTCAACGCCATCGACTTGTACACGAGCACATTTGGTGCTCGGCTTACGCCCCGCGAGCAATTGTGTCCGATCATGGGACCCGCTTCTGACAAGTTTACAAAGGCGGCATGCGAGCAAATGAGGGTGAAACATTGGCGTCATCCGTGGCATATCCCCAAGGTAATGGCCAAGCGTAAGCCGCGAATAAACAAATTTTGCACGTTTTGAAGAGGAATTTGGAGGAAAAGGCCGGAAGATGGGTGGACGAGCTACCTTCACCATAAGAAGAAGAACAAATGAGGGGTCCAACTGGGAAACCGCATTTTCTTTAGCATACGGGTCTCGATGCTACGGTTCTGGAAATGTACTTGCCCACCATAGGTTTTAAATTACAATGCCTGTCTAATCACGCTCGAACAAGCAGATTTGGACTTGTTGGAGAAAACTACTGGAAGCTAAAATGAGGATGGCCAACTATTAACGAAAGCAAAGGCTCACCACGATAAGCGAGTTCGTGGTCGATCATTTGTCGGGGGATTGGGTCCTTCAGAAGATTGAGGCCACGCGCCATCGAAATGAATGGGGAAGTTGTCACCAAACCGAAGGCCCTTTTCAAGTTTCGAGAATTGTTAAAAGAGGCACCTACATGTTGTAACGAGGATGGTGATGATTTAAAGCATCCATGGCATGCGGATCATTTGAGAAATACTATTGGTAATTGATTTACAATATGTAATTCTTTGATCTTTTTCTTTCATGGTAAATGCCAATAATGAGGCTTCGTTGACTTTTCAACTTTATGTTTGAAAAAATTTTTGAGTTGAATTTTTCAAGTTTTGATCGAGCATAAAGGTCTTTATGCTTGATCAAATTTGAAGAAATGTTTCCAGCTGATCGGGTAACCTTTATAGCGAGCATAAAGGGCTTTATGTTCGTAGCGAGGGGTATTCGAGTAAAAGCTAAGTTAAATGATGATCGCTTGAGCGAGTAAAAGCTAAGCATGTTGATCGCTTAGAGCGAGTAAAAGCTGTTAAGCTGATGATCGCTGAGAGCGAGTAAAACGTGTTTAAATTTTTTTCACCTGAGCGTGTAAAAGATGACTTTGCCTCGCCTAAGGCTAATATGGGAGGTCATTCAAAAACAAAAGAAGTTAAAATATTACGTATGAAAAGTAAAATTGTTTTGAAACATGGCACGAAGGCCGAAGGCGCAAAAGTTCGAGAATTTAAATAGCAGCCGCGTTGTTATCCCCGCTGCAAAGAAATGGTTCCTCTGATTTGTGGTGGCATCCGCACTGTAACTTCCTCGCCGCTTGGTCGCCGGGCCATCGGTGATGAAGGAGCTTGAGATCGCCAAATCTGCCATGAGGCTCGGACGTAGTATCGACCTGCGAGGGGGATCCATGGAGACAGCCCTGGCAAGACTCCGCCAACCCTTCTAGTTCATCTTCGAAGGGCACTTGGGAATGGCCCCAGATATAGGCAAAAAAGGGGTTACCCCATTCGGAAGCTGTTCTGGCTAATCTCTAGCCCACTACAAGCGAGCCGCCTCAAAACATGGTTCATCCTCAGACGAAAAATGGGTAGGCTTCACCCTCCACACGCTTGGTAAAGTCGATGACCTTTGTAGTCCTCAATGATCTCGGCCGTTTTTGCTTTGGCCGTCATAGAGCCGACTCCGACGCCCGCTTGCTCGAGCTTGTGACAGTGGGCGTTGGCGCCTCCGATCGTTGACAAGCCTCAGCCAAGGCCGCACTCTGGCTATATTATTTAGAGAGCAACCTCTTCGATTTTTTGGACAAGTTTAGTTGGGCTTCCAAAGGCCTCTCGGCCCGACTTTGAAAGCTCTCACACCTTGGTGGTGGGATTCCTCGCCGGTTTTGAGATCACCGAATGCATTGATTTTTTCCGCAGCCTTTTCTGAGGCCAAAGTTTTTCGCTGTCGCGGAGTTGGTCTTGTTCAAGTTGGTGATTAGTCGCTCATCATCAAAACAGATTTGTTTGCGGTCCGTCGAGAAACTATGGAATAAAAAGCGAGGAGAAAGAAGAAAGGAAAGTGAAAAGTAAGAAATATTTTTACCTCAAGAAGACAGCCCCATTTCACCGACAGACGCAGCTCGCCTCGTCCGTGTATTTTTCTCGATGCCGCCGTGGTGGAGGCGCTTTCATCGTGCCAAGTCCGGGTAGACGGAATCCTCCTCGTTAGAACGCGATGCCGCCGAGGTTCGACACATTAGCGAAGCCTGATAAGGGCCGCAGCCTGGTTGATCATCGCATAGCAAAGCCTTCTTGTTGCCGTGAAGGAGGCGGGGAGTGCTCTTCAATCGCAGCTTTGTCCGCCGTCGCTTTTCTCTGCTCTCGATTGCTCGACATTGATGATGGGGAGGTACGCTTGCCGTTCTCGCATCGGGGCGCAGGGATGAAGTTTGATGTAGACTGTTCGGGTTGGGAGCGTTTTGTACCACGGCTTGAGCTCGTAGCCGGGACAGTGGGGAGAGCAATAGCCGGTTGAGTAGACAGGTGTTTGGCTCGTTTGCTCGAGCTCTTTTTGGCGCCTTGCATGAATTTGGAGACATCCGTTAATTGCCTCATTTTCGCACCAATTACAAAGAATATTAGCATCAAGGAAAGTGCGAGCAGCTTGAATTATCAAAGGAAAAGGCAATGAAGTAAATAGTTCTGAATAACCGTAAAGTGAAAAGTCGTCTACAAAGGTGCCTGCAGAGCACAATCTTCGCATTCGCTGGGAAATCTGTTTCCATGGCAAGAACCCCAGTATGGGTGAGGGGTTTCTTGGTCGATTGTAACCCGGGGCTCCATGCCTTCAACAGGGAGGTAAGAAATCCCAAAGAGCCGCAAAGACCGAGGTCCGGTTAAACCCACCAAAGACAAAATCCCGCCAACTTGCCCTCGCGCCTAAAGTCAACGCCTGACTATTTTGGGTTCCCCCCTCGGTAGGCGATTTGTCATGTTCGGGAAGTCCGTAATCGCCGATATGGGCGCGGTGGCCATCCAATGCTCGATTCAACGAGCAAGGCTTTCCGCCCCACTGCCAACTTTGTTGGGCCGCTGAGAAGCTTGAAGAAACCATGGTTCGAGCGGCAATGCGCCGGTTTTCTTGTCAAGGGAGAGGAGAAAGAATTTTCGAATAAAGTCATATCGGCTCGAACCCGAGTGACTCGCAGTTACGGTGAAGGATACCAAGAATCTAACAAAGGGTTGTGGTTAGTCAGCGTGAGTAGGTAGAAGCATTCATCAATTCAACGATGAATGGGTCAAGAGGAAGTCTGAGCCCAACTTGGAAAAAATCAAAGTAAAATACCATCCTATCTCCTTGAAAGTTGTGCCCTTCCTTTTCTAGGTCTAAATCAAAAGCTCGAACACCTATGCTTGGGGTCTATACCTAGCGAGTAAAACCGTGTACTAACCTCGCCCCGGAATTTAGATCTTCCCATTTGATTAAAGGGAGGAAAAGGAGGGGGCAGGAGGAATAGAGTTTGGCTTGATTCGGGTAATTGCTCGATTGGCCGAGGATACCGCCGCTTGACGTTATCGCCCGTTGCCCGCTCGCTGAGGTTTTCGCTTGCTGCGATCAATGGGGCTACATCCCGCTTCGCTTCCTTCAAGAAGATGAGACGGAGGCTCTTCTACTTGAGTTCCATGGTCGTAATCATGCCCTTCAATTTCGAAACGGCATTCTTCGCTAGACATCCTACGTGAAAAGGAATCGAGAATTACAAAGTTAAAAATTGACCGGGTAAAGTGTGGCGAGTAAAATGGGTTGTAACATAGTGGTTGCAAGATCGAAGAACTGGTACCGAACATGGTTTTCGATTCCTCGGGTCCGGGTCACTAATTCACAAGAGGCGAAGACAATTGAGCCTTGGGCGATAGAGGATAAAAAGCGTAAAAAGGGTTACGCAGTGTTAAACCCTAGATCGTAAATTGAGAAAAAGAGTGCAATGCAAGAAGATGATGAGAAAGGGTAGTGAAATACCGGAGAATTGGACGAGGATCTTGATTTTGTTGTCGGCCGGTAAAAAAGCGCAACCGAAAGTGGTCTTGGACGAAGATTTGCGTAAAGTTCTACCTTGTTTCGTATATTAGCTTGAATGGTTGTGTGAATCAGAGAGCGTAAAGTGTTCAAAGGATAGAATCCCGCCTTTTATACAAGAGGTAGCCGCCGCTTGAAAGTTGAATCATTAGGCCCGTGCACGAGGCACGTGAACGAGGCCGCATTTAATGGGCCTCGAAAATTGAACTCGCTTTTAAAACCGGGCGCCGACACCGACGTTTGACGGCCGCTGCTTTTTAGAAACGCTTGCTTAGAAGTTTTGTGAATCGCCGCCAATATAAATTTTGGGTTTTCAAAATTTGGGGAAGTCATTTTGAGATTTTGGGATCCTCCTCGCTGAGCATGAATACTGGTAAGACAAGGAGTGGGGCTACCGAGCTGCCCTACCATTAGCCCGCCAGAGCCACGTGTCGGCCGTGATATACCTTCCGAGCAATCGAGCGTACATGTCATGCGAGCAATAAATAAGAAGCGGCAACATTGCTCGATGTCATTGAACAAGTCACGAACAGTTGAGGGTGATCACACCCGGGCAACCCAGATACAGTTGAGGGTGGTTACACCCGAGCAATGATTCTTGCTATAAGCCATGTCAGTTTACAGAGGAGTTGATGCTCGTTAATAGGTAATTAATGCCAATCATGGGCGCTAATGCCAATCATGGGCGCTAATGCCAATCGTGGGCGCTAACGCCAATGGGCGCTATGCATGATAATGGGCGCCTCCCACATATAAAAGCCTTGAAAAATTCACGAGAGGTATGCGCAATCTTTTTCCCTAGCCTAAACTCTGTCAAATTGTGAACTCATTGTACTAATTCACACACCGGAGGGCTTTTGCAGGGAGTGCCCCTGCCTAGTTCACCTTTCTTCTTTTACATTGCGAGTTAGCTCGTGAGAGTTTGGAAGCACGTTGAAAGCCGTGTGCTTGGATTGGGGGCTTTGGTGGGTCCAAATTTTCTTGGACGCATCACATGTCATTTGTTTGTTGATAAAAAGTAATTGTGCAAATGTGCTATACTCTAAAAGAACATTGAAATGATATATTTATTTGTCAAATGAAGTTTTGGATGAATAAGATATCAAAGCTTAAAGTATGGTGTTAAAAGTAAGTCATTAAAAGTAATATCTCACCTTGAAGAGTTTTATCCTACATTGGTTAAAAGTAATATTAGTTATAAAAGTTTTTAAATATAACTCTTCTACTATTGAGAATTGAAAAAGTTATATATACTAATACTAATGCATCTTATCGTATTGATTATTGATTATTATTATGTATTATTATTAGCTAATGGCTAGAAAACCAAAAGTTTTTAAAGCTTCTACATGGATGCTTTAGAATAAAGATTTATCTAAAGGTGGTGAGGTGGCACAACCATAGTGCTCTCACCTACTTTATATATATATATATATATATATATATATATATATATATATAGATTTCAGCTCTCCATTCTTTTCAAAATAATCTTGAGAAATATATTTAATAAAATATTTATCATTAAACAATATTTTTTACTAAATATTTGACTTTATTTTATAAATTGAAGTTTCAAATTATTAGATTTGTATTTTTTCAAAAAAAAATTAAAACAAAATAGAAGATAAAACAAAATGATAGAGACTCAATTTTCAGCTCAATGAAAAATTAAAATGATTTGAATAATCTGGGGAGAGAGATCATTAGGATTTCTTACCGAATGTTAAGTGGATGAAATTTTGAAGTGAAAAAATAGACGTCAACGAAAGATTCTAAATAAAGGGTTGTATTTGTTGCGGCGACTACGTTGAATTTGATTAGGTATTGAGGTGGTGTATTGCTTATATTAAGAGTAGTTCTCTTATAAAACCGTCTTACGGATCTTAATTGTAAGACGAAGTCTCACTCTCTCACAACGCAACCCACCAACGCACGGTAGGTCGGGTCAAGGAGATCTGTCTTATATAAAATACATGTAATACCGTATTTTCTGAGTTTTTATCATATATTAATATGTTAAAAGAGACAACTTACATGACTTGGGGCTTAAATGGACAACTATATTCATATATAGTAGGCCTTTTATTGTTTTTCAAAAGAGAACGTTTTTTGTTTCTTATTTTGGAAATGGTCATAAGAAAATAATATTGTGCCTCGATAATTTTGGTTGAAGTC
>CM028383.1:58846306-58893579 GCA_013146195.2 Codonopsis lanceolata
TTGTTGATTCTTATGTTAAATTTATATCGTCGATACATTACATTAGTTTTATACTTGGTGGCTAATCGAGTACGTATCGATTAGCGTGGCAACATGTATAGAACTTTGCCTTGTATAGTTTTGTAGGACTTTTGAGACGGCGGAAGACCCTTCTCGGCTTCATAGGAAGACACTGCTCGCTTAAGATCGGTAGACCTCGTGTCGGTGATGCGCTTCTACGTGTCCTTTCAACGAAGCTAGTGGATTAATTCAAACTTATTTCCATATATTATTTGAATTAATCCAAGTCATTCGACATGTCAAGCAGAAAGCAACTTTCGGCGGAAGACTTTTCGTCTGAGCGATGAAAGCATAAAAGCGGTGTCCCCTACTTTACCTTCATCTCGGATCGACACCAAATCGCCCACCTTTTGAAGATCTCGAAATGATTATACGCTCTGATATCTGTGAAGACAAAATTCATGGTGTTGACCCCATGCATTTAATGCATTTATGAATAAATTTGTTGAAGTCTTCGTCCTCTCCAACGGATCCTTTTGAAATGCACATGCTTTAAATCACGCCATTGAAGCTGGAACAAGACAAGCTATGCAGAATCAATCGAACACTTAAAGAATTGCTCGAATCTACACAACTCCAAGTCTTTATTTCGGTGCATTCAATAGATCCTCAACAGATCTAGAAGTCCTAAATCAACAACAAATCTTCAACATTTATTGTTTATTCTTCTTGTTGTTAACTTCCATTAACTATATACGCACGCAATTAAATATCTTGTATTTACAGATATTTAATTCCATAGACAAACACAAGTCAATATTTTGTACCACGATCCATTAGGGATATTCTTTGTAATTGATCTAAGTGGAAAACATAGTGCACAATTTAAATCAAGGTTATTGCCTTGGTGGTGGGCGTAGCACTCATTATAGTGTGAACCATCCCAAAATACTTGTGTTATTTCCTCTTGTTTGTCTATTACTTGAAGCTGCCTAGTTTCATTGTTTATATTATCCATTTATTGAACTTAAGTAATACGTAAAAGGTCTCGGTAGTCCTTATCGGCGACTGGAACAATTTTCTTGAAGGTCTTCCGCTACTTGATTCTTTTCATAGATTGCAAGTAACTTTCAAGGAACTTACTTAAAAGTTTTAAAGTGTTAATAAGCTATTCAACCCCCTTCTAGCTTATTATTGTGCTCATTGGGACCCACAATTGGTATCAGAGCCTTACTCTTCGAAAACAAGTTTTTCCAAGATTAAACTCTTGAGAGATACGACATAATGGCACAAACACACTATATGCTGCCTACATCTAATGCTAACCACGTCCCATATTGGGCGAAGGTCATTTTGATGTATGGAAGGATAAAGTAATGAGATTCATGAACTCTATTGACAACGAGGTTATGGAAATGTGTCACTGCAGTCAACATGTACCAATGAAGGCAAATCTTCTAGCCTCCATCGCTGGGAACCACGAAGTTCCTAAAGAAGAATCGAATGGACAGAGGGCGATAGAAAGTGGTTGAACTTGACAAAAAAGAAAGCAATCAATATAATCACCGACTCTCTAGATACAAGCACATACCCGAAGAAGTGATTCGATGTACAACTGCTAAAGAGGTGTGGGAAGCTCTTGTAGAATACTTGGAAGGAGACCAAGACACAAGAGACAACAGAAAATATACATACATCCAGCAGTTTGATTCTTTCAAAAAGGATCCTAAGGAAACCTTGAGACAAGCATACGATCGATTCGGTGAGGTAATAAATAGTTGCTTTTCTCTTGGTAAAAGCGTATGACAAAAAGGAAATGAACATGAGGTTTCTAGGCTCTCTAGGTAGCTTATGGCATGTGAAGACCACGGCTATGAAAGAATCTAAGAACTTAAGCGAGATGACTCTTCGTAGTCTCTACGCAAGTTTAAAGGTTTATGAACTTGAAGTTAATCAAGCTCTAGAGCAAGACAAGCAGGTTCGAGCGTGTCCTTGCCACCATGGTCCAAGAAGAAATCATTGTTGAAAACAAACCTTCTACTTCTTCCCCGTGAAAATGATTTTTTATCGATGAACAATTTGCTATGTTTGTTAAACGTTTTCAAAAATTTGCAAAATATGGAAGGAAGAACACTCACCAACAACCTTTTAGGAAGATTGGTGAAAGCTCATCTAAGGAAGAGCTTGTGTGTTATAAGCTGTAGAAAACACAGTCATTTGCCTCAAAATGTCCTAAGCCAAAATTTGAAGCATCCGAAACCCTCGTTTAGAAAATTTCAAAACAAAAAAGGTATGTTGGTGAAGACATAGAAGATAAACAGGTTGCTACATGGTTTGAAACCGATTCGAAGAGGAGGAAGAGGATTGTGAGCAAGCTAACATATGCTTAATAGCTCATGATTCATGTCCTACCTATGACTCGAAAATGAAGTTGTAGTTTCACCAAGTCCTTTGGACAAAAATGAAACCAAAGAAGTGATAGCTTGAAGAGGAAGAACTTCTCAAGGATAATCGGGATATGCTTGAAGAATTTAATTCCTTTAGAGTAGCCTATGTTAAATTGGCCAAGAAGCGTGAAACTTACAAATGAGAAATCTTTGATGGCGGTGAGATTCAAACTCTCAATAGCATCAACAAGAAAGTATCAAGCGAAGGAAGAAAACAAATTTCTTCATGACAAAATTGATCGTGAGAGCACATCAAAGGACTAGACCTAGAGAAAATTGCCTTGCAAAAGACAATTGACTCCTGGAATAGTTCCAAGGATGCGTTTGAAGAAATCCTTACAAGCCAAAAATCTAGCAATGATAAAACAGGCATAGGATATTCAGATGTGTCTCTTCAGGCAATCTCTTACGTCAAAGAGAAAGGTGAATCCTCAGAACCGCGCAAATGATATATCTTTCTCTAAAGACATTTGGAAATATAGGGAAACAAGGCCTTGGTTACTCAAGTGTCCCTTATGTTTACCCTAAAGCTCGAAAGGAAAAGCCAAAATGAATGATTCAAATGAGAAACTGCGAGAAGGTAACGGTAGAAAGTGAAGTCTACCTAGGCCGGCGACTATGCCAAGGCAAAGTCTGTGACGGTAGACCTAAACCTCTAGGTAACTATCAAGTTTGTCTATGAAACAGGCAAAGCTCCTTTACCTGTTGAAGGTAAACTTAAAGGTATTCTACCGAATCCTCCTGAAAAGGTATTCAACAGAAAAGCTAAAGCTAAGTCTGTTGGTAACCTACCTAGGAAGAGTCGAAAGAAACCAATTAAGTCTACCGAGTCGACAAGCAAAATGAACCAAAATGAATGTCAAGAAAAGGAATGATCATAAGCACTCTTAGGTTGAAGACTCTAACAGTTCTCTATGGTCTTTCCATTTATGTCATTCTTGCCATTGCTTAGCCATCGGCACGAGAATGCTGCTAAGGTTCACCCAAGATCCGAGACCTAGTTCTCTCAAGGTCAACGGTATGGGTTGCAAAGGTTGCTAATCCTTAGGACCCAATAAAGGGTACCTTGTTTTGCTTTAACTCTTTTACAGGGAATGCTTATGGCTATAGAATCGAGAAAATAAAGACATCGGTACCTAGGCAGTGGTCGCGTTCAAGACACATATTGGGAACGCAAGTCTTCTTACGATATAGTGAAGCAAAAGGACCCACAGTTATTTTCGGAGACAATGCAAGAGGAAAGACAATTGGATATGGCTCAATTACTAGAGGAAGTCTCTCCATCAACAAAGTTTCTCTAGTAAGTGGTTTAAAGCACAATCTTCGAGCATATCACAGTTCCAAGCGACAAAGGACTTCTATGCCAATTCAATTCCAACCGATGCCTCATCAAAGATAGTGAATCGTGCTCTACAATCTTGACCGCAATAGACAAGGAAACGTCTATGTCGTGGACTTAAATCTTCTAGGAGATTCTCAAACACGTGTCTAGTAGCCAACAATGTTCGTGACAATGGCTATGCCACAAGCGTCTCGATCACCTCAACTTCAGCACCTCTTCAAGCTCTCCAAAAATGGGCTTGTCGAAGGTCTACCTACGGTGTCTGCCGATCATGACCAGTTGTAAAGCTTGTCAACTAGGAAAACTTTCCAAGTCTTCCTTCAAAAGAAAGTCTGTTTTATCAACAAACGCAGACCTCTTCAACTCTGCATATGGATCTCTTTGGACCTATTACAACAAGCCCGGTATTTCGGGAGACAAGTACACACTTGTAGTAGTTGATGACTACTCTAGATTCACTTGGATTGAAACTATGACATCTAAAGATGAAACGTATGATCTAGTCAATGCACTTTTTAGAAGACTTCAAACTCAAAAGCTTGAAGACATTTGTGACATAAGATCGGACAACGGCACCAATTCAAAAACAATGGTGTAGAAAAGTCTTGCGATGACCATGGGATCGGCCACATGACTTCTCTGCCGCGGTACTCCTCAACAAAATGGTGTAGCTGAACGGAAGAAACAGAACAACGATTGAAGCGGCTAGAACAATCTTTGAAGCTAAACTTCAGAAGTATTTACAGGCGGAGCGATCAATCTTGCTTGCTTTACCAAAATAGATCCACTCGTAAACAAGTTTCATAATAAAACTCCATATGAAATATGGAGAGGAAGATCCCAAACATTGGATTTCTTAAAATCTTAATTGTAAATGTTTTATTCTTTATAATGGAAAAGAGTATAGAGGAAAATTTGATGCAAAATCGAGACGAAGGAATTTTTCGGGGTATTCCAAACATTCAAAAGCATTTCGCATTTTAGTAAATCTAACTTAAAAATCTTAGAATATGTGTATGTTTCTTTTGATGAATATGACTTGTTAGAGCCTAGAATGGCTCGAGCGTTGCTAATGATTCGATAATGATGAGACAGTACAAATACAACATCTACTTCCAATCCTTATCGGAAAAGGCAATGGCGAACCCATATTTACCGATATCCCTTCACTGGGTAGACAAGACCTCTCTAGATACCGATAACAACTCATCTTGACCCTGAACCCATCTCTTTCTGTTTTACCCCAAGCACCTTCTAGATCTCTCATCCTTCTTGTTCACCGAAAATGAAGGTTTTGAAGACTCTATTTCTTCTAAACCAGATTTTTGTGAATCTCCTTCTCAACCAACTCCAGAATTCTTAAGGGAAGAATCAACCAGAAGTGATCTTCCTCCAACTATTATTGAAGCAAGAGATCATCCCATTTCTCAAATAATTGGTGATCTCAACACAAGAGTTCGCACGAGAAATAAGGTTCGAGAAGAAACCTTGTTTGCTTATGCATTTGTGTCGGAACTCGAACCAAAGAAGATTGATGAAGCTATCGAAGATCATAACTGGATTGAAGCTATGCAAGAAGAGCTGAACCGGTTTGAAAGATGTAAGGTGTGGAGCTTAGTTCAAAGACCGGTGATCATTGAGTCATCGGCACCAGTGGGTATTCGAAATAAAAGAGATGAAGATGGAAATGTCACGAAACAAAGCTAGATTGGTTGCTCGGGGCTATCGGCAAGGAAGAAGGAATTGACTTTGATGAAACTTTTGCTCATGTTGCTAGACTAGAAGCAATCAGAATCTTTCTAGCTTATGCCTCGTTCATGGACTTCAAAGTGTATCAGATGGATGTTAGGAGTGCCTTTCTGAATGGTGATCTTCAAGAAACTGTATACGTGGAACTGTGAGAACCCGAACCCATTGCATGTTTGTCGTCATTATAACATGTTTATAATATGTCTTGACATATTTGAGACTTCATTTCATTCATATCTTGTTGGCATTGAGTTGGTTGAGATCATCATAGAGTAATGGTCTACCATGCGTTGCATGCCTTGTTGTTGTTGTTTTGGGTGTTCGTATTTACGTGATAGCACCTTAATAAGTCTCATGAGAATCTTAGTACTTTACATCTAAGGTTAATTATGTTCATCTTAGTTGTTGTGTTCGTAGTTGGGAGTTTAGAAGCTTCGTAGCTTCGTTTGTGTTTTGCGGTTTTACATCATTTCTTGTATTGCCTTCATTTCGTCTCGAGAGAAGTTCGGTTGAGTTCTAGGCCTTGAATACAAGTTATAACCATGATTAAACAAGCCTAATACATGTTCATTCTATCCTAGTTTAAGTTGGGATTGATTCGCGTTTGATTCGTTGGCTGTTTGTTGAGTGTTTCCAGCCATGTTCTAACCTGTTTCGGATGTGTTTCGGGTGATGTTCGGGCCTGTTCCGATTGTGTTTTGAGTGTTGGTTTACCCCCCTTGAATTTCTTGGGTTGTTTAGGGTTGATTCTAGGCCAAATTTGAAGGCTTTTCAACCTGGAGACCTTGCTATCGCAAGGTGGTTTGGTCTTGCCCCCGCATAGGAGGCAGCAACTTGGGGAAGCAATGTTCTGGAGACCTTGCGGAGGCAGGGTGGAGATGACCTTGCGCCGCAAGGTCATCGCTTTCAATGTGCGGGATTTTTGTTTAAGTTTTGGTTGAAGACCAACTAGCCCTTGCCCTTGGCCGCCCTTAGAGACTCAAGCCCTCTTTGTTGACTTAGTTCCAAGCCTCCTAAACCCTTGGATGAGATCTATCAATGGCTAGCAAGCCATTTCACCCCCTTCACTTGGATCGAGGTTTAGTTTGAGGTATAAAAACCTTTGTTCAGCCATTGTTGCCTCCCAAACTCCATTGTTGGCTGAACATAGCTCCATTTTCGTCCTTGAGAAGAAGCTCAACTTGGGAGACCATTTCCCGGAGATCCGGTGGTCCGATTGGCGAACCGAGACCGCCAAATCGAAGAGCTTGAGCTTCTCTACAACAATCTTCTCTTTATTCATCCTTCCATCCATTAATCATAGGACTAAGGTGAGTGACAATTCCCAGAAATTTCATGTTCAATAAAATAGCATGATCCCTTCATTATAGTTGTTCTAGTGATGATTTTGAACACTATTTGAGAAGACAAAACTTCCATTTCAACATATATAATATGTGTATGATTTCATGAAATCTCTAGGAAGTTATGATTTTGACATTTATTAAAGCATGAATGTTGTTTGTATTATGCTTGGGAATAACTCTTGTGAAAGAATTCAGTTCAATTCAATGTTTAGCAAAATTACCGAAATTAGGGTTTGAGACTCGAGATTGGGTTTACGGCTAGTTTAAGAAAACGAACGGCTTAGTTTTTTGAGTTCTAAATGAACGGAGAACTTATAAAAGGGCAATGTGATTTATATAGCATCAATGCTCTTCTTGGTTGAAATGTAGTAAAACTCACCGGAGTTGAATTTAGGGAGTTATGAACAATAGAGACTCCACATTCAATCCCTACGATGATTGTAGTTCGTTAGACTAATGAATTAGCTTACGATACTTTGAGATGAATTGATGAGTATTGCCTTGATGTTCGTGTGCTTGTAAGACTCAATCGAGTTCTTACGCGGTTGTGTGATCGTGTGAAATAAATGCATGATCGAGAGCGTGTTATAGAATGATATATCTATTTGACATGATGAATTTAGTGCGTTAGACTAATGAATTAGCTTACGTGACTTTGGGATGGATTGAAGGGCATATTTGATGAATGTGTGCTTATAAGACTCAATCGAGTTCTTATGTGGTTTGTGTGATCGTGTGAAATAAATGCATGGTTGAGAGCATGTTGTAGAATAATGAATCTATTTGACATGCTGAATTCGCTCTTGTCGAATTCTTGTGTGATTCCCTAAGTGAGTAAACAACTACTTGGTGAATAAGTTCGCTCTTGTTGAACTTATTCCTAATTTGAGATTTCATGTCCAGTAAACATCTACTTGGCATTGCATGAGTCCAGCTGGCATATTTGATTGAGTCGTTAGTGTGACAATGCATCGCCGTCACGAGTTATGGGACTCGTGATAGTGATGGGTTGTTATACCGGGTTTTTATCACACACGCCTCCACTGTTGGCCACGGTGGGGAAGTAGCACCTTTCTTTGTAACCAAGAGAGCACATTGGAAGGTCTAAGTACCAAGGAGAGAGCTTGGTACAGAGTAGAGAACTCGGTACTCGAGTAGAGAACTTCGATACTTTGATACACTCATCACGGGTATCATTGGCACGAATGTTAACGTGTATTGCGGGAGCTACGTAGCGGCATCGGTTTCATATCATATCCTCCGTATATGTGGTTTACCTTTATAGCACTTATGTGAAACAATGTGCTACCATGGATATGTGTTTTAAGTGTTTATTAAATGAACGCTTTGATTGACTTGATATTAAAAATGATATCTTGATATGTATCTTTGCATGATGCCATGACATGCATAATTGTTAACTCACAAAGTCTTTATGACTTACCTCCCTTTTCTTGCTTTAGATCCGAGCCGTTCAGTGCCGCTCGTTGAGGTGTTGCGGGATTTGCGCTTGTCCGTGATCGCACGCGACGAGGTTGTGTTTTTAGATGTCCTTACGTTGGAACTCTTTTGTAAGGGCGTTGGGATTAGCAAGTCATTTAGACTTTGCTTTGGGAATTTGGTCTTGTTGTATTTATGTATATACTTGTATTCTATTTTGAGTCTTGGCGTATGTCGCCTTGTATATATAGATGTAGTATGGTTCACGTGATTTATCTTCCATTGGGCATTACTTTAGCTCTTATTTATTTATGTTGTTCTCAGGCATGTTGTAGCCGTCGTGGTATATCGGCATGAATTGTGTAGTTGGGTTCCGTAGTAAAGTCGCCGATGATTTGGTATAATTGTCTTAATTGTTATATCGGTGTAAATAAAGTTTTAAATTATTAGGCCTTTTGGTGCCGAGTCGCTTCATCCGAAATGTTGCGTCACGTCGTTTTCCAAAGAGTCTTTGCATGTATTGTTGTCCTATTTGGATGACTTGACTTGTGATTCCATCTCGGGTTAAGATTCGGTCGTCACAAGCGACCTCGAGGATTTGTCAACTCGGACAAATGGACCACGTCTACAAACTCAAGAAAGCTCTCTATGGCCTAAAAGCAAGCTCCTAGAGCTTGGTATGAAACTCATCCAAGTTCTTAATTGAACAAGGATTAGGTGAGAGGAAGAATCGACACTACTTTATTCATCCTCAAGCACAAAGGTCATTCTCTTACAGTACAAATCTATGTGGGACGACATCATCTTTGGATCAACTAACCAAAGCTTGTGCAAAAGATTTGAGAAGTCGATGCAAAGCAAGTTCGAGATGAGCATGATGGGTGAACTTACCTATTTTTTAGGGCTGCAGATACAACGGACTTCGAGCGGAATCTTCATCACCAAACCAAATATGCAAAGGAACTTATCAAGAAGTTTGGTCTTGATTCACCAAAAGGATTTGAAACTCCAATGTCTCTGATTGCCATCTTGACAAAGATGAAAGGGAAAGCAAGAGAACATTACCAAGTATCGAGGAATCATAGGTTCACTTCTTTACCTTCTTTGCTAGTAGACACCGCCATTATGTTTTTGTTTGTGTTTGTGCTAGATTTCGAGCGGATCCAAAGGAGTCATATTTGCTTCTTGCGCCAAGCGTATCATCGAGATATGTTTCAAAAACAACAAATCTAGGCATCGGTATTCAAAATCCAACAACTTCAATCTAGTTGGATACTCGAATCAGATGCACGATTATGCACTGCAAAGTGAGCGGAAGAAGCACCGGTGGGACTTGTCAATTTCTTGGAAGCAGACTCGTCTCATGGTCTTGCAAGAAACAAGGATCGGTGGCAAACTCAACCACGAAGCGAGAATATACATTCTTTAGCAGCTCTTCTCAAGCTATGGATGAAGCAACAACTAGTGGACTACAACATCAAGAAACCGCCCAATCATGTGTGACAACACATCAACTATCTCGGTCTCCAAAAATCCAATGATGCATTCAAAGACAAAACACATTGATATTCGTTATCATTTTCTCAAAGATCATGTGGAAAAGGTAACATCGATGCGGAATATGTTCCAACTGAGCATCAATTGGCAGACATTCTCACAAAACCACTGGATGCCACCAGGTTTGCTTATTTAAGGAGAAATCTTGGTATGATTGATCCTACTGCTTAATTTCAAAATTTTGTTAATGTTTCTTTCTTACCGGTAGACCCAGTATTAGTCTAATCGGAAGACGTAAGTCCTTCTTTACCGGAAGACTTAAAGGTTAGTACTCTTACTTAGTCTATTTCTGCTAAAGAGGTTTCTAAAGCAATTAAGGGGGTCAAGGACAAAATTTGGTACTTAAGAAAATATCTTAAGTTCCCGCTTTTTCAAAACTGATATTTTCTCGTCTTTAAATAGCCCTCGAACCGTCATTTGGAAACTTTACGAAACCCTTTGAACAGAAACCTTTTTCTCTCTCTCTCTGAATAACTGCTTTCTGCAAATTCAAGTTCTTCTTCTTGTTTCTTCTTCTCATCTTCAACAATGGTACGATTCTCTCTACTCTACTCGTAATTTTCTTTGTACTGTTCTACATTTTCATTCTTAACCTAAAATCCATTTGGAATTCAAACGGTCATTTTCGAGTTTATACAGTGTTTCGCCATTGTTGTTCTTACAAACTTGAATACTAACAGTCGTTTTTGTTTATTCATTGTTCATTCTTATGAAAACTTCTGTTATGCATTTCACGAGTATAATTTCTCTAAACATTCTAGGGTTTCAAGTTTTTGCTTCGAAAATTTCAATTATTTTTAGAAAACTCTGAAATTCCTACTTGTTTAGATGTCTAGATGAAAAGCCCTAATATTTATTTTGTTTTTCTTTCAGACAAAGACTTCAAAATCAAAGCGCGACAGTGGGAAGGCGTTCGACCCTGAAAATGTCATTCCTCCAAATTCAAATATCAATCTTCCAGGATATCCCATCTATCCCGCCGCTCATGACATTATTGTCGCTTTGGACCCGAAGCTATACATTCCGGGCATGTGTATTGACCTTCAGTCAATCAACTCCATAGCCGCCGGCGGCCAAAGCTTGAGGATATGGACGCCTCGATTCCCGCCCTCTTCTCGCCTCAACAAAAAACCTACAAGATCTTCCCGTAAGAATTTTATCAACGAATGGAGCTCATGAACCGATCGCTCTTCGTGGTGGATTCGAGGTCGCCCCATCTCTGTCACCGCCAAATCTATTTCCACCATCATTGGCGTGCATTACGGAGGAGCTATTTCAGCAACCATGGCTGAGGCTTTACATGCCTGGGAAGCCATGAGGGGAGTAGACACTCTCAAGGAGCCACAAGGAAAAATGCTCCGAAATCTGTTCCCTCTTGACGTCTATTGCACCAGCCACCTTCTAGACAAGGGGCTCCTATTCAAGAGTGGAGCACATGACATTTATCGGCCACAGATCAACCCCAAGTATTTCTACAGCCTGCCTCAACTGGGGCTCATCATCTTCGACGAGCTAAAGCAAGTGGTGGAGAAAGCTAAGAGCAACCCCACTTGCAAACGCCTTTCAGCTTATCAATGCCCTATTAAGGGATGATGCGACATCAACTCTTCTTGAAAGAAGATGAGTTGTATACGGTGGCAAAGGACAAACAACTCACGCCTTTTCCAAGAAATACACCGAATACGAGAACAAGCGCCGGATGCGTAAAGGTTTACCGGGTCTCTCTTGACAAAGTGGCCAAGCCTGCACCTATCTTGGTCACCCGCTTCAATATGGAAGCACATATAGCTGCAAGCAAGACCTTCAAAAAGGCCTCTGCCAAGTTTGATTATCAAGTGGCCACGGACCTCCATCTAAAGGCCAAAGGCCTGGCTGATGAGGCGTAGAGGCCGCCGCTAAGATCCGCAATAGCAGCCTGCAGGCAAAGCCAAGAAGACAAGGCCGGAAGTGGCACGTCCAACCGAAGAGAGAGCAGCCAAATGGATCCGTAGGGAGATGAAGGAAGGCCAGAAGAAGAAGGCACCAGGCCAATCCAACCATTCCTCTCCTCCAACTACCCAAGCCAAGCCATCCTCTCAGCCACCTACCCAATCCAGCCAACCACCTTCATCACCTCCTGCACCCACTCCCAAACCAAAACGAAGGAGACTTCGTAAAACCTTTGAAGACCAGCCACCCAGCAATCCCTCCAACCTCTACCGATGAAGCAATGAAGTCTCCTATTCATTGCCGAGAAAGAAAAGGAGAGCTACCTAGACACAATCCTCTACCGCCAGCCAACCAACTACCTCTACCGACGCCCAACACTCAACTGCCAACCCTTCATCTATTCCTCCTGAGTCATCTACTCAGAGGAATTCCCCACCTCCGGAGGAGTCTATCCTTCAGGAGGAGCCTCAAAATCAGGAGGAGCCAGCCAGAACCCCAACTCCTCCTCCTCCTTCACCTTTTAACTACTCACCTGACCCATCCACACCTTCATCACCACCTACCCAATCCCAACCAACTTCTTCAACCACACCACAGCCCTTAGACCCTGCTGCTGCCAAGTTCCTCTTCGAACATTCATCAGTAGCAGATCTATTCACCCCTTCTCATCAACCTCCTCAACCTTCTCAACCTCCTCAACCTTTCCTTCAAAAACCAAAATTCCTATTCTATCCTGCCCCTTCTTTCTGGTTCTCTACCGAACCCATTCCCCAATCCTCCCATATCAGTGAAAATTCTGACACTGATATGGAACTGGATTCCCCACCAACACCACCTCCACCATCCCCTATAACCATTTCCTCTTCCACCAAAACCATACCAACCCAAGACTTCTTCTTCTTCCGCCTCCAGAACTTCCTCTCTACAACAGCCCTTCAAAGGGCAGACTCGCCTCGCCGGCAAGACCATTCACATTGGCCAAGCTTCTACTTCCCATCGCCTACCCAATGTCAAGTTTTGTCCCGCTAGATGCCATCTACCGGCTAGGCGAAGCATAGCATATCATATCACGTAGCCCATCGCAGCTGGCCACGACCGGATCGCCAATAATCTTCGACAATTTCAAGAGGATGTCTGGACTCGCTTTGGACAGATGCGGCACGACTTCACCGATGTCAAGATCAACATCGAAGCTCAACGACATGAAGGCTGCCGTATCATAGGTTCCATTTTCTACGAGTTATTCCACGCCATCACTCTCCATCTCACCACGGTCGCATTCTATTATGGAACTCAACAACCTCGCCGAAACTCGTCAGACATTATGAATGCCAACCGTGATCGTGATCTGGCCATCACGGAGGAGAAACAAATGAGATCTATCAACAGAATGCTGATGGAAGAGAACAGCCGTCTTCGTGAAGAACTGGACTACCATTCTCGTTCCACCAGACCTCCAACTGATGCAGATGTCGAATATCAAAAGAAGAATAGAAGAGCTAGAGCGAGAATAAAGAGAAAACGAGGCTGCAGACAAAGGCAAAGGGAAAAGACCTTGGTAGCTTTTGTATCTTTTCTTCCCTTTCCTTTGTATTTATCTTATTTTTGAAAACTCTATTTAAATGTAAACATCTTGTTTATAAATACAGATGATTACCTGTTTTTTTTTCAAAAATTATGGTGTTTAAATTCTCGCCGCTATTGTTTATCTATTTAGAATTTAAACATTCGCTTTAAATTTATTTAAACCGCCGCTAATCTGTGTCTTTCGTTTTTGACTCTCTTATTCTTGTATGCACTTAGATTTTTCCCTTGCATCTGAGGTGTTATTCTGTTTAAATAGAGGCATGTCTACCGATTACGTAATTTATAAACTTTCTCAGACATGCTATTATCTATTAAATAGTTCACTTTAAAACCCTCATTTGTAGTAATGATGACCAGATATAAATAGGAGGAGATTGTTGATTCTTATGTTAAATTTATATCTGATCAGTACATTACATTAGTTTTATACTTGCTGGCTAATCGGGCCAGATCGATTAGCGTGGCAACTGTGTATAGAACTTTGCCTTGTATAGTTTTTGTAAGACTTTTTCAGAACACTGAAGACCCTCCTCGCCTTCACCTGAAGACTCGCTCTAAGCTTAAGATCGTAGACCTCGTGTCCAATGATTCGCTTCTACGTGTCCTTTCCAACAGAAAGCTAGCTGGATTAATTCAAACTTATTTCCATATATTATTTGAATTAATTCAAGTCATTCCCTGACATGTCAAGCCGCCGAAAGCAACTTTCCGAAAAGCAGGAAGACCTTTTCGTCATGAATTGTAAAGCAAGAAAGGCATCGCCCCTACTTTCGCTTCATCTCTCGATCCGACACCAAATCGCCCACCTTTTTGAAGATCTTAGAAATGATTATCTGCTCTAGATATCTGTGAAGACAAAATTCCTTGACTGACAGCCCCATGCATTTAATGCATTTATGAATAGAGCTGTTGAAGTCTTCGTCCTCTCCAACGGATCCTTTTGAAATAGACATGCTTTAAATACTGCCATTGAAGATCGGAACGAGACAACTGCATGTAATCAATCGAATACTTAAAGAATTGCTCAATCTACACAACTCCAAGTCTTTCAGCATTCAATAGATCCTCAACAGATCTAGAAGTCCTCGTCAACAACAAGAAGTCGCTCTTCAACATTTATTGTTTTATTCTTCTTGTTGTTAACTTCCATTAACTATATACGCAATTAAATATCTTGTATTTACAGATATTTAATTCCATAGACCCAAACACAAGTCAATATTTTGTACACGATCCATTAGGGATATTCTTTGTAATTGATCTAAGTGGAAAACATAGTGCACAATTTAAATCCAAGGTTGACTGCCTTGGTGGTGGACGTAGCACTCATTATAGTGTGAACCATCCCAAAATACTTGTGTTATTTCCTACTGTTTGTCTATTACTTAAACTGCCTAGTTTCATTGTTTATATTATCCATTTCAGCAGAACTTAAGTAATCTGTAAAAGGTCTACCGGTAGTCCTTATCGACAGACCTTGAACAATTCTCTTGAAAGTCTTCCGCTACTTGATTCTTTCCATAGATTGCAAGTAACTTTCAAGGAACTTACTTAAAAGTTTTAAAGTGTTAATAAGCTATTCAACCCCCCCCCCTTCTAGCTTATTATTGTGCTCATTGGGACCTACAGTGTCACAAGAGAGCATATTACAACTAGGCTCTTTTATGGATAAAGGTGGAGGAATAGGAATGAGGATATATGGAAGTGGGTGTTTATTTATTTCAAACTTGGGCACAAAAGGGTTTTCATCAACCTTAATCATATTAATTTGACGTAGACGGTTATTGACTACATTTGGTCTGGGTGGAGGTTTTTCAATAACCTTATCATCTATTAGGTCCTGGATAGCATTTTTGAGGGTGTAACATTTGTCGGTGAGGTGACCACTGGAGCGATGATATTCACAGTACTGGGCATGGTTCCAAGTCCTGGGCAGGGGGTCAGGTGGCTTATAATTTTCCAACGGCTTCAACACTCCTTGTGCCATTAGCCCTTGCAATATCACAGACTGGGGAGCTTGTAGTTCATCAAAATGCCGGCTTACCCTGTTCTGATTTCTGAAGTTTCTGGCCGGGCTATTATTTGCTCCCACTGTATTGACAGACCTGTCCGACCCATAATACCATGGAACAGAGCTATAATTTTGGTAGAAAATGGGGTTGAGGCATTCCCTACCATATTGACGGCTGGAGCTGGTGCGGTTGTCTTTCCTTTGGAGTAACGGAAAGAACTAGGAGACGTATTGGTTTTCGCTGGCCACCAGATATCATCATCAATACGGGATCCTATCTCCACTATTTCTTTGAAATTGGTATAGGGGAGGTACCGCATATGTTCCAGGTAAATGGGTTGGAGGTTTTTGACGAACATTAGACATGACTCGCCCGGATCAGGTCTGTCAAAGGTTTGTGCCAACTTTCTCTTCCACCTGACTGCAAACTCGGCGCAGGTTTCCTTTTCCCGTTGGGTGCACGATTCAAGGTCCCTCCTATTTTCAGGACTGGTATTATCTTTGTATCTTTCGAGGAATGCTTCGGCTATCTGGTCCCAGGTATTCATGGTACTGCTATCACACAACATTAACCATTGTTTGGCAGCTCCTACCAGGGTGAGGTGAAAGTTGGAAGCCATAGCCTCAAAGCTAGCTCCCCTTGACTGCATGCCAGTGGAATAAGACTTCAAATGGGATATAGGGCATCCAGTCCCGTCAAACTTTTCTATGTCGGGCATTTTGAATTTTGAGGGAAGTATTGCTGATGGTTGCAATGTTAGGGCCCGAGTAGAAAATTCCCCTTTATTGAGAAGTTTAAGCATCATGGCCTTCATATTTTCCATGTCGGCCTCCATTTTGGTGGCTGGGGGAGTTGGCTTTTGGTATATACTGGTTAGATTTGGGAAGATTGGGCTATTTCCTGGTTGAAGGTTTTGGTAAGGATTTTGGGCTGGTGGAATATGGGTATTATAAGGATTCTGGGCTGGATATGGGTATTGGGTTGGATAAAGGTCTTGGGTTGGTGGGTTTTGGACAGTGTAGGGATTTTGGTTTGGTGGGTTTTGGACAGTGTATGGATTCTGGGCCGGTGGGTTATTGGTAGTTTCAGCAGGGCGACCAGGATCATTAGGGGGTAAGTATGTAGTCACTTGGCCTGGTGGGTTAAAGCTCTTTGGGTTCATATGTGAGCTATTTAGGAGTGGGTTAGTCATAGGAAAAGGGAGGTCATTTGGGTTCTGGATATTTGGGGGAATATATGGTGGATAGGACGGGTAAGGATAGATATTTGGGTAGTAGGGACTTGGTAGAGGATTGGGATTTGGGATAGTGGTAGTATTTGGTGGGTTAGTGTTTGGCTGAGGAGTTGGGTTTGGAGGCACCAGAGATGTAGATGCTTCGTGGGGAATGGTAGGGGAAGAATTCACCTCGCCACTGGATTTTAGACTTTGTACCAGACTAGCCATCTGACTCATCGCTGCACCCAACCTTTGGTCAAACCATTCCTGCATTGCCGAGGCGAACGCACTGGAGCCCCCGAACTGCACTCCATAGCCGATCGCTCACTTTCTTCTCGCCATACTACTCTGGATGCGTGCCCCACCGAATCGATTCTCGCCTCGCTCGATCTCGAAACCGATACTATCTCGATCGAAGTTCTCGCACTAGTTTCCCGTATCAACCGGCCAGTATTATCTCTGCCTTTCCAAATTCGGGCCAGGTTTTCTGAGGAAAATGGGGGTTTTGGAGGTATCAGAAGGCTAGCTGGAGGCTATCTGGGCTTGGAGTACAGCGTGCCTTTTTATTAGTATTTTATTATTATTATTATTATTATTATATATATATATATATATATATATATATATATTTTTTTTTTTTTTAAGGAAACATGGACGGCACCCTGTGGATTTTATTTATAAGAAAGTAAAGAAACAAACTTGAGGGGGACAACCAGCCTTGCCCTAAAAAGGGAGGACGGAGGAGCCTTACCTCTATAAAAGCCAGAAATACAAACCAACACAAACTATCTAAAAAACTAGACAGACCCATAACGGAAATTATAATAACCATGTCTATCCATCTGGAACAAATGTTTTGACTCCCTAGATAGCGAAGCAAACTGATTGAAATTTTTGAAAGTCCGGTGAATATGAGCTTCTGCAGCAAGTTGATCCGCCACTTTATTCTGTTCGCGAAAAACATGACACAAATCATATTCAGATAGCAAAGTACGACACGTACGGAGCTCATAAGTGTATTCCCAAGGGGCCGAATGATTTTGCACTATAACTTCAACAGCGACTTTAGAATCAGATTCCACAATCACGTATGACAGTCCCAAACGACGACATAAAGCCAGACCATCTCGAAGGGCCAAGATTTCTGCCTTCATATTAGATCCCCTTCCATAAAAATTGGAGAAGGCTGAGATAAAATCTCCCTGCGAATCCCGAATCACCCCACCACCTGAACAAAAACCATTCCTCGATGACCCATCTGTATTAAGGTTAAAGCCATTTGTATCAGGAGGAATCCATCTAACCCATTTGCCTGAACGATGAGGAATCTGTAACACATTAATCCTGAGAGATTCCAAAGCTAAGCATGCTCTCGGGCCACTAGCAGACTTAGGACGAAAAACCAAACCAATGTCCCTCAAACTCATTAGAACCTGCTTATAAATATAATTCACATCCATGGGAATACCGTCAAAGTGTGCTCGACATCTGGCTTTCCATAACTCCCAACAAGAGAACATGAAGACTCTCAGAAGACAAGCACCCAACTGACTACGCGTTGAACCTTTAGCCCAGGTCTCGAACAGATGCAAAAAAGAGATGTATGAAGAACCCTTCTGAAAAACCGCAGCAAACTTGGACCAAACTGCTTTAGCGATTTCGGAGTGCACAAAAGATGTATAACTGATTCAAAATTTGGATTGGACATACAACAAACACATTTTGAAGCCAAAGTAATCCTCCGAGATTGAATCTTGACATCTACCGGAACAGCATCGTGAAATAAACGCCAAACAAAGCCGCTTACCTTCAACGGAAGCCACGGTTGCCATATGTTTTTTGCCCATCGTAAAACAGGATCTCGGTGCCTTCGAAAATTCCAGTAGGCTGCAACCTGAAACTCACCAGTCGTAGTCAACGTGCATATCAGTTTATCCGGAATCCCATCACAGCATCTCACCCGACTTACAGAATCATGCATATCCGGCTCTATTAGACTGTAATAATCTTCTATATTATTTAAGGCACTTCTAACCGATAAATTAATGTCCATAGGCAAAGGTCCCTCTAAACGTACACCGCACCAGTTCGTATCCCAAAACGAGATATTGCCACATCCAACTATCCATCTACTGCAATGCAAAACCTGAGGAATATGATCATAAATTGCCTTCTAAGCAGCTGTAGCCGTTTGGACACTAAACCGCCCCGGAGACATCCCATATTTGGCATTACAAAACTTAGCCCAAAGGCTTTGGTTCTGGATCGCGCGCCATGCAAGCTTAGCATGCATCGACTGCATAACCTGAGCCAATGTTCGAATTCCCAAACCTCCCTCATCCATAGGCCTACAAACTTTCGACCACGCCACCCAGTGAGTTCTTTGCTCCCCCCTTGAACTCCAAAGGAAGTCTGCCATCAATCTCTCTAGGCGAGATAAAATTCGAGTTGGAATAGTGAGCGCTGCCATGGCGTAAACTGGGATACTACAAAGAATTGACTTTATCAAAGTGAGCTTAGCCCCAAAAGATAGCATCTTCGCGCTCCATCCATTGACCCGCTTAGACAACCGATGCACAAGATCTTCAAAATAAATACACTTCGTCCGCCCCACATAAATCGGTAACCCCAAATATTTCATCGGCCAAGCACGCATTGAACAACCTGTCCATTGAGTAATACGTTGATTGGACCTGTATGATCTGTGTCGAGAAACATAAAAACCGCTCTTTTGCATGTTGATAAATTGGCCGAAGCTTTGCTCATAAACCGTGAGAACTTTCCGAAGACCCAATATAGAAGACTTACTCCCGTTGCAAAACAAGAGCATGTCATCTGCGTACAATAAATGAGAGAGCACCAAACCACCCCGCCCATGTTGGAAAGGCTGAACCAAACCATCCCTTACAGCCCTATTAATGTTAATGGAGAGAATTTCTTGAGCCAAAATGAACAGTAAGGGAGAAAGAGGATCCCCTTGCCTCACTCCCCTCGTGGAGTGAAAAAAACCATTGGAAGTGCCATTGATACGAAGAGAGTACCAAATATTGCCGATGAGCTGCTGAATTAAATTACAAAAATAGTCATTGAAACCAAAGGCTTGTAGAGTACGAAGAAGGAAGTCCCATTCCAACCTGTCATAGGCCTTCGACATGTCCAGCTTAAAGATGACATTTCCTCCCCTAACTTTCCTGTTGATTCTTTGCACAAGCTCATTTGCTAATAAAATATTTTCCTGTATGCTGCGACCTTGCACAAAGCCGGACTGCTCTTGAGAAATAAGATATTATATTATTTTTTTGTTCCCTACAATTGACAGGATAAGCACCCGCTTTATTTTGACAGTCTCAGGTCTTTTCTTGGAATAGTGGATTCTTTCTCCAGAGTATAGGACCAACGTATTCCACCTGCCTTTTGACTCCCAAGATCGGATCGGTCCCGAAGAAGGGCCTATACTCTTTCCAGGGATCCACCATTCGAAATGGTCTAGGTCGAGCATCTGAGAATTGTAAATCAGCCCCTGTTTATTATATATATATATATATATATATATATATATATATATATATATATATATATATATATATATATATATATATATATTTGTGTGAACTTATTGTTTTTTTTTTGAACTTGCGCATATTTTTTTTTGTGACATATATATATATTTTTGACAGGGGCTGGCTCATAACCTAGAGATGCAAAAACCGGTCGGTCTGTGAAGTGTCCTGAAAAACTATATGCATTCTAACGTTGGTTTATGCAGGGGGTAGGCTGGCCATGGTGTAGGGTAACAGTTCGGAATATATTTACATGCGTGCACGTGTGTGCGGTATCTAGAAAGCAGTAAAGTCTTTATTTATTTTACAGATATAGAAAAATAAAGCAAATATGGCCTGTCTTGCTGTTATGTGTGGATTTTCTCGGCTTTTTATTTTTGAGCGCAAGCAAGCAAGCACACCATTTTAAGAAATAGAAAGAAAAAAGTGGGGAAACTATCTATCCCTATTAATTACAAATTTTTGTCCTATGCCCCCAAAATAAAATGACATAATGAATGCAGATATGTATAAATGTACAGAATAAAATGAAAAGAAAATGAACTGAAATAAATAATAATATAGAGTCGGAAGTAAAGCCCCAGCTCTTTTGTTGTGCTGCCCGGAATTTATTGTAATATATATATATATATATATATATATATATATATATATATATATATATATATATATATATATATATATATATCATTTTTTTCGATTTTTTTTTTGATATATTTATTTTTTTGAATTTTTTTATACTCTTAAACATGCCCGTAACAGGTATCAGAACGAAACTGCTGCCAGATGGAGGATCATATCCACAAATATAGCCACGGCCGTATGGGAACACTTTATTCAAATGCGTAAATTAATATGACAAGCATACTGCAGCCAAAAACAAATAAAAACAAAAAAAATTTATTTTACGAGTCTAGCCCTCCATTTTATTTAAAATAAAACAACTCCCCAGCGGAGTCGCCACTGTGAGGTTCCCGGGATGTGCTCCCGCACCCCGCGCGCCCTTGGATAGGGGTGCGCGTACGTGCGGATGCGGGACACCACTGCTCTCCTTCCACCCTCCCTTGTTTAGGGGAAGACGAAATCAAAAGTGCGAGAGGAGTGCTGTCTATATTAGCACGTTGGAATGTGCCTCGGTTGCCTTGAGTGGATTTTGTATCCAAAATGGGAACTGATGGTTTCCCGCATCAAGTTATCCCTTGTTTAGGGGATACCAGGATATGGGAATGCATTACCCTTTCATTCCCATTTTCCCTTTTTTAGGGGAAAACGGAAAAGTGCAAAAAAGGATATTGCGACGCCCCCACTATGGATTTATTAAAAATAGCCTTATGGCCCATTCAGATTACTATGGGAGCTTTGGGTTTCCCGCATCAAGTTATCCCTTGTTTAGGGGATACCAGGATATGGGAATGCATCATCCCTCCATTCCCATATCTCCCTTTTTTAAGGGAGAACGGGAAAGTGCAAAGAGGGAATGTTGCGAGGCCCCACTGAATCCGAAAGTTTTAGAGTCACCATCTTTATTTTAAGGCAAATAAAGCAAAACCAAAGAAAAGAAAAATAAACCAGAGAAAAAGAAAACGGGTTCGGAGGCTAAGTTACGAGTTGGGAAGGTGCTAGGCACCTAACTCGCCCTTTCGGTCTCGAAAATGGTTTTTGGCTGAAGTATGCTTATTGTCATATTTATCTCGCAAATAAATAAGGTATTAAAATGACAGGGAAATTTAAACAAATACATTCGTGGCTACATTATTTACAGACTCGCATCCGTTTCCTTTCAATAATTACAGACATATTTAAGAATATTTGACCATTATAACGGCTCTTTTACATAATATTTCCTATTCTAATCCGGGCAGCACAACGGCTTATATTGGCTACATTGCGCTGGATTTAAATAACAATTTTAAAAAATAAATAAAAGACAGAAAATAAATAAATAGAAATAAACGGCGCTCTTAAAGGTTTTACCTTTTAGAGCGGCGGTGTGCTCGCTTTGTCCTTCAGGGATAGGGAGTCTTTTGTTGTTGTTGTGTGGTTGTTGTTTTGATTTGGGCAGAATGAATTCTTTATTTATGAGGGTTTGGGCTTATCAACTCGGGAGAGTGACAACTTATTTGGGTAGGTTTTGGCCTTTTTGGTTGGGCGGAACCTAAGCTTAGTTTTTGACTTTTCAGCTCGTTTCTCGGGCAGAGTAACGGCTTACTTTGGGATTTTTGGACCGGGGAAGTGAGGTGGATACCTAACAACTAGGCTAGGGATCACTTATAACCTATGGGTTTTTATTTTGGCAGAGTTTGGACGGGGTTTGGAGACTCTATGGGCTTCCACTCACCTATCTCGCACCTCTCGTACTAATAGTATCGGAAGATCGCAGAAGCAGAGCTTCGTTGCGATTTTTTTATTGCGGAATTGAGCACTGAAACTGGGAGCCGGGGATCTCTATTTATACTGAAGGAGAGGGACACGCTGGGAATTCCTCAGTTTGTTCTCCATGCATCAACAGCTTGTACCTTGCGCTTCAGGAGTTGTACCTTTTAATCATGAGAGAGAGCTACAGTGGCATGCATGGTTCGGCCAAGGCAACCCTTGGTGCGGCACCATGCTTCTTTACAACTTTCAATTTTTTGCACTTTCCCCCCCTGCAGTTCACTGTTTCGCGCATCCTGCTTTTCCTTTCGCATTTTTGACTCCTGTAACTTGACAATTTGTTAAGTTTTAACAGTTCTTGATATTTTATGTCAGTCACATACCAGGGGTACGAAATTGGGGTGTCTACATTGGGAATCTAAAGACCTTGTCTTCCGGAATGTTGACGATTTGAGCTAAATTCTATGGTGCAGTGCACTTGTTTTCTCAAGCTAGTGCCTTCCTTTTTTTCTCTGTCCCGGGCTATTCTTAATTTGAATTTATTCCTTTGCTCGGGATGATCAAAGCTCAAGTTTGGGGGAGTGATAAATGTGCATATTGTCTATATTTTTGGATACTTTGGGCTTATTTTCCTAGTCAATATTGCATTTATCATTGCTAATTTAATTTTTTCGGCTCCTTTACCTTTATTTGTCTTAATTGGACAGTTTTGCAATATTCTGCATCAAAGTCAAACTTTATTGGTGAATTAAAGACAAACTTTAATGATAAAGTAACAGCAAAAAAAAAAAAGTTGAATTCCAGCTTTTTTCGTGGGTAACGGTTATTTTCGTGGGTGGAAAGCTAATGTCAAGTATTAAATTGAAGATTCCAGCAACAATCGTGCCTAAATATTTCGCAACCTTCAATTGGGACAGCTCAAGTGTCAATTCCAATATTTTCCAGTTTGGATCTTTTTATGCATCTAGACTAAATGACATCTAAAGGGGGAATTGAGAGTTTTTAGTCCCTCATTTATCTCTCCTTTATTTCTCATTTATTGTCATTTATTTCTCATTACTCCAATTTATTTTGGTTGGTGAGACAAGAGGAGAAAAAAAGCTTAGTTTTTCCTATATATATCTCCTTCCCCTCCTTAGAAAAAGATAGAATTTTACTTCCATATTCTCCTCTCAAATAGTTAGATAAACATTTTAAAATAGTTTTATATTTGAAGACTCTGGTTCGTGAATCCATTTGAAAGTATTTTGTTATTACAAGTTCTTCTTATTCCCTTCTCTTTACTTTTATTTTTATTTACATGATTATTCATAACATGTTTATTCTAGTTACTTTAATTATGTGTGAGTAGTTTTCTAATTCTAGGATTAGGTGTAGCTCGTAATGGATTTATAAATAAAGTTTGTATCTTTCCGTTTATTTGAATGTCACCCGTTTTGATTCGATTTTAGCTTTGTTAATAATTGTATAAAATTGTAGTAGCGAGGGACCAAAAGGTGAAACTATTACATTTTTGCAATAATCTTAGTTACTGAAGTGAAGGACCAAAAGGTGAAGCGTAGGTAACGAAATTCTAATATCGAACTAGAAATTCATGAGAACGAGAGTTGATTAAATATCTAGAGGCTTATAGAATTGTAGGACATAATGGGTTTAGTTTAATTCATTGAGCGAGACATCAGATTTGAATTAATCTAGTTACAGTTGAGAGTAGTTCGAAATAATACAATTAACTATTTTTATGCAATTCACCTTCAAAATTTGACATTCATCACGAACGGAAAGATTGTTACGGTGAACCGAAATCCTAGAAGCTTTTTAATTATTGCTTTTAATCAAAAATCTAATCTTGCATTTTAATTTAGTTAATTTAGTCTTGCTAATTTAATTTGCGTATCACAACCAACATCTTGAAATCAATCAGTCTAGATAATTTTAATTGTGAGTTCTTCGGTACTTGATTCAAAGTCCATGTGGGATCGACATCTTAAATACTAAATGAATAGCCGTGCGCTTGCGATAGGATTTAGTGATCAATTAAAAATCACTCAACATTACCCTTTCATTTCACTGCTTTTAACATTAAGTATCAGTAGTGTAACGACCCGACCCGGACTCCAATGCGAAATCCCAAGGTCGTGCCGTCAAGATAAGCTAAAAGACAGACAAGCACCTGCTAAGCATTATGGTACGAGTCAAAAGCTGAGCCAACAAGCTCGAAACAGGAATGTAAAGCCATAACGGCAAAACAGAACTACAAAAAAAAAAAACTAAAATCTACGGAAGCAAATCATAAGTGGAACCCAAGCCCTTAATCCTAAACCAAGGAACGCAAGGCTAAGAGACAACTATCTCTCGACAAATCTACGGCGCGCGTGACACAACACTGCGCACGGGCAACAAACCATCTGCAACCAAAGGCCGACAAAGCGACAAGATCCCAACCTGATAAACAACCACTTAACAGCTACAACATGCCGGAGGGACAAATCAACTAAAAGAATAAGAGATTAAATACTAACAACTAAACCAATGTCTCTCGACCAAAGTTGTCGGAGATAACAACAACAATACTAGATTAAACGAGCTAAAGCATGCTCGAAATAACAAAGGGAATAACTCCTAAGAGATGCATCAGCTCGAATATACTAGTCGGCTCCCAAACCACACAATAATAGAATACTAATATAATCTACCCAAGTAAAGTCTACATAACTTTACATTCGTGTCTCACAAATACATAATAACAATACTAATAATAACTCCAAGCTCAATGCCCGGAAGACCACCTGTTAGAAATCACTATCCGAAGTCACCACGCGTACTAACGGGATCACTGCACACACTAAGGAAAACAAACACACGGAGTGAGTCATAATGACCCAGTAAGTTACTAAATGCAATTGTATGGCATATCATGTCATGGCATGGCATAATGCACAAACATATATAAAAATCATGGTATCATACTAGTATACCAACAATAAACATGTACTTAGTTATCAAAGCACATAATCTCACATAAGCCACAAAGCATATTATCTTTCACATAAATGCTCAAACGTAAACACTTAAAACCAGAATCCGGGCCCAGCCCTCAATATTCAAACCATGGGTCCAACCCTCAAATGATCATAATATGGGTTTCAATCCTCAAATGATCACAACTCATCAGTTTTCTTAATGAGTACTTCGTTACATTCATCTAACCTAGGATGAGAAATGAGAGCTCGATATCAGGCTAGGTGGCACTAACACGAGACCACATCCCACTATTGGCCAAATAGTTAGGAGAAAGGGAACCAATGCAGCGATTCATAGCGAATGTTTCCAAAGGCTATAAATTGTCCTATTGCCGACATAATGACCAAGACGCCAGCTGGACTCAAATCAAGATGCTCAAGTAGATATTTACTTGAATAAACAAATAAGGACCAAGTCCATCACGAGAGGACTCATTAAATCAAGTAGGTCATAATGATCTACAAAACCCAATAAACAATGCACATAAATGTACACACTTAACATGTTCGACTAACTTATAAGTTCAGTCCAAGAATCACATATTGAGGTATTCATAATCCTCAAGTCATCACCAAATCGAGAATAGCATATAAGCTCAATAAATCACAATGTGAGGTCTACTATAGTCCTCTACTCAAGATTAAACCAAATATTATTACTTTAGTCTAAGAACAACCATAGTCCCAATCGTCATATTTAATTGACTTCCTCAATGCTATATTCAAGAACATCAAGACTACCCCGTAGTCACTCCCTCGCAAGTGCATTCACGTGCACGCGATCAAATTCCTTAAAGAGAGAATTCATTCATTAATCGTCTCTTAATATACTCGGGACCATAGGTTGGTCTCTAATGCTCCGTGCTCTACAAGCACGCTCTAAACATATTCCCAATAGGTCTCTATAACATGAGTGTCTCACTTGGACACCAAATGAGATACTTGGGTACGCACAAACATAACCAAACAAGACCCGAACATCGTAGGGTTTCAACCCAAAGCTCATTATTTTATTATTGACCTTACAACGACTCCGTTGAGTCTTAATTCTACATTTCATTCATTATGTGTTTTATAAACCCACAATTTAACACTCTATTCAAACATACAACAAAATCCCAAAATTCATTCGGGCTTGATTCCCAAGCCTAACAATCCAAGAACTCATTATAATCATAGTCAAAAGAAACCCAAATGTCGTAGGATTTCAACTCGAGTTCATTAACACATTATTGAACTTATTACGACTCCGTTGAGTCTAAATACCAAGTTTCATTCTTTACACATTTCATCAATCTCAACATTTACACCCACTTAAATTAATAACAATTTCTCCAATAATTCGGGCTTGATTCTCAAGCCCTAAAATTCATAACAAAACTCAACATAAATCGTAACTCATTTCTTACAACACATAATAACATTCAAATCATCCTACTCATGACATTAGCAAGTTCATACCTCCAAAAACCCACAAAATAGGCATACATGGCATACCATGTGTTCATTGCCCACAAATAACACATAGATTGTTTTCCTTAGGGCCAATGAACCAAAACCAAAAGAAAGTAACTTACCTAGCTCGGATGAAAACTTCAAAGAACGAAAATCCGATCGGTGAACTTGTTCTACTCGTCGAAGGCTTCACGAATCCGAAGTTTGAAGACAATCCGACGGTTGGATCTTTGTGGATCGAAGAAAGAATGAAGCTAGGGCTCAAAAACCCCCAAGAACTCTCTCTCTCTCTCTCTCTCTAATACGTATGAAGGATGGGGAGAAATGAGGAGAATTTCTGAATTCTCAAATGGGTTTGGGTATTTATACCCCCAAAAGTAAAGAGGGCACAATAGGGATTTCCCTAGTACAATTAGTAAAGATTAGGAGTAATGTGTAAGATCCCGAACCTTCGTGTATTTGACTTTCTCGTTTTGCTTGTCGTTTAACCGTGACCTCACTTACTAAACTTGAGGAAAGAACCTTGATTTGTTTGAGAACCCAAATCCCTTTACATGTATAACATCATTATAACATGTTTATTGTATGTCTTAACATGTTAGAGACTTCATTTTATTCATATCATGCTTGCATTAAGTTGATTAAGAACATAGTAGAGTGATTGCCTTCCATGCAATGCATGCGTTGTTGTTAATGCTTTGAGTGTTCATCTTAGCATGTTAGCACTTAACTACGTCCCATTGGAGTCTTAGAACCTTGCATATATGACTTATAATGTTCATCTTGATCATAGTATGCTTGGTTCAAAGTGTAGAAGCTTTGTTGCTTCGTTTGAGTCTTAGGGTTTCTCGTGTTTGCATTCGTTGCTTGTATTGTTTGTGCTTTCAACTTGTGAGAAGTTCATTTAAGTTCTAGACCAAGTGTACTAGTATTTCTCATGCTTGCACAATCAATGTTCATAGATTTGTTGCATTTGGAAATAAGATGACCAACATATCACTTCACAGATTCAGTCCTGTTTTTGGGCGAACTTCGGGAAAATTCTGGTACCAATATACTAAAGATAATTTTCTAAAAATTTAGTATGTTTTAACTTCATATGTTAGGTTACTCCCTGTAAAATTTGGTAATTTTCCAAGGTGTCTAAGTACCTCATTTAGGTCTTGACTTACGGCTGTGCCAAAATTCTATTTTCAGGAAATCAGCTTCTGTACTTGATTTTGTTGTAACTTTATTTTGATGAATATAAGTCCAAATTGAGTAATTTAAAAGTCTAAAATATATTTTAATGAGTATAATTTCAGAAAAATTAAAAATCACCTCATTTGGAGTTGTGAGCTATTTATGGTCGATTTTACAAGATCGACTGTCCAGTAACAACAATCTGGAAATTGGTCTGTTTTTCACACATACGGGATTTTTGCAAAGTTTTGGCTTATGACCACCAAGCCCTTGCCCCTTGGCCGTCTTTAGTGACTCAAGCACTCATAGTTGACCCTTGTCCAAGCTTCCTAAACCCTTGGATGATGTGTTATCAATGGCTAGCAAGCCATATAACCTCTTTCACTTAGATTATGGTTTAGTTGAGATATATAAGCCTATTTTCAGCCATTGGTGACCACCAAGCTCCATCCTTGCTGAACTTAATTTTCGTCCTTGGGAAGAAGCCCAACTTGTGTGACCATTTGCCGGAGTTCCGGTGATCCGATCGGCGATCCGAGACCGCCGAATCGAAGGCCTTGCCCTCCTCTTCAACAATCCTTGGTTTGTTCTTCCTTCTAACCATTATTCATAGGCTAAAGGTGAGTTCTCAATTCCCAGAAATTTCATGTTAAATATTATGACATGCCCCCTTCATTAATGTTGTTTTAATCATGCTTAGGATGATTTCTAGTGAAGTGGAATCCTTCAATTCAACTTATGAAATGTGTGTAGGATTTTATGATTTCTATATGAAGTTATGATTTTGACTTTGTGCAAAGCATGAATGTTGTTCCATATGTGCCTAGGATCAACTCTTGTGAAAGAATATGTTTCAATTGTAGGTTTAGCAAAATCGATAATTCTAGGGTTTGAAACTCGGGATTTGGTTTATGGCTTAGTCTAAGGTCATGAACGACTTAGTTATTAAGTTCTAAATGAACGGAGAACATAGAATTGAGCAATGAGATGCATTTAGTATCTATGCTCCACTTGGTTGAATTTTAGAAATGACTCACCGGAGTTGAGATTAGGGAGTTATTGAACAATACCGACTCCACATTCGATCCCTACGACGTTTGTAGTTCGTTAGACTAATGTATTAGTTTACGTGACTTTGAGATCAATTGAAATGCATGTTTGATATGTGTGCTTATAAGACTCAATCGAGTTCTTATGCGGTTTATATGATTGTGTGAAAAAAATGCATAATTGAGAGGATTTGGATTGGGACTATCTTTAGTACTCTACACATGGAGTCTACTTGTATAAGTCGCTAGGATGACCATGTTGTTATCTAAGACTCATCGGTATGGTTTGACCTTACGGGTTATTACCGCTCTAGTGTTGCTTAAGTCTTTGACTACTATCGACTTTTGCGTTATTGAATGAGTTAATACTCTAGGAAGAGTTTTGTAAATGGTTTCATGATCCTAGACTAACGGAGTAGTCTTGGATAGTACATAATGGACTGATGGTTAAGTTATGGCTCTGCTGAATTTCATAAGTGAATATGGAATACTGTGTATATTTTATATTATGACTAAATGCATGATTTCCTACATTGTCAAGAATTGATTCTTCTACGTGTTTCTATGATATGACTTATGAGCATATTGAATATATTTGCCATCATGCCTGATCTGTTCTACAGTTAATGAATTGTGGTGAACTTGGATTCTACTATTAAGTGGAATTATGAATCAAAATTGAACTAAGCTTGATTTCACAATAATCAACTTAGGCTTCCCTTATATAATTGACTTGGGACTTTGAACTAAGATTCCTAAATGGAAGGAGAACCTTGCTATGCCTCAAACGAGAACATAGAAAAGAGTCTTGGAACACATATAGTGTTCAAACTCTATTTGGTTGGAATTGTAGTAAAGACTCAACGGAGTCGAGTTAAGGAACAATTGAACCTTACGAGGATCGTGGTGAGATCCTATGACAATTATATTCCATTTGACTAGATTACAAGCTTTTGGGACTTGAATCGAATAGAGTGAACAACTTGACACTTATGATTTAGAGACTCAAATGAGCTCCTATTGTGGTTTTGTGATTATTGTAACAATGTGCATAATCGTATGAGTTTAGTAGATCATTATATCTACTTGAGAATTAGCAAGTAAACATCTACTTGTGCATTGCATATAAGTCCAGCTGGCATTACTTGAGTTTTCATGTTGAAGGTGGGATGATGCATTGTCTTCACGAATTATGGGATTCGTGGTTGCAATGTATCGCTGTACCGGATTCGGTTTTCACACACCCCTCCACTGCTAGCTAGGTGGGAAGTAGCCCCTTTGTCGTAACCAATTGAGCACATTGGCTAGTGCTATTTTCTTGAGTAGAGAGCTCAGACCCGAGAAGAGAGCTCGGTACTTTGATGCCTGAACACGGGTATCACTGGCACGATATGATTGATAGTTGTGATTGTAGGAGCAATACGACGAAAGTGATTTGGTATCTTCTCTATCCTTTATGTGGCTTACTATGGGCACTTATGTGATAACAAAGTGTTAGTGAACATGAGATCTTATTGACCATGTTTGTGTTGGTAGATGTTATATGGAAGACTTGAAATGTGTATATATATATAGATATGCACACTTATACATGACTAATATATTTCTCTCTCTAAAAAAATTCTCTCCGCCGACTTGAGTTCCCTTGTGTACGGCCTTGCATGGCTTCGGCCATGGCCACAGCTGAGATGGAGACCGGTGCCCCTCCAGCGCCTCCTTCTCCTTCACATAGGAAATCCTTTACTTCATTATTCTCAGGTGATACCTCCTCTTCGTAGAACTCCCCTCCTTCTTTTATTCCTCTTTCATCGTTTAAGGGTGAACCCGCCCTCCGTCTTTCACCAGCGCAAGTCACAGACTTAGCCAAACCCTTCCAACTAACCTTGGCAGGAAAATTCTCACATGGTCGCCCATCCATGGAAGTTATGCGTAAAGAGTTCCTTACCTTTGGCCTTAAAAGTGCTGTTACGTTGGGACATCTTGATTCGAAACATGTTCTGATTCAAACCACACATGAAGCCCATTTTCAGAGGTTATGGATCAAAGATCAATGGTTTGTAGGTGCCTATCCCATGAGAGTTTTTAAATGGACTCCGGCCTTCCGTTCAGATATTGAAAGCCCCATAGTCCCGGTTTGGTTTTCCCTTCCAAACCTTCCGATTTATTTGTTTAATAAGCTTGCTCTTTTCTCCATTGGGAATATGATCGGCACCCCCTACTCATCGATACTCCAACAGCTAATCTCTCGAGGCCAAGCGTAGCTAGGATTTGTATTGAGGTCGACTTGACCAAATATATCCCTAGACGCATGTGGATAGATAGTGGTGTTACGGCTGGATTCTGGAAAATTATTGAGGCTGAACGTTTGTCACTGTATTGCAATTGCTGCCATTGACAAGGCCACAATGATTCTACTTGCAAATTTCACAAACCCAATATGGAGACAACCAATCCTTCGACACCCTTAGAATTTAAGGCCCCTGATGTCAATCTGCCCAATAAGGAAAAAGGTAAGGAAGTAGTGAATGACATTCCTTTGCAAACCAGTTCCAATCCAGTGATAAAAGAAAAAGTTGTTACCTGGAAAGTCAAAGAGCCAAGTAATGCCACCATACAAGACCTACCTCCCAAGCAAGATAATATCTCGGCTGATCAAAGGCAATCTACCCAAGAACCTACTAGTGGCAGTAAAGCCCCTATAAATGCTATCCCTTCCTCTCCCATCAATATTGATGATACCACCGAAGATCCTCCTATTAGTGTTCCTGTTGAGTGTAGGGAATCTCCCACTAAAGCCCCATCTAGCAATTGTGTTCAGCAAACAGATGGTACTTCGACTGCAGGCCCCAATATTGATGCCGCTGAGGAAGTCGATAATGATGTTATTTCTCCGAATAAGTTCACAGTTTTGCAATCCTTTGAAGACAAAGATCCTCTTCATTCCTCTCCTTGTCTGGATGGCCTTAATCTGGAACCAACCTCCAAGAAGAAAAAGAATAAGAAACCCTCCAATGTTCCGGCTACAACAAGGACCACTCGCTCTCATTCGCTCGACAAGTCTCAAGCTGGTAATTCTTCCAATCTTTCCCATGACGATTAAGTCCCTTTGTTGGAATCTTTGGGGTGTGGGAAACGATTCTACTATTTACCGTCTTAAAAAACTTATTTCGTTGCATCATATCTCTTTGCTTACTTTATGTGAACCTATGTTAGATAGTGACAAACTTCCCCTTATTGCTAAAAAACTTAAATTCATATTCTATTTCTGTAATATGGCTAATTCCATTTGGATTCTTGCAAAGTCTGCTTTTACTTGTCAGTTAGCGCATGACTCAAGGCAACAACTTACTATTAGCATTCGACATTTTTCTTGGGCTCATTTGGTCTATATTTCCATGGTTTATGCCAAGTGCACTTCTTTGGAGAGACAAGAACTTTGGAATGATCTTATCGATTTGAGTGAGGAATTCAGGAATTCCCCAGGGCTTGTTCTTGGTGATTTTAATATCGTTCTCTCTGCTCATGAGAAAATTGGATGTGTTGGCTGGGATAGGCAAGGTGCCTTAGAGTTTCAAGCCTGTATCAACGCCGCGGGCCTTTCTGATCTAAGATTTCAAGGCAGCAAATACACGTGGAGTAATAACAGGGATGGGCAAGCAACTATTTATTAGAGAATTGATCGTGCTCTTTGTAATACTTCTTGGCTCTCTACTTTTAACAAAACTTCGGTGGATCATCTTAATAGAACTTGTTCCGACCACTCTCCACTCCTTATTTCTATACATCAAACTGCAGAGGTCCGGCCTTATCAATTTAAGTTCCTAAATATCTGGACGACTCATCATTCCTTTATTGATACAGTTAAGAATGCGCTTGGTCTCTTAATGCGGGTGGCAGGCCAATGGTTCGGTTCTCTAACAAATTGAAAGCTACCAGGGCTACGCTTAAAAACTGGAATAAAATTGTTTTTGGAAATATTTTCCAGGCTATAAAACAGGCTGAAGATGAAGTGTTAGAAAAGGAGCTAAATTATGAGAGCATTCAAACTGCTTCAAATCGTGCCGCTCTCCACTTGGCCCAAGCCGAGCTTAAGAAAAAATTGAAACTTGAAGAAGAATATTGGAGACAAAAATCTTACCTTCGTTGGCTTAAAGAAGGAGATGGTAATACTAAATTGTTTCATTCGTCGGTTAAACAAACTAGAAACAAGCTGGCCATACACCACATTATTGATATGCACGGAGCAGTTACTGATTCTGAATCCTCTATTAAATCTGCTGCCATTAAATATTACTCGGATCAGCTCTCGGCCAGCCCATGTTCAGAAAATACCCTCCTTTCAGTCATACCTACATTAATTTCTTCTGCTCAGAATAATCAGCTCTCTTCTCCTCCTTCTCTGGGAGAAATTAAGATAGTAGTTTTTGGCCTTAGTGGCGACAGTGCCGCTGGTCCCGATGGTTTCTCGGGCAAATTCTATACGGAGTGTTGGGATATTATTGCTTCGGACTTGCTTCTTGCCGTCTCCGAATTTTTCGTTGGCTTTGAAATGCCGAAATCATGGACTAGCACCCTCATCATCACTATTCCGAAGACAAGTCATGTTGAAACATTCAAAGATCTTCGACCGATTAGTTTATGTAATTTTTGCAATAAGATTATCACCAAAATTATATCTTCTCGGCTGGCTATTGTTCTCCCCTATATAATTTCTGAAAATCAGAGCGCGTTCACTAAGGGACGGCTTATTTAAGACAACTTGTTGCTTTCCCACGAGTTAACTCATCAGTTCAAGAAAAAGGTTAACGACACCAATGTTATTGTTAAATTGGATATGGCCAAAGCCTTTGATAGGGTCTCCTGGATTTTTCTCATCGGTGTTCTCCGTAAATTTGGTTTCGGTGAGACTTTCATTGACATTATTTGGCGGGTTATTTCAAATAATTGGTTTTCTGTCTCCATAAATGGTTCCTCGGCTGGTTTTTTTCATTCCTCGCGAGGTCTTCGCCAAGGTGATCCTCTTTTCCCGAGCTTATTTATTATAGCAGCTAAAGTCTTAAGTCGAGGATTAAACAATCTTCAGGCTGTTCATCGTAATTTCGCTTATTCTTCTTCGAGTGGGTGCCCCATTATTTCTCACCTTGCATTTGCAGACGATGTTGTTATATTTTGCAATGGATCCAAAAATTCTCTTCTTCAGCATCGAAAGTTGCTTGGCCTTTATGAACAATGTTCTGGACAATTAATTAATCAAGGAAAAAGTAACTTCATGGTTTATCATAAAATCTCGGCTGCTAGAATTGCTACCATTTGCAGGAATGTTGGTTTCTGTCTCAAGAAATTTCCAGTTACTTACCTTGGTTGTCCATTGTTTGAGGGTAGGAGAAAGAAGAATTATTTTGATCCACTTATTGAAAAGCTGCAAGTCAAAATCAATTCGTGGATGGGGGCATTTCTTAATCAGGCTGGAAGAGCAACTCTTATCAACTCGGTTTTGCATTCTATATTAATGTATCAAATTGTTGTTCTAGACCCTCCTGCTGCTGTGATCAAACACATCAATAGGATGCTTGCCAACTTTTTTTGGGGATCAGTGAATGGAAAATTGAAAGCTCATTGGGTGCCTTGGCAAAATTGTTGCAGACCTGTCTGGGAAGGAGGCATAGGCATTCGGTCTATTTCAGATCTTACTAAGGCCTGTTCTATCCATCTTTGGTGGCGGTTCAGATCCTCCAATAATCTTTGGAGCAACTTCATGCTAAAGAAATATTGTTCTGCTAATCACCCAACTCAAGTTGTTTATGCTTCGGGTTCTAATACTTGGCGTCGAATGTGTTCATTTCGCGAGAAAGCTGAAAGCCAGATAATCTGGATTATTGGGCAAGGGAATTGTTCAGCTTTGCTTGACAATTGGCTGCCTCAAGACCTTTCTTTTCCGCCTGCAGCTGGCAATGATCTGTTGGTTAAAGATCTCTTTGATCCGTCCGTCGGCTTGACTGATGCTGCCCGTTTGATGTTGGGTCCTGCTATCTCTAGCTCTATTTCAGACCATAGGATCTCTCTATCTAATTTACCTGATTTTCCATATTGTCGTCTCTCAGAAAATGGCAAGTTTGCTTTCTCTTCTGCTTGGCAACTCGCCCGTAGTCATTGGCCCTTGGTCGCTTCGGCTAAGTTCATATGGCATAAGCTGCTTCCTCGACAAATCAGCTTTTTCATGTGGCGCCTTTGGCTTCATAAGCTGCCTCTTTATGAAAGTGTCTCCAAGAAAGGTGTTCAGCTTGCGTCCCGTTGTCATTGTTGCATTATGGGTCACATTGAATCTTATTTGCATGTTTTTTTGAACAGTGCTACTGCCTGATCAGTTTGAACAGAATTTAATCAGCTTGGTGGTATTCATTCTTCAGCCAACACTCTTGCTCAATGCTGTTATGCTTGGTGGCTTCACATGCAATATTCTAGCATGCATTTTATTGTTCCTTCAGTAATTCTCTGGGAACTTTGGAAATTTCGAAATTCAAGTCTTCACGAAGGTTCCCGCGCTCCTCCTTGACTTATTATAGACCATATTAAACGTCTCATTTCCTCTATCCTCATGGGAGTTGGGCTCACCCCAAGTTTGGGCTGGGATTATCTTTTTTCGTCTCGGCTGGGCATCACTTCATCCAAGAAAATTCAGATTGTTTCTTGGTCTAAACCTCCCCTTGGTCGTGTTAAACTAAACTGCGATGGGGCTTGTAGAGGCAATCCGGGGCCAAGATCAAGTTGAGGGATCATCCGTAACAGTTCAGGTGATCTCATTCATGCTTATTACTCCTCCTATGGTTTCTCCAATAGTTTCTACGCAGAATGTCGAGCTTTACATCAAGGTATCCTTTGGCTGAAATCCAAGAATCTCAATTATGCTTTAGTGGAAATTGATTCTAAGCAACTCTTAGACTGTATTAGAGATGATTTGCAAGCCCCTTGGAGGAGTTCTTACTTAATTCGATTTATTTCGGATACTATTCGGGACATGAAAATATCTATCAATCACATCTTTCGGGAGGCCAACTCTGTGGCAGACGCTATTGCTAATTATGGGTATGATCAAGGTTCTGCTAATATTTCTTCGGAGTCTGCTCTGCCTGCTCGCATTCGTGGTCTTATCTCTCTTGACAAGAGTAACACGCCTTATTTTAGAATTTCTTAGTTCTTTTGCTTTGTTTTCCTTTCCGATGTTTGGCTCCTTTGTCCTCCCATATATAAGGGCAAGGCTAGTTGTCCCCCTCAAGTTTGTATATTTATTCCCTTATAAATAAAATCCACCAGGGTACCGTCCCTGTTTCATAAATATATATATATGAAAGACTTGACGTGTATATATATATAGATATGCACACTTATGCATGATGATTATATGGGAGATTTGATATGTATATATAGAGATATACATACTGATATATGTGTATATATATAAATATGCACCCTTACACGTGGTAATAATGTGAATAGCTTGATTTGTATATATAATTATATATATACTTGCATATGATGTTTTGTGGGAACTACCTTCTAATTCATTTGATTTGTGTTTGAACAGGGAATTACACCCTGGTTCATTTGGACGGTTTAGTAAGTAAGACGAAATGAATTTCTTGTGGAGTATCGAAACGATACGACACCTCTTCACTGGTTTTTCTGTCATTTATAAAATGACACCATGGTTATGTTTATGTTACATAATTATATGTTGCATATATATTGTAGTATCGTACTGGGTCATTATGACTCATCTCGTACTTGTTTCTAGTTGCAAGAATCGATAGCCGCACCGAGGTCGAGTAGATCGTGGATCAGTAGCAAAGGCGCAATGATCGATAGATCGAGATTAGATGGTGTGGTTCGTGTTTGTAGCAGCTGACTTTCCCGAGTAGCAGCTTGTGGAGTCTTGTTATTGTCATTGATTTCATGTAATTTGCTATTCTTGTGAGATCGACATTTTGTAAAGTTATTTAGACTTTACAGTCGGGTAGAATACTTGGGTATTTGTATTGGTTATTTCTTGGGCCAATGTGTTGTGTCGCGCCTTGTTTGCGGTTTTAGTATTTATTTCAGTTGTCTCCCGGACACGCAGTAGCTTTGGGGCTTTTCTGTATTCTAGTTGTTATAGTTATTGATTGATCCCAGTATGCTTAGCCGTTTGGTAATTGAGATATCAGGTTGGTTCTTTGTTGAAACACCGACCTGGAGTGCCGATGGTTTGATTAGCGTCTGCAATGTTGCGGCACGCGAGTTTGGTTTTTCCTCCTATGAGAGATAATGTCTCTCTTGGTTTCATTGTCGTTGGTTTCGAGCTTCATAGCTTGGGACTTCTTTTCTTATATTGCTTCCGCTGATTCGATTTTTGAAATACCGTATTTTAGTGCGGCTTTATGTTCATGTTTAGAGCGTGTTAGCTCTATTGTTCGATTTGCACTACTGTTTAGCAAGTGCTTGTCCTTTTCTTATGTTAGTTCCAGCGGCACGACCTTGGGATTTCGTATTGGAATCCGGGCCGGGTCGTTACATAATCACTCACTAATATAACCTTAATTAACTTCCAACTAATGTTAGGACGTGATTAGGGCTAAGTATGGGAGGTTAGGAAGGGTTTAGAGGGGGGTTTGATGAGGGTAGGATATGTATTTCTAGTCAAATCTCAAAACAGCGCAAAGCAGGGTCAGGGCACCTTGTGGTCGCAAGGTGTCTTAGAGCATGCGACCGCAAGCTTTCCAGCCCTTCTTGGTGTTTTCTTCTGTTGACCTTGCGGGGGCAAGGTCTTTCCCCCTTGCGGCCACAAGCCTCCCAGACCAAAAATAGCTTAGAATTCAACCCCAAATGACCTCAAACACATAACCAAACCTAACATGGTTCAAACCCCATTCAAAGTAGGTCTAGAACTCCCATAGAACACTCATAAACAACCCTCGAAACAACTCTGAGCGAAACCGGGAAGAGGTGCAACAACGTGCAACCGAAACGACGAATGAACTAGCAATTGAACGAGCAACGAAAGGAGACTTTAAGACAAGTCTAAGGGCTAATGAAGAAGCTTTAATACTTCTAGAAAGTTGAATAACAACTAGGGGAATAAGAACTCCAAAGGAGAGACGATTACGCGACTCAATCCCCGAACTATGCGATAGGGACGGATGCTATCTCCAAAGCTTCCAAATCATCGATAAAGTTAATGAACACCTCCAACATGAAGTCTAATACATCTAAACATGTTAATCAATCATATTGTAAAGGTCTAGGACCAAACCGAGGTCACGAACAAAATACGCGAGCAAACTCTCAATCGCGTCGCATTCCGACTATAGTCGAGTTACGACTTGTGAGTTTAGCAAGTCAACAACTATAGGGAATCTCTTAATAGTGTTTTGATCTTAATGTGGTCTCTCATACACATCTAGACCCTCTTGCAAACCAAACATGCAGTCAACAAAGGAAGAAGTGCAAGTATTGCGCACACATCAAGCTAACCAAGGAGCGGGGTGTTACAAGTAGACTTCCATCACTGCTGAATACATCCTCGTTTTATTAGTTGATATCAGCAGACTCTGATCACTGCTGATTACATTCCCTTTCCAATCTGTATCAATATACTTCCATCTCTGCTGCTCACAACTCAGTATCAGCAGACTTCCAACTCTGCTGATCACTTTCTCGTGATGACATTTTTGACTTCAACAACCTTTGGAAATTTCAATAGATTCTCAAAAACACATTTCAAAAGTCTTTCAAAAATGTTTTCAAAACTTTTTGTTTTTGTTTTGAAACTTCTAGAAGATTTGGGAGATTGCTGAGGATTATGTTGATGATTCAAAAAGCCCCGTAAATTATCTTCTGAAAACAAAGAACACAAAATCACTACTGTTTTGCAAAGTATTTTCTTGAAAGATACATTAAAAACTATTTTTAAAATATATTTATGTCCTAAAATTCTAAGAGATTTGGGAGATTGCTGAGGATTATGTAGATGATTCAAAAAGCCCCGTAAAATATCTACTTAACAATATGGGACACAAAATTATTTTTCAAAATTGTTTAAATTCTAAAAATCCAAAAGATTTGAGAATAAATTATTTTTTTGGAAAATTAAAATTCTAAAACCTATCTTATTTCCTCATGGTATGTACTTATTTTCAAATTAACAATATTTTCTAAACATAAGTCATTGGTATCAACACCTTTACTCTTTCTAAATACCGAATTCGTCCTAATTTCAATTTTTAGGACATCCAATTAAGCATCTCCTTTAAATATTTTCCTTCGGTATTAGAAAACCTCGAGTTAAGTCACAAATCTCTTTAGAAATCTATTTCCCAGGATGAATTAATATCGTCATCATGAATCGCCGCCTTCTAAGTTAAATGTCCATTTACATTCGAGCTTTGACATGATTACTTCGCCGCTTCGCATATCTGTCATTACAGCTCTACAATAGATACCAAAACAACGGTTCTTGATAAGTGTGTTAGTCCAATAAATATGTCCTCCAAAAGTACCAAATCTTTAATTCTTCCCATAATAATCACCTAACATTTGGTAATCATCCAACAATTGAGATTTCCCAACAACTGGTATCAGTTGATCTCATTTCAACAATTGGTATCATTTTTACAATTGATATCATTACCAGCCGATTCTCCATCTATCTTTAGAAATCTCTTCATGGCCGCTTCATCTTCTAACATCGTCTCTAGTCCATTTGTTCCTACTGAATCGTCCTTCATTACCAGAATAGGTTCGCATTCCTACATTCTAGGGCACACGATTCAAGGGGAACAATTTCTCCTCGATAACACTGTTGGAGGAACGATTATCGATCTTCTTCATAGTTCTGGACTCGTCTCCATCCTTACTTTTCGCGAAGAATTCTACATCCTTCAGTTGGTTGATGAATTTTATTCAAGGATGCAACTGGCTAGAGATGGTAAAAGTTTCAATGGTCGCATTCGAGGTACTGATGTCATCCTCAATGCCGAAAGCCTGTCATGAGTCTTCCAGCTTCCTTCTGTTTGACCTGACTCTCTCGACGATTCTATTTTCAACGAATCATGGCTTCAACGAACTAGCTACCATTCTCGAGATGACTACAGTATGTGGGATATTGACAATTATCCCTTAGACGTGTACTGTATTAGTGAAATTCTGAGTCGATGCCTTTTATTTCATGAAGCAGGCACAGCTAGTGACACCAGAAGACTTCGGAACTACATAATAGCTTTTCTCGATTCTCACGCCATCAATTGGTCTGAAGTCGTCTTCTCTCTCATCTGTCGGTCTATCTTTCGAATACGAGTGAATGTGTCTGGTATTTACAAGTATGCTATGATCATATGCCATTTTCTTTGCTCTTATCAGCCCATTCGTTCCATAATCCACGATGATGAATGCCTTCCTGTCACAGGAGACCTGCTGATAACTCGAGAGCTGTTCGGCAATCAAAGCTTTTCTGAAAAGGATAGAGAATATTCCTTAGGCTCTAGTACTAGTAGCTTTGGGGATTCCAACTAAGATGTATTATTCAACTTTTAATTGGTACTTTATCAATCCAATCAATTTTTAATTGGCATCTTCTTTGTCTTTAGTCTATCTCTCCAATTCTCTCTTGCTTGCAACCATTAAGGAGGAGAGTTATGACATATCTACCATAATTACGGAGGAGAGTTATTAATTAAGGAGGAGAGTTATTAAGATGGAAAGTTTATGACATAACTGTCCAAGACATAGAAGACTAACAATATCATATTATCATTAAAAGCAAATTGTACAGGGTTTATTACATTATTGAGGACCTGGGATTTGAGATCCTCAACTTTAGGGAGTGTATCGGTAGATGACCAATCCGTAAAGCTAGGGGAAGGAATAGGGATAGTATATCCAAAGCGGTCCACCAGATCTGCGGGTGTCATGAGCAGGCCGGTTGTGGTATACCAGTTCTGCAGAGGCTTATCAGAAATAAGCTCAAACTCAGCAGGGAGCTCTTTCTAATAAGTGCCTCCGTCTATCATACCCAGGAAGTTGTCTCCTAGACCATCATCATCTAGTAGGGCCAGAGCATAATCATCTTGGTCTATAGACCAAGTATTTTCAATAGTGACAGTCTTATATGTAGTGCTACGGGGCTCCAGGGTAACTTGTTCCATTCTATCTCTGAGAAGACTGACATCTTCAAAGATTTCCCAACCAGGGCATCTTTTCCCATTTCGATCTAGCCAGGGATAAGGAAACATGAGATAGGCTTTTGTTTCCCCTTCCCTTACAAAGTAACCATTTAAGGTTTTTCTATATGGTTGGAGAGGTGGATATTTATAAGGACGTTTTTCTGTTTTTGCCATTCTTTTCTCACGTTTCTATTTCATTACTACGGCTACTTCAGCTGGAGTAGGCGTGCATGCTAGAACGAAAGGAGGGATACATTCCTTAAGTTCATCTTGGACTAAATTAACAAGCCCTTGCTGATTTATGCCGAGACCTAGACCATGCATATAATTCATTTTTCGAAACATGTTTAAGGGGACCATGTTTCCTAGGGAAGTGGTTTTCTTTTTGGTGATGCCAGTTTCTCGGCCATATTCAATGGCATTTACTACAACTTGGGGGATAACCTCAAAGCCACTGAGAAAAATACCCGTGTCTTCATGCTCTATCTCGAGGATCGGGACATCCTCACTTTCCTTATTCTCCACGATCTTATCAGCCAAAATAATCACCATGTGGTTGATCGATGTATTTTATACGTCGATTTTATATACTTCTATGACTTAAATTATGCTATTTCACGAGGCTTTTGGTTACTAATATATGTTTTCGGTGAGTTTTGTAAGTTTCAGGTTAATTGTGAAAATACACGAAACTCCAGGGTTTTAAGTGCAAATTTCAAGAAGGGCCAAAAAGGATAAAATAAAGAAAGAATGAAGATTGTCAATCTGGACACTTTGCGGATGCAAGGTGCCTCAGACCTTGCGACCGCAAGGTAGGCAGTACTCGTCATAAAAGAAGCAACAAAGAAATCAACGGCGGACACTGAGACCTTGACGCAAGAGTATCAAGCGACCGCAACCGCAAGGTGGGCGTAATGCGACCTATTCGGATTTTCACACAGTCATTCGATCCAATCACAACTCCCGAGTATATATAGAAGCCAGATGCCGAGCAAAAGATAAGGAGGACGGCTGGAAGCTCTCTTTTCATAGATTTTAGGTAGTTTTAGATTGTATAACATAGTTAGGTGTTGTAATTTCAAGTATTGAAGATCAAATCATGTATCCGATCATCTCCATGTGCTGTTCATTGTCTATGATGAACTAAATCATCCATAATCTAGGAGGTGGGAGGTAACTTGTATCGAATTTATGTTTTGATTCTTATATATATGTCTATTCAATGCTTGTTGATTGTGTTGTTTATCAACCCCTCTATTATTTCGCTTTGAACAAATGAATGTAATCGCAAATAATAAAGGCTTAGAGGTGCGGATAACTGCATGACCAAGTGCATATGTCGCATACATCGGCTCACCAACACAATAAATTGGACCTATCGATGCACGAGAGTGATAAGTTAGGACCAGGTTCTTACATGATCTAGGTGACAGATAGATCATAAATCTAGGTGACGACTAGATTAACAGTTCTGTGCTTAGGATATGGAATGGATGAATTTTATGGGATGGAGGCTGAACCAATTGTTCAACAGACTATATCTATTTTTAGTGAACGAACCCAAGACATTGAATGACATTATTATGAATTGAACATAAAGGAGATATAAGTGAAACCTAGAATCCTAGATTTCCACTCACCATAAGATCTTCATATCTGTTATTACTGTCTAATTAGTTAAACATCTATAATTAGTAGTTTAGAGTAGAATTAAACATAAAAACCCCCTTTAGGTTAATAATTTGCTATCAATAATTGTACTGTTCGTGATCACTTGTCTCTGTGGGTTCGACCCTTGCTTCAAATACTATTCTATAATAGTCTTGTCCACTTGCAAGGAAAAAGATTAAATAAAACATCGATCAAGTTTTTGGCGCCGTTGCCGGGGACAAGCTAGTTCACGTAGTTAGTTTGTTGGTAGCGTAGTTTTTAATTTAATTTAGTTTTTAGTTTAATTTTCAGTTTTTGTAAAAATAATAAAAATACAAAAAGATTTTATTTTATTTTAAATAGTTAGTTGTTTTTTAAATTGCTTTAATTTTTATGCACGGTCGTAGATCTTTAAATCCTAAATTGGTAGACTTAAATCAAGATATAAATACTGTTAAAAGATACCAAAAATATTTTGAAAATCTAGTTTTTGAGCCTGATAATCAAGACCACTTGAATCAAGAGGATCCTCTGGTTGATCCTACAATGGAAGAAAATAACAATAATCGTAATCCTGAAAACCTAGTCGACCCAGTCAATAGGAATCAAAGACAAGAAGAGCCTGCAAGAAGAAATATGGAAGTAGTGGTAAATCAAAGAACTATTAATGACTTTAGTAGACCTTCATTAAATGTTGTGACATCATGTCTAGTCTTGCCAGATGCTGTTAGTAATTTTGAGTTAAAAGGACATTATTTCAATGTCATACCATCTTTTCATGGGATGTCCCATGAAGATCCTGTCAGTTTCTTAAGAGAATATGAATACATGATGAGTACTTTTCCTTTAGGAGGGTTGACTGAAGATCAAATTAAAATGAAATATTTTCCCAGTGCATTAAAAGAATTGGCAAAGAGATGGTTTATGAACCTAACACCAAATAGTGTTTATACTTGGGCTCAATTATATGATTTGTTTATGAGCAAATTTTACAAACATGCATCTCTTACGGAGTATAGAAAACAAATCATGTCATTCCAAAATGAACCAGGTGAAACATTCCATGAGTCATGGGATAGATTTAAAAATCGCTTATTATGTGTCCTCATCATAATTTGGCTCAACATGTGTTAGTGCTTCAATTTTATCATGGTCTTTCGCAAAGCTTACAAACTATGGTTGATAGTGCACGGTGGTGGTTCTATTAATAGAATGACACCAGAAGCACTAGAAGAATTATTTGAGATGCTAAGTATTAATTCCCAACAGAAAAGTGCTAGAGGTAAAAATAGGAGCCTATATCAATTGCAAGATAATTCAAATACACAAGCTCAATTTGAAAATTGGCAAATTCAAGAAGCATGTGCTTTATGTGGATTATATTCTCATGCTACTAATTTTTCCCGTCAAGTGCTATGTATTACGAGCAGGCTAATGCTATGAATATGTACCCTCAAAGGCCAAGGAATGATCCTATTCAAACACATATAATCTGGTTGGAGGAATCATCCTAACTTTTCTTGGGGAGGAAATAAGCCTTTGCAACCTCAACAATTCCAACCTCAACCACCACAACCTCCACAGGTTGCCAAATCAAAATCGGTTGAGAATTGAAGAAGTTCCCAAGCAAGAAGTAGCTAGTAAAGGTCAAGCAACGGCTTTGATGAAGTACATGCTTGAAGAAATTGAAAATTAAAGAAACACATTGAAAGTTCGGAGCGGATAAAAGAGAAGAAGGAAGTTCCTAGTCAAAGCGAAAGCAAGCCAAGTCAATCACCGTCTTCGAAGCGCGGTAAGGTGATAGGTGAAGAGGTAAGTAATCCTGATCCTTCTTCTAATATGCCTGCTACAATAGAAAATTCTGAAAAAGTAATAGAAAAAGAAACCGAAAAAGATAGTGATAGTAATAAAGAAAATAATGATTTAAGTAATCAAGAGGTAGAAAAAGAAAAAGAAGTAGAAGTAGATGTTCCAAATAAGGAACAAGAAAAAGAGAAGAAATTCAAAATAAAGATAATACAATTGAAGTTGAAAAGAGTTAGATCAAGAAGAAGAGGAACCTTATGTGGCTCCACCACCTATGTTCCTCAATTCCGTTCAAGAAGACTTATGAAAAACCGAATGGACAAACAATTTTCGGAAATTTATAATATGTTATCCAAAGTAAATGTTAATTTACCTTTGCTTAATGTTATTAAAAATATTCCGCTTATGCAAAGTTTTTCAAAGATCTTCACTCTAAGAAACACAAGTTTGAAAACAATGAAAAGATTGTTGTTTAAAGCGTCGGTCGTTTACAACCCGAATTACCACCTAAGTTGAAAGACCCTGGTAGTTTTAATATCCAAGTCTCATTGGGAAGCTCTAAAAAGATGAAAGCAATGCTAGATTTAGGAGCAAGTATTAATTTGATGCCTTTCGCGGTCTATAAACAATTAGGTTTAGGAGAACTAAAACCCACTACTATGCAATTACAATTAGGCGATCGCTCGGTTAAATATCCTTTGGGTATAGTGGAAGATATCCTAGTTCAAAGTTGATAAATTAATCATACCATTGACTTTGTGGTTCTAGAGATGGAAAGGAAGATATGCACCAATAATGAAGTCCCAATATTGTTAGCGGAACCATTTATGGCAACCGCCAATACAATGATTAATGTGAAAAATGGTAAACTCACAATGTCGGTCCTAGGTGAAACTGTTGAAATTTCGTGTTCGATGCTATGAATAGACCTAGTGACATAAGTGCTGTTTTTCAATAGATGAGATTGAAAAATTATCAACGAAACTTTTGAAGAAGAGGAAAGATTATGAGAGAGATAGATTTATTGTCTATGATGATAGCCCTATCCCTCCCATAAAAATTGACATTGAGGAAATTGAAAGAGAAATAGAAGAAGAGGAAAAGATTAGAGAAAGAAAAGTTAGAAGCTAGTAAAAAGAAAAATGAAGAGGTAAAGAAATAAAAATAGAATCGAGAAAATAATCGATGAGTTTGAGAAAGTAGTAGAAAGTTATGAAATCAAAGATGATGAAGTAGAGATTCAAAATCTCTCTTTGAAGAAAGATAGAAGATATTGAGGAGAAATAAGGAAGAAAAGCAAGAAGAGAATAATGAGGCTAAAATAAAAGAAACTATTAAAGTAGAAAATTCGAATTTATGCCTTCCATTAATTCTCCCAAAGTCGAAAATTAAAGCCATTACCATCCCACTTAAAATATGCATTTGGGGAAGGTAACACTACTGTTATTATAGCAGAGACTTAACGGAAAAACAAGAAGCAAGTTTGTTAAAAGTTTTATGGACACATAGAAAGCTTTAGGATGGTCCTTAGGCGACTTAAAAGGAATTAGTCCTCTATGTGCATGCATAAAATACATTTAGAAAGAAGGTAGTAAACCTTCAAGAGAAAAGACAAAGAAGACTTAACCCACACATGGAAGAAGCGTTAGGAAAGAGTTCTTAAGCTTTTGATGCGGGTATAATTTACCCTATATCGAGATAGTAAATGGGTTAGTCCTCCAAGTAGTTCTAAAAAGTCGAAATTCTTGTTGTTAAAAATGAGAAAAGATGAATTAGTCCCTGAGACTATAGCGGTTATAGAATGTGTATCGATTTGCGAAATTTGAATGAATGAAAAAATGAGAAAGATGAGGTCCAAGGACTATACTACTTATAGAATGTGTATTGATTTGCCAAAATTAAGCTTGACAACAGGAAGATCACTTTCCTTTGCCATTTATTGACAAATCTTGAATGCGTCATGAATATTATTGCTTTTCTTGATGGTTTTTACAGGTATGTCGGATCCACATGCGAAGACCAAGAAAACAACTTTTACATGTCCCTTTGGTACTTTTGCTTTTAGGAGAATGCCTTTTGGGTTGTGTAATGCACCGACTACTTTTCAAAGATGCATGATTTCTATATTTTGAGATTTAGTTGAAAGATGCGTAGAAGTTTTCATGGATTTTTAGGTTTTTGGAAATTCTTTTGATCATTGTTTAGAAAACCTTACATCGTCTAAAAGATCTTTGTGAAACTAATTTAACTTTAAGTTGGGAGAAAAGTCACTTCATGGTAAAACATGGAATTGTCTTAGGGCATGTTGTTTCAAATAAAGGCATTGAAGTTGACAAAGCTAAAATTGAAGAAGTTT
>CM028383.1:58893679-58938430 GCA_013146195.2 Codonopsis lanceolata
TCATGTGATAATGGTTCATCGTATCCATTATACCATTTCGTCAATAGGCGTAGCATGTTTTAATGGTATAATGGTCTATCGTACCATTATACCATTTCGCTAATAGACGTATCATGTTTCATGTGATAATGGTCTATCGTACTCCATTATACCATTTCGTCAATAGGCGTATCATGTTTTCATGGTATAATGGTTCATCGTACTCCATTATACCATTTCGCCAATAGACGTATCATGTTTCATGTTATAATGGTCCATCGTACTCATTATACCATTTCGTCAATAGGCGTAGCATGTTTTCATGTTATAATGGTCTATCGCATCTATTATACCATTTCGCTAATAGACGTATCGTGTTTCATGTTATAATGGTCCATCGATCCATTATACCATTTCGCCAATAGCGAGCATGTTTTCATGTTATAATGGTCCATCACTATTATAACATTTCTCATACCATTCGCCAATATGCAACGTGTTTTCATGTTATAATGGTCTATCGTATCATTATACCATTTCGCTAATAGACGTATCATGTTTCATGTTATAATGGTCCATCGTACTATTATACCATTTCGCCAATAGGCGTAGCGTGTTTTCATGGTATAATGGTCTCATCGTACTCCATTATACCATTTCGCTAATAGACGCATCATGTTTCATGTTATAATGGTCCATCGCACTCCATTATACCATTTCGTCAATAGGCGAGCATGTTTTCATGGTATAATGGTCTATCGTATCCATTATACCATTTCGCTAATAGACGATCATGTTTCATGTTATAATGGTCCATCGCATCCATTATACCATTTCGCCAATAGGCGTAGCGGTTTTCATGTTATAATGGTCTATCGTACTCCATTATACCATTTCGCTAATAGACGTATCATGTTTCATGTTATAATGGTCCATCGCACTCCATTATACCATTTCGCTCAATTATACCATTTCGCTAATAACGATCGTGTTTCATGTTATAATGGTCCATCGCATCTATTATACACATTTCGCCATAGCGAGCATTTTTCATGTTATAATGGTCTATCGTATCCATTATACCATTTCGCTATAGACGATGTCATGTTTCATGTTATAATGGTCCATCGCACTCCATTATACCATTTCGCCAATAGCGTGAGCATGTTTTCATGTTATAATGGTCTATCGCATTCATTATACCATTTCGCTAATAGACGTATCATGTTTCATGTTATAATGGTCCATCGTATCCATTATACCATTTCGCCAATAGCGTAGCATGTTTTCATGGTATAATGGTCTATCGCATCATTATACCATTTCGCTAATAGACGATCATGTTTCATGTTATAATGGTCCATCGCATCCATTATACCATTTCGCCAATAGCGTAGCGTGTTTTCATGTTATAATGGTCTATCGTACTCCATTATACCATTTCGCTAATAGACGATCATGTTTCATGTTATAATGGTCCATCGTACTCCATTATACCATTTCGCCAATAGCGTAGCATGTTTTCATGTTATAATGGTCTATCGCATCTATTATACCATTTCGCTAATAGACGATCATGTTTCATGTTATAATGGTCCATCATACTCCATTATACCATTTCGTCAATAGGCGTAGCATGTTTTCATGTTATAATGGTCTATCGCATCTCCATTATAACATTTCGCTAATAATAGGCGTATGATCGTTTCATGTTATAATGGTCCATCATACTCCATTATACCATTTCGTCAATAGTAGCAGTGTTTTCATGTTATAATGGTCCCATCGTAGTCCATTATAACATTTCACCATTAATAGGCGTAACGTGTTTTCATGTTATAATGGTCCATCGACTTCATTATACCATTTCGCCAATAGTCACGTTTTCATGTTATAATGGTCCCATCGTAGTCCATTATACCATTTCGCCAATAGGCGTAGTGTGTTTTCATGTTAAGTTACGCTGCTGCTAAGCTGCTAAGTTAAGTTGCTGTTGCTTGCTGTTGCCACGCCACGTTAAGCTGTTGTTAAGTTGCCACGCTTTGCTGTTAAGTTGCTACGCTACGTTGCTGTTGTTGCTGCAAGTTAAGTTGTTAAGTTGTAATGTGAATGTTTTAATTTTTGTAATTATATTGATGCTAATCATTTTAATTATTGATATTATTTATTAAATTAACATTTCAAATATTATTTTAATTTAATTTCAATTTAAGTTAACGGTGTGTTACGTTAGTTACATTAAGTTGTTGTAATATGAATGTTTTAATTTTTGTAATTATATTGATGCTAATCATTTTAATTATTGATATTATATTATTAATTTAAAATTTAAAATATTATTTTAATTTAATTTCAATTTAAGTTAACGTTACGTTACGTTAAGTTAAGTTGTAATGTGAATGTTTTAATTTTTGTAATTATATTGATGCTAATCATTTTAATTATTGATATTATATCATTAATTTAAAATTTAAAATATTATTTTAATTTAATTTCAATTTAAGTTAACGTTGCGTTACGTTAAATTGTTGTAATGTGAATGTTTTAATTTTTGTAATTATATTGATGCTAATCATTTTAATTATTGATATTATATTATTAAATTAACATTTCAAATATTATTTTAATTTAATTTCACTTAAGTTAACGCACGTTACGTTAAGTTGTTGTAATGTGAATGTTTTAATTTTTGTAATTATATTGATGCTAATCATTTTAATTATTGATATTATATTATTAAATTAACATTTCAAATATTATTTTAATTTAATTTCAATTTAAGTTTACGTTACGGTTAAGTTGTTGAATGTGAATGTTTTATTTTTGTAATTATATTGATGCTAATCATTTTAATTATTGATATTATATTATTAAATTAACATTTCAAATATTATTTTAATTTAATTTCAATTTAAGTTAACGTTGTTGTAATGTGAATGTTTTATTTTTGTAATTATATTGATGCTAATCATTTTAATTATTGATATTATATTATTAAATTAACATTTCAAATATTATTTTATTTAATTTCAATTTAAGTTAACGTTGTTGTAATTTGAATGTTTTATTTTTGTAATTATATTGATGCTAATCATTTTAATTATTGATATTATATTATTAAATTAACATTTCAAATATTAATTTAATTTAATTTCAAATTAATTTCATATATTTTTGATATTTTATATTATATTAGAATTCAATTTAATTTTTCATTATCGCCGATTTGAAATTCAATTTTATTTTTAGCGACTAATTTTCCAATAAATTCAATTTTAATTAAATTTTAAATGCCTTTAGTGACGGAATTTTCCGTTTTGAAATTTATTAATCAATTTAATTATATTTTAAAGCCTTTAGCTTAATGACGGATTTTCACAAATTTATTTTAATTTAATTAAATTTTAAGTTAACGTTAGCTTACGAATTTTCCGTCCGAAATTCAATTTTAATTAATTTTTCAAATTTTAGATGCGACGGAAATTTCCGTCGCTTGATATAAATTCAATTCTTTAATTAATTTTTAAATTTCCAATTGATTTAGCGATATATTTTGAAATTTCCGTCGATTAATTAGAAAGTCATTCTTTAATTTTTAAAAATTTCCAATAAATTCAATTTTAATTATTTTAAAATCCTTTAGCGACGGAAATTTCCATCTTTAGCGACGGAAAATTTCCGTCGCTAAGTTGTCACCTTAGCGACGGAATTTTCCGCCGCTGAAACAAAATCGAAATTAATTGACCAATGACAGCAATTCGCTAGACCTTGAGCACGAAAATTCGTCACCGATAAATCCGTCGATGTTCAATCTCGCTAATGATTAATTCGTCATCTTCAATGACGAAAATTCGTGATAAATTCGCCGATGGTCAATTCCGCCGCCGATGAAAAATTCGCCGCTAAAGGAAAATTTGAGCGATTAAAATTAGCCGTCGCAAAATCTGTCGCCGAAGGCATCGTTTCTAGTAGTGATCTTGATGCCCGTAACACTTCTTTATATTAGAATTTTTTAATTGTTCTAGATTTTTTTCTCTCTTTCAAGGTCAGCTTCCTCCGTCTCTTCCAATTATAAGGGCAAGGTCAGGTTCTCTCTCAAATTTGTCTTATTTTTATTATTAAAGATTGCCTCCCAGATTGCTACTATGCCCCTCTGATACTCGTGGGAACAATCGGGCTTTGTCAAGGAAGAAGTATTCAAGAAAATGTTGCTCTTGCTCAGAGTTGATTCACGTGATCGGCCATAAATGCCTGGTGGAAATGTGGCCTTCAAGCTAGATATGTCTAAAGCCTACGATAGATTGGAATGGGACTTTCTCAGAAATCTCTTTTAACTCTTGGCTTTTGTCCTCCTTTAGTGATTTAATTGATAGAATGATAAGTAATGTCCGGTATTCGGTTTCTAGGATTAACGAGAACACTTTTCCTTTTCTCTCGTCCCACGTGGGGTCTTCACCAAGGCGATGATCCGCTCTCTCCGTTATTTCATTCTTGCTCAAGAAGTTATATCCGCCGCTCTAAATAATGTTGTCTCGAACGGCCATTGCCATTTCTCTCTCATGGTCGCGTGGGCTTACGATATCTCACTTGATGTATGCCGATGACATGCCGATCTTTGTAATCTTTGCAAATGTCAAATGATCTATATTAGCTCTCCGTCATGTTTTTTCTAAGTATGAGCGAGTTCTCAAGCAATTGATTAATCTTCACAAGAGTGGTTTTATGTTCATGCCTCCTCGCTCGGTCTCCAAATCTCTAAGATATTGCGATTGGTCGTGGTGCAACCATCAATCCTTTCCAATGCGTTATTTGGGTATTCCTATATTTTACGGTCGAATTAAACGGTCCTACTTTGAAGATATCGAGCTCAAATTTCACTGATGTTTGTCTGGCTAGAAAGCTCGTCTGTTATCCATGGGGGGTCGTCTCATTTTAATTAAATTTGTTATGAGCAGCACTGCTATGTATACCTTGGCTGCAGTTCGTGTCCGTGTCACCGTGATTCACCGGATTTAATCCCTAAAGTCAGAATTTCTTTGGAGCTCCGCGGGTAGTCATCGATCTCATTGGGTCTCTTGGTCGTCCATTTGTCGTCATGTTCATGAAGGTGGCCTTGGCATTCGCTCTCTCCAACAGGTTATGTGTTCCTTGCATGCGAAGATGGCTTGGAGTGCCTTCGTTGGCAAAAGTCTTTGGGCCAGATTTGTTCACATGAAATATGATGGAGATGGAGGTTTCTCTCATGGTATATTGGTCGCCTCGGAAAGCCATTATGGCCCAACTCCCTTTGGTGGCTGCCCATAGTAGATGGTTGGTTGGTGAGGGCCGGATCTCCTTTTGGTTAGACAATTGGAGTGGTGTGGTTCTGGAAGGCCCCCGGCCAGTTAACGCCCATCTTTCGGTTCACCAAGCTTTACTGAACCTTGATGATCTACTCCCGTTGCTTCCTGTTCATATTCACCAGCTTGCTCGCAATGTGTTTTGTGATCAAAGGGTTCCGGATAAGCTCATATCTACTCTTTCCAATTCCGGCCGGTTTCTATCATCAGATTTTTTGGACATCATTAGACTACATTTTCCTTCTATGTCGTGGGCCTCTAAGATCTGGCAACCCTGGATCCCCACCAAAATTAGTTGCTTTGCATGGAAGTTATATCATAGAGCTGTACCTGTGGACATGCAGCTATGCCTTAAAAGAATTCCCATTGCTTCGAAATGTCATTGTTGTTTAGTTCCAGACCGTGAATCTTTTAGTCATTTGTTCCCCGACTCTCGACATTGCCAAGGTCGTTGGGGTTTCTTTTGCGTATCTTTTATAAAAATGGTTTTTATGTTTCCTTTGATCACTTATTTGTGACTTGGTGTAGAGACAGTTTAACCCGTAATCAGCTTGGTGCTTGCTGCCTTGGTTTTTTGTTCTCTTGCAGGGAAATTTGGAAGGCTAGGTGTTGTACTATCTACGACTCTCAACCGATGCATTCTGGCAGGATCATTGCTCGTGTTAAAGGTAGTTTGTATGACATGCTTTCGGTTTTCCGCCCCAAGTCTTCCCTCTCCATTATGGCCAGTTTGGGTATGGATCATCTTGGTCTTCCTATTGTCAATCCGGTGCTAAGGAAAGGTTGTTGGGTTCGATGGTCTCCTCCCCTGGTGGGTTGTTATAAGCTTAACACTGATGGATCTGCTATTCATGGTAATCACGCTGGCGGTGGTATTTTGTGAGACTGCCAAGGGTCCTTGGTTACAGCTTTTTCGGCCTTTTATGGTCCGGGTACTAACACAAGGGCAGAAATTAAGGCGTTACGTGATGGACTTCGTTTATGCCGCAACCTGAACATTAGTAATGTGCTAGTAGAATCTGACTCTCTGGTAGCTGTTATGGTTTTAACTCACAAGCATAGTGCTCCGTGGAAGTTTGAGTATGAGCTACGGGATTGTGTTTCTTGTCTTGGCAATTATTCTATTGGCCATGTTTTTAGAGAAAAGAACTTTGTTGCTGACAAGCTTGCTTTGACTGCGCATGATCACAAAGCCTTTCAAAGTTATAACTCTCTATCTGACCTACCTTGTGACGCACGTCGAGCTTTATTTCATGATCGTATAGGCCTCTATAATTTTAGAGAACATAGTTAGCTGTTGTAGCCTTTTTCCTTTTGAGGTAAGGCTCCTTTGCCTTCCCTTTTGTTTGGGCCAGGCTGGTTGTCCCCCTCTCGTTTGTATTTGTTGCTTTTGTTTTTTTTAATAAAATCTTGCAGGTGCCGCCCTGTTTCCTAAAAATAAATAAATAAATAAAATAAAATCTACCAGGATACCACCCCTCTTTTCCTAAAAAGAAAAGGAGTGTCCCATTCCTTTTCACAAGTGATGGCTTCCATGCATGCAAAAGTTGGCTTGGAATGCAATTCAAGGGAATAGTTTATGGGCTCAATTTGTTAATTCTAAATATGGGGGCAGGTTTAATTGGCGGATCCCCTTGGGTGCTTCCCGCATTTGGAAGGCTGTTATGCAACAAATGGACACAGTGGGAACAATTGCATATGGGTAGTTGGAAAAGGTGAGATCTCATTTTGGAATGAGAACTGGTGTGTGGCGTCTAGAGGTCCTCGGCCCATTGACATTAATCATGCATCGGCTGCTCTCCCTCATCTTCCCAATTCCTTCATCGATTCACGATTCGTTTGCATAGTAATATTCGGCAAGTTGTTCTTGATGAAAATATTGTGGACCACCTTGTTTGGGTGGTTCTCCAAATGGTTCTTTCTCCACTTCTAATTTGGGATGGCTTGAGCGGCATTTCAAATCAGGGCCGATAAAATTTGGCGGTAGGGTATACCTCTCAAAATTAGTGGCTTTGTTTGGAAATTAATGTGGGGTGCCATTCCGGTTGATCTAGCTCTACATGTCAAACCATCTAAATGCTCCAACCCGAATCGATTTCGCATTTGTTTCTTCAATCTGAAATCGCTCAAGCGTAGTTCGTTTGCAAGCGCTTTTGGGAAAAAGCCTATTATGACTCTATCTCTGATCTTTGCGATATTTGGCTTAAGGGTGCTTCTGTTAGACATCAATTGGGTCTATGTCTTATTGGTATTCTAATGTTCAATAGTTGGGAAGTTTGGAAGGCAAGATGCAGGGCAGTCTATGAAGGGATCCCTATGAATGTTGAGCAGATTTTTAAACAAGTTTTATCTCATCTCCGGGACATGTTATCTTTGTTTTCTCCAAAGGCTCCATCAAACCTTGCAGGTCGTCTTGGTTTCATGTCTTTAAATCTGCCGGTTTGTCCTATCAGAGTTAGTGATGGTAAGTGGATCCGTTGGGAAGTTCCCCCGAATAACATGGTTAAAATCAATACCGATGGTTCTGCTAGAAATAGGTCTTGTTTAGGTGGGGGTGTGATTCGTAATTCTATGGGTCATTTCATTGCTTAGAGATGGTTTAAAATTGTGTCATTCCTTGAATCTCCATTCGGTGATGGTTGAGACAGACTCTTTGGTAGCCGTTCAAGTAATTAAAAGAAAGTGTTTCTTTCCTTGGGCTTATGAGTATGTAGTTCGTCAATGCATCTTGCTGTGTAGTAACTTTGATATTTATCATGTTCACCGAGAAAGGAATAGAGTTGCAGACAGTTTGGCGTCGGAGGCTCATAATCATCAATCGTCTCTCGATTTTCACCAGCTCAGTCATCTGCCTAGGGTGACTCGTCAGGCCCTCCAGCAAGATAGTTTTGGCATTTATGAGTATAGGAAGTGTTAAAAAAAAATTCTCTGTATTTCCTTTTCGAGGTTAGGCTCCTCTGTCCTCCCTTTTATAAGAGCGGTAGCAATTGTCCCCTCACGTATGCCTTTTATTTTTAATAAAATCCTACAGGGTGCCGCCCCTGTTTCCTTGAAAGAAAAAAAAATTGTCTGCAATACCCTTACTATTTGTAAGAGGGAAAAAAGGAGAGGGATCCATTGATATGACACGATCGATACATTGAGGGCATTAAAGAAATATTAGGTATATTCAACCTTCTTTCTTAAAACCCTAGGAAATTCAATATAAGAGACTATTCTACAAGAGAAAGATCTATCCCATTGATGAGTTGAAGTCTGAAAATTACAAGAAGTACATTGAAACTTGTTGGAAATCATTTTGATGAGTTTCTGACATAATTCCAAATGTTAGCTATTTGTCATTTCGAAATAGATATCTCCTGTTAGTGTTAACAATTAGCAATATATGAAGCTATATATTATCACGGATAAATGATTTACATTATTCTACAATTACATTGTAATTATTTGGCATTGTAAAATGTGTCCAAAGTATATATATAGTAGCTAAAAGAGACTAAGGAAGCAATAACAACAAATGGATTGCAAGCTAGACAACAAGTTGCTCACAAGTTAGAAAACTAGTTGTGTCTGAACAACTAATTTATATAGTTGAGGTAACAACATCTATAAATAGATTATTCTACAAAGAAGAAAATGCATCAGCAACACATAGATGTATATACAATAGAGGTGAAAAGAAGCAAGGAGAAGAGAGATAAAAGTTTCTTCAAAAAATATAGAAAGAGCTAAGAGGAGTCACTATCAATAAGAGATGATATATTTCTAAAATAAATACATCATGGAGAGCCGGATTACTATATAATTTGGTCCCTGAACTTGATTGTTTTGAGTTAAATGGTGACTCATGTTGAAAATTTCTTGTAGTTGTCCTTCAACTCAACTTTTTGCATTATGTTAGTCCCTCATGGCGTTATTTTGGTAATGGACGTTAATTTTTTTATGAAAGGACAAAATTACCCCCACTTGATAATGATGAAGATCCATGTAGCCAACAACTGCTGAGATGGAAAAAATTGCCAAATTTTAAAAAATATTTATATAATTCACATGGGTCTAGTTGGACTCTATCAACCAAAACTTCGTCTCAGTACAAAAAGACCTTTAAGAAAAACGAAAGACTAAAGGAAGATATATATATATATATATATATATATATGTATATGTATATTTATAACTCCTGTGATTAATCAACCAAGCAGTGGCATTAGCAATCGTCGACGTTGTTTCTTTAGAAATCCCTAACTTCACCGTTGCACAACACATGAACAGAGCTCGAGCCAATGGATTTATAGTGAGAGAGAGAGAAAGAATAGAGAACAAAGGGGAGATAGAGGGTTCATCGATATTTTGATGCCTAGTTTTCCAGTTCCTCCATACTCGTCTCTCAATTCAAAAGCTCTCTGACCTTAAAGAGATCTCTCTACCAAACAACTACCTCGTTGACCAAATCCCACCTCAAATCATTGACTGCTGGAAACTTGAAATTTTGAACCTTCAAAACAACCGCTTTTCTGGAAAAGTTCCTTCTTAATAATCCTCTCTCATTTGTCTTCGGGTCCTTGACCCCTCCTTCAACGAGTTTTCCAGGGATTTGAATTTCTTGAAATATTTTCCAAGTCTGGAAAAACTCTCTCTTGCCAACAACATGCTCATTGGAAAAAGATCTGCATCAGTACATTCCTTCCGAAATCTCTGGTTCCTCAATGTTTCTTGAAACAGTTTTCTAGAAGGCCCTGTGTCGTTCATGAACCGGTTGGAGTATTTATCAGTAGAGTCGAAAGAGAGGAACAAAATTCCAAAACGATATATTTTTGTAGAATCAAATTCAATAGGGATGAATCAAACTTCAGCAATTTCACCTGCAAGTTGCGACTCTAGCTCGGATCAATCCCCAACTCCCTCGCCAATAGGGGCAAAAAATCGCCATAAGCATAAACACAAAAGGAATGTAAACGGGTGGATTCTTGGGTTCCTAGCTAAGGCAGTATCAGGTTGTATATTTGGTACAATCTTATCGATAGTCTCTAAGCTACTCATGTCTATGATCAAAGGTAGAAAGAACAAATTCGGTCCTGCAATCTTCAGTCTGTTGATCAAGTAGGAGGAGATAACTTTCTTGGAGAAGGAAGATAGACTGGCCGAGGTTCAACTAATTGGTAAATTTGTTCCCGTCGGTGCCAACCCTTCTTCCGGTGGTAAATTGCCCATTCACGTCTCAACCATGGAAGTCGTCGGCCACAGAAACATATATGCTTAGAGAGAGAAAACGTGGGCAAGGAAGAAGTTTCCTAATTTTTTATTTTGATTTTTTTTCTTTTTATATCTGACTTTAAATCATTTTTCCATCTGAGCAACAAATTGATCAGTGTTTATCGAATTCAGAAGGAAAATTATTTTTTCACAAAAAAATTAATGTTCCTTCCAAAGATAAACACCACGAGGGATTCACATGATGCCAAAAGTTCAGTTGAATGACAATTATAGGAAATTTTAAACATGAGTCACCATTTAACTCAAAAGAGTCAAGTTCACAGACCAAATTATATATTAATCCTGTAGAGCCATTTCGAGATCTTAAACAAATAATTCGAGTTGAATTAGAGCTCAAATCAAATAGTTGTTTTGAAATAGTTGATATGAGTAATTTTGGTGTAATATTTCCTATGGATTATTGCTAAACATTGAGATAAATATTACTCTAAAGGTTTTCATGACTTTTGATGATTCAAGACACAATGAAAGAAATTGAAGAAAAGAGAAAAATTGGTAACATAGTGGCAGTAGAGTTAGCACGTCGGCTCATGATAATCTTTGCCCTCAAGACGGAAAGCTATCGTGGAAGAGATTGGCTTGCATTGTTGATAGCACATGGGAACATGGGGATGAGTGACATATTTTAAATCTCAAACATTAAAATCTTTATGAATTTAAGTTTTGAGGGCTAAAGACTCATTCATATATTATGTTACTTGCTATTATGTTAGGATTTTATCACTTTATTTCTTTTTTAGCACTCTTACAGTAGTTTTTTGGGGCCTAGTATTTAGGAACATGGGGTAGTGGCTAAGAGCATGGAGTATTGGTAGTAGTGGGTAGATCATTCCTCCAAAATTTCATTTATAAATAGAGGGGAAACTCTCAAAAGAGGACACACAATTCTTGGCGATAATTCAGTCTAATTCCTACATCATATCAAGTATATGTCACACCCATGTTGTGCTTCTAAATTTCCATTTTTAGTTGAAGGATAGTTGAAGCTTTCATTCAATAGAGTTGTGGGTTCTAATTTCTTTTCTTTACTCAATTTTTCATACATATTTGTTTATTTTATGCATTTCAAGTTTATGATTATTTTGTTTGATTAAGTAATAGGGCCCATTATTTGACTAAACTTAATAATCTACCGTCAATTTGTTTTGATAAAGTGACGAATGACATGATTCCAATTAGCTTCGCAAGCAATCTAATCTATGGCATGGAAGTATATAATTTATTTTACGGACCGCGTTTGTAATTAGAATTGAGACTTTAATTTCCGCTCTCTAAATTTAGCACTATACTACTGTTGATTTGTCTTAAATTAGGAGTTGTAAGGGTAGTAATTAACGAATTTCTCTTAATTATCAATAATGTAACGAGAGATGGGTTGTCCGATGCTCGTTGGACGACTATAACTAGTTTATTTGCGAACTATTGAGTATATATTTCCAAAAATTATCAATTGGATGAATCAAAGCGGAAACAATTTCTTTGGCTAGAGGCTTTGTCATATTTAATTTTATCTCAGTAATTTTGTGTTATTTGATATTTAGTGCAATCAATAATTAGTTTCTTAAATCCAACCACGCCCCCCAATTCGATAATTATAGAGGATTAAATACACCGTTGTCAAAAGCGATCACTTTAACTTAGAGGCATCGAAATGGGTTGGGCGTCGGATCAGCCCTTAAAGGTGGGTTGGGTTGGAAAAATATGAACCCAATTAGAGGCGGGTCAAACGGGTCGAGCCCACACTAGTTGCAGGCTGAGGCGGGGCGGGCGCGAGATGATCCGTCACTTATGAAGACATAAATACAAATTACAATATACAATACATTGTATTGTATTATATTCCAGATCTCAGATAGAGACAGACTCAAACAGTCAAACAAACACAAACCCTTCGTTGTCTCATCTTAGTCCGCTTGTCTCGTATTCGTATAGTCTCAATGCGATGGCGACGGTGTGAGTCCTAGCCTCCTAGGAAACCCTTCGTCTTTCGATTTCGATCTCAGACTCTCATACACGACATGATATGCACTGCAACTTTGGCAATGGCAGACTGGCACCAAGCAGAAGCAGGCAGATTCAGTGGTTCACCACTCTTCTTCTAAACTTCCACCATCGATCTGCCGATCTCCCTTTACCAGTCTACCTTTTTCCGACCACCGCCTCTTTCTCTCTCAAGTCTTATCTCTCCGGACTACCCGAGTCACAACTCACGAGCATATATGGTAAACTCTCTCGGTCTGTCAATGGCATTTACAGTAAACTCTCTCGGTCTCTCACTGTAGTCTGTATCTCTTTTAATTTTCATTGAATCTCAAATTATTTATGCTTGAATCCTGCTTGTTTCTAAAATCCCCAAGTCAATATCCTTATATCCCTTAGAAAGAAGATAATGAATATACAAAAGCAAGAATCTGAAGATCAACTAAAAAAATAAAACAACTTGCTCTGTAGAAATTAATGTGGATCTTAGACAAGTTGAAATGTTGAATGGCTATCTTATCTAGTCAAAAGAAGTCATTGAAATATTATTTATGTAATGACAGCAGCTTTCGGCACTTCCTTTTGCCTGTGAAATGTAAGAAACTCTCGATGTATGTAATGTACATCAGTAGTTCAGTACATAATTTTCAACTGGGTACTGGACTACTGGGTACATTCCCATCTCCCAATCTAAAATATTATTTATAAGTATAGGTCATTTAAATAGTGCATGTACAAGTATATTGTTGGAGTCCACATTATAATCTCAATTTAATTTCTCTTATTTATTCTTTACTCTCTGAATAATTTCTGTTTTTCCCTGTTTTTTTTTTCTTTCTGTTTTCTTTATATGACATGTCAAACAAAAAGGAAATCTACATGTTTAGGAATTTGAAATTTAGGATATGTGGCTAATGTTTTCATATAGTTATTTGATTAATGTTTTCTGTATGTATTTGTATGTCAGGATGAAACTATAAAGGCTTCTGCTTCATTGAATCAAACTAATGAAACTATCAATTTGGATGAGAATGACAACGCAAGGCCAAGTAAAAAATCAAAATAAACCTCTAATGTTTGAGACTATTTTAGAAAGACGAAGCTTGGTGAAGATGGTAAACAAAGAGTGGAGTGTATAGCATGTAAGACGGAGTATAGAAGTGGAGGGAAAAAGTATGGGACTTCTACACTTAAGAGACACTTGGAAAAGTGCAAAAAGGTACAATTTCATAATGTTGGACAAATGCTTCTTCATCACGATGGTAAGATGAGGTCTAGAAAGATAGACCAAAAGATTTCACGTGGCTTTGTAGCATCTTTAAGAATTGTTATGGCTTTGGTGGTTCATTATGATTTAGAGCTTCACGAAATAGATGTTAAAACAACTTTTTTTAATGTAGAATTGGAAGATGAAGTTTATATGGATCAACCTGAAGAGTTTGTGACCACATAAAAGGAATATTTAGTGTATTAGGATCCGTTTGTTTCACATAAATTAACTTCCAGAAAACGTTTTCATCATTTTCCGATGTTTGGTAACCTTAGGAAAATGTAGTCAACACAAAAAAAAAATTCGAGTCAACAGAAAATGAAGTCTTTTTTTCCGAAAAATGATTTACAAATTCATTTTCCGTTAGTCATTTTTCAAATATGTTAGCACCCCTCCGTCCCTACCACAATTACACATATTTACATATACGCACAATATTTCACTCAATAAGTAAATTGTTTAGAAATATGAATGGAGTTTGTGCACACTGTTTGTAAATTATAGTTTTAATAAATACTCGCTACGTCCTAAAATTAATGTCAACTATATTATTTAGTAACGTCCCAAACATTGCTTTTCTAAAACGTTTTTTTAACATCAATTATTAAAAAATTTATATGTTTTTATGAGATTGAGAAAAATGGACCTCATTGATTTGACACCAATAATGATAAATTGAAGGTTACTAACGAAAAATTACTTAAAGTTTAACATTATCTTATATTCTCTCCGTTCCGGGAAAAGAGTCACCGTTTGAACTTTTTTTAAAAATGACATTTTTAGTAGTTTATTAGTAATAAAATGTCATTTTTATTCCTTAATTTTTGAAAGTAAACTCTTTAAGTGATACCAACAATAATATTGCATGCGTTTTTTCATGGACGATCATGAGTTCGAAACATCACTCTGATACCAACTATAAGTTATTAATTTTAAACCCTAGATCTTGAACTTCATGATAATCGCAATAGCATACAAAATAATCTTAATTAAAATACCTGGTAATGACATGTTATTTATATATAGTGATTTGCTCTTGATCTGAAATCTGCAGTATAATAGAGAAGTAGATACGGAATACAATGGGTATTACATCTCTTTTATAGGCAAAGGGAGGACCAAATTCTTTTAGGGTTTTAATCTCAACCGCTCATCAAGGTAGAGTTTATTTAGGAAACTAATCTCTTTTGCAAACCAAATATGTTGTAATTTAGTAATTCTAAATTAACCGTTATTCTCACTATGGACCATATAGGGAATTTTCTTAATCCACAAGAAATATATCTTACAGTCTCCCACTTGGTCAAAGCGATAATCCTTTAATGGTTAATCTTGGAAACATACGGCACACATAATTACTAAATCAATAACTTGATGGTTAACATAATACCTCTTTAAAACAAGTTATCCCTGAGAGTTATAGCGGTGCCATATTAGCAGGTTTTCAACATGGCTCCTTCCATAAACTACAACATAAATAACTTAATTTAATAAGCCTTTTAGAAAAAAAGGTATAAATACGGGTCCAATAATGTTCTTTCTTCAAGAACTATTAATGTTATCAATTATCCATTCACATAAAGTATACAAAATATGGAAACATAAATGAAATTCAAAATATCATAAATAAGAGCTCAATAGAAGTTCAATGTATAAGTATAACAAACGATAAATTAATAATCATTCACTCTCTCTAGACCCATACTTGAAGTATGTTCGTGAAAGGTCGTAGGAAGTACGCCTTTCGTAAGTGCATCTGCAACCATAAGAGTTGTGCTTATATGCTCAATTAACAAATGTGTAACACCCGGGAATTGCATATTTTATTACTTGTGCATTATGGTGCATTAGCATAATTAATTATGTGCTATGTGTTATATTTAATGTGTTTATGTGTTTTGTGTTGTGGACTTGGGCAATTGTCCCTACGAGAGTCCATTTGAGCTCAAGATATTTTGGGCTTGATGTGATGTATTTAAAGTCCATATTGGACTTTGGTTACGTTATTATGATTTATAACGTTGGAATAGGAAATGACATGTTAGAGCTAGAAAATAATTATTTTTGCTAGATTGACCCAAAATGTATTATGCGTGCGTTACGTGTTTGTTTTTATATTGTTAAAATATATTTTTATTTTAACTTGACTAATTAATAACGATTAGTTAATGTTTAATTTGGTATAATTGGTTATTAATTGGTTTGATATTTTTGAGTTTTGACCAAAAATGGTATTGACTAACTATATATATATATATATATATATATATATATATATATATATATATATATATATATATATATATATATATATATATATATATATATATATATATATATATATAGTAATATTTTTCAAGTAATCATTCACTTTGATAGTCCACAATTTCGGCTATTTTTTTCTTTGCTTTGTTTGGTTTGGTTACTTTGGACGGTCGGTGATCACCATTAATTCACTTTTCTTCTTAATTCCTTTTTTCTTTTCTTTCTTTCTTCTTTCTCTCATCCGTCGCCTACTATGAGTTATACCAAGGGTTTAGTTTTTTCGGTTTGATTTATTAACGAAAAATTATCCCTTCTTAATTCCGACTCTACAAGGGTGTTCCATGTGTTGAGGGCTACATTTACATCCAATATTTTGTGTTTTCATCGATATTTTTGGTAGAGGTAAGTTACTATCCCTTCCCTTTGTATGTAATAATTACATATATGAACTGTGGGCTACTCCCATATGATTTGTTTTGAATATGGAGTATAAATAATTTAGTTACGAATTATTATTAATTTTAACTGGTTAATGTATTAAATGGTTTTAAACCATTATTATGCCGAGTAATACGTCGGTGAGATTGTGTTGGGATGAATCTTGCAAGTCGCGGTGATGCCCGAAATTTATAAATATTGAACGAATGACTCAACGGAGTCAATTTAGGGACAATAAAATATAACGAGTGACGGACTCGATTCCTACAATAATAGGGAATACTTTGGTGTAGTTAATTATATGTAAAATATTACATACCTTGGTATTTGTGTTTAAGCAATTAAATGCTTAAGTGTTTATTTACAGGCAATTAAGCATGCTTGTATGTGCGTCGAGCCCCCGTACTTGGGACTCGATGGTTGTGTTTAATTACAAGTAAACAACTACTTGTGCATCGCATTGAGTCCAGCTGGCATATGTGGTTGTGTCGACGATGGGACGACAGTAGTCTTTACGAGAGTTAAATCTCGTGATCGCTACGGGTCGTTGCATGGGTCTCTCCCTTGTTATTGGTCGTGACAAGGATGTAGCCTTGTTAGAGCAATTCGCATGACAAACAGAAGGCTAGACTCTTGGGTAAAACTTGGGGTAATGAGACTCCTGGTTAAGTCCCAAGGTCATTGGTTCTGGATACTATTGGGTTCAGACATGGTTCAGCATGTGATCAGACATGTATCAGTGTGTGTTGCGGCAACAACACACTATGGTATTTGAGATACAAGCCGAGACGGAAAGCTCGCCTACAGTTGTATATCCTAATTATGTGTTTAATTACGTTGAGTCAATGTGCATTATAACATGATCAACGTGATGTGTGCAAGTATATGTACAACTATACTTGATTTACATATGTGTTTATAACATGTGCATAACAACATGCCATGTAGTTGCATATAGTAACTTACTGAGTTATCACTCACCCCGTTCCCTTTATTTGTTTTCCTTAGATCCCAGAGGGAGTTCGAGGTGAGGCCGGCGAGGCACTCGTGTACAGCAGGTTGTCTTTTGTTATGCAGCTCCATAGGAGTTTGTATTTGTATAGTGTGAGGATGGGTTGTTGTTATGTAGAGTTATATAAGCTCTACTTTGGGTACTTTGACGTTACTGGTCTTGTACTATCTTTTGATGCCGAAGTTTAACTTCGTGCATGTGTATTATATTACACTAGTTGGTTGGTTGTGGTGTTTATATTAATCACATGAGTGACTATGTTTTATCAGGTGATTTTATTAGCCTATTATTAGTGGGGGCTTTGCACGTGTTTTGTTGTTTTATATGTTTGTTCGACGCTCGACCCGAGGCTCGTATAGAGATTGGGGGTCGGGTCGTCGCAATTGGTATCAGAGCGTGGTTAGCTGTCGGCCAGGATAGGATCTTTGGCCTAGTTGGGTTGAGTGTAGGTTGGTGTGTTTTCTGATTTTCTTACGCCGAGTGTTTATGTGTAGGTGTAAGAATGGTGCACACTAGGCAAGGTGCTAACACTGATAGGGTTGATCCGAGTGTGAATGATGGCGATGAGTACGTGATGAACAACCTAGGCAGATATTGGGCAATGAACAGCCACAGCTAGCCCTGAATAATCAGCATGGGGATTTGATAAATGTGCTTCATTCTTGACCAAATGGTAGCCGATATGAGCCATAATGCACAAGTACCGAGGATCTGCACCACGTGCACGAAAGAGCACTGGGATTATAGTACATGAGAGACATGTAACTACTATGCTTGATAGATTTCTGAAGATGAAACCTCGCAATTTTGATGGTGAACCAGATGCCAAAAAAGCTGAAAGATTGGTTGAAAGCATGGATTAAGATATTCGAGAGCTAAGTGTAGTGATGAAGACAAGCCGAACCGTGTACAAGCTTGAGGGTGATCTTGATCATTGGTGGCAAGGCAAGTATTATTGGAGAGCTGGGAGCGAGACAGGGTGCCAGAGACTTGGGCTACTTTCTTGCATGAGTTTAAGGCTCAGTATATTCCGAGAGCTATTCGGGGTAAACGTGAGGCGAGTTTATTGCACAGCAGGTAATCGGTGGCGCAGTATTCCAAGTTTATAGAATTGGCTCGATATTGTGCTTATCTTGTACCTGATGAAGAAAGGAAGACAGAAAAGTTCGTGAAAGGACTGAAGACAGAATACCGGAGGCAATTGTTATCCTTGCGACTTATGGACTACAGGGAGGCAGTTGACAGGGCCTATGGTATTGAACGTGATATTGAGGAGCACCGTGGTAAGGCCACTTCTGATGTGAAGCCACAGGGCCAGAGTCAGTGGCGTGGACAGAGTTCTAGTAGCTATCGCAGGTACAGGTGGGTAGAGAAAATCCCAGCCTAGTGAGAAAGGAGGTACTTCTTCCTCTACTGTCCAGAACCGATCTAATTCTGGGTTAGTTTGTACTTACTGCTCGAAGCCATGGCATACAGAGGATAGATGTTACTTGAAGCAGCGAGAGTGCTATAATTGTGGTATGAAGGGTCACATGAGGAAAGATTGCCCTAAACCTCAGGGTAGTCAGTCTGTGGGTATGGTGACACAGTTGTCTGGGTCTAAGAGGGATAGCGACGGGAGACCTAAAGTTCAGGGTCGCGTATTTGCCTTAGATCAGAGGGGTGTTCCAGAGTCTACCACCGTAATAGGAGGTACACTTACTGTTTTCGGTGCGAAAGCACGTGTTCTTATAGATCCTGGTTCATCACATTCATACATTGCATCTCATTTTGTGGGGAATTTATGTGTTCTTCCCCAGTTGTTGTCTTATGTGCTGGAGGTGTCTACCCCAATGGGGGAGTGTGTGATTGCTACTGATGTGTATCGGGCGTGTGATATATGTATAGATAGTCACACTTTACATGCGGATCTAGTAGTCCTGCCCATACGTGATTTTGATGTTATTTTAGGCATGGACTGGTTATGTGTGCATCATGTTGTGGTTGATTGCCATCGTAAGGTGGTAACATTTTATGTGCCTGACATACCTGAGTTTATGTTTATGGGAGAAAGGGCCATGGGTGGCTTGTCTTTTATTTATGCTATTCGGGCTAGAAAATTATTGTCATAGGGTTGTACTGGTTATCTGGCTTCTGTTTTGGATGTGAGTATAGCTGCACCGAAACTAGAAGATATTCATGTGGTTTCTGAATTTGTAGATGTGTTTTCTACTGAGTACAGTATGCCACCTGATAGAGAGGTTGAGTTATGTATTGAGCTATTGCCAGGTACAACACGATATCAAAGGCACCGTATAGAATGGCACCAGCAGAGTTGAAAGAATTGAAGGTACAATTGCAAGAGTTGCTGGACCGTGGGTTTATTAAACCGAGTGTATCACCATGGGGTGCACCTGTGTTATTTGTGAAGAAGAAGGATGGCACACTACGGTTATGTATTGACTACCGTCAGCTGAATCAGGTGACTATCAAGAATAAGTATCCACTGCCGCATATTGAGGATTTGTTTGATCAGTTGCAGGGATCAGTTGTGTTCTCTAAACTGGATCTACGTAGTGGTTACCATCAGTTGAAAGTTCGGGCTGAAGATGTTTCGAAGACAGCCTTCCGTACGAGGTATGGTCATTATGAGTTTGTGGTTATGCCTTTTGGGTTGACTAATGCTCTGCTGTATTTATGGATTTGATGAACAGGGTTTTCAGACAGTATATTGACTGCTGTGTTGTAGTGTTCATCGATGATATCCTGGTATATTCTAAATCCCAGGAGGAGCATGCCTTTCATTTGCGAACTATATTGGAATTACTTCGGGAGAAGCAATTGTTTGCTAAGTTCAGCAAATGTGCATTCTGGCTTGAAGAAGTTGCATTTCTGGGACATGTAATATCGGGTGCCGGTATTTCAGTTGATCCTTCTAAAGTAGAAGCTGTGGTAAACTGGAAAAGACCCGAGACAGTGACAGAGGTGCGAAGTTTCTTGGGGTTAGCTGGTTACTATCGAAGATTTATTGAGGGATTTTCGAAGATAGCCACACCTATGACTTCTTTGACACAGAAGAAGACACCGTTTGTATGGAGCGACAGATGTGAGAACAGTTTCCAAGAATTGAAGCGGCGACTGACTACAGCTCCAGTTCTTGCTCTACCCAGTGGTGGTGATAACTTTATTGTGTATACTGATGCCTCCAAAGAAGGTTTGGGTTGTGTGTTGATGCAGAACGGGAAAGTTATTGCATATGCTTCGAGGAAGTTGACTCCTTACGAGCAGAACTATCCTACCCATGACTTGGAATTGGCTGCGATTATTTTTGCTTTGCATAAGTGGAAGCATTATCTTTATGGGGCCAAGTTTGAAGTCTATACTGATCATAAGAGTTTGAAGTATCTATTCTCGCATAAGGAACTAAATATGCGACAACGTAGATGGATGGAAAAGCTTAAAGACCACGATTGTTCTATCTTGTACCATCCTGGTAAAGCCAATGTGGTAGCAGATGCATTGAGCAGGAAGACTTATCTATCTTGCTTGTTGGTTCGAGAATGGAAGATGCTTGAAGACTTGAGGGATTGGGATCCTTGTGAGTCTGTACATGGGGTATTGTTTGCTAGTGTTCGAGCTACGCCTTTGTTATTTCAGCAGATAAAGGAAGCTCAAAAGAATGATTCAGAACTGCTAAAGATAGTGGATGGCCTGAAAGAAGGCAAGACACCTGACTTCGTAATTAATAGCGATGGAATCTTAACCTTCAGAGGTAGATTGTGTGTGCCTTCTTGTGATGGAGTGAAACAACAGGTACTTGAAGAAGCCCACAAGGCTAAGTACACTATTCACCCAGGGAGTACGAAGATGTACAGAGATCTGAAGCAGCATTTCTGGTGGAATAATATGAAGCGAGAGATTGCTGAGTTTGTTGCGAAGTGTTTAACTTGTCAACAAGTGAAGGCCGAGCATCAGCGACCTGCAGGCTTGTTGCAGCCACTTGAGATACCTGAGTGGAAATGGGAGCATGTGACTATGGATTTTGTGACTGGGTTGCCTCGTACTCGACAGGGTCACGATGCAGTATGGGTTGTTATTGACAGACTGACTAAGTCTGCTCACTTTTTACCAGTTGCGATGACTTATACTTTGAGTCAGCTAGCATCTCTTTATGTTCGGGAGATTGTTAGATTGCATGGTGTGCCGATAGTATAGATCCGAGGTTTACTTTACTTCGTTTTGGAGCTTTAGCTTTATAGCCTTTCATCCGCAGACAGATGGACAGTCCGAGAGATTGATTCAGATTCTCGAGGATATGTTACGTGCTTGTGCAGTTGATTTCAAGGGCAGTTGGGACACTCACTTGCCTCTTGCTGAGTTTGCTTATAATAACAGCTTCCAGTCCAATATTGATATGGCTCCTTATGAAGCTCTGTATGGGAGGAAGTGCAGATCTCCTATTTGCTGGGACGAAGTTGGTGAAGCCAAGCTTTGGGGCCCAGAGATGGTTCAGCAGTTAGCTGAGAGTGTTAAACTGATTAGAGATAGATTACAGACAGCTCAAAGCAGACAGAAGAGTTATGCTAATAACAGGCGGCGTGATCTTGAGTTTCAAGTTGGCGATCATGTGTTCTTGAAGGTATCACCTCGCCGGGGTACTAAGAGATTCGGGAAAGGTAAATTATCGCCGAGATACATTGGGCCGTTTGAGATCCTTGAAAGGGTCGGAGTGTGGCTTACAGACTTGCATTGCCACCATCTTTGGCAGATATTCATGTTGTGTTTCATGTCTCCATGTTACGGAAGTATTTGAGGGATGAATCTCATGTGCTCGAGTATGAAGATATCACATTTCAGTCAGATTTGTCCTATGATGAGACACCAGTGCAGATTTTAGATACTAAGGAACAGATCCTGCATACTAAACGAATTCCCTTGGTTAAAGTATTATGGCGGAGCAACGAGATTGTGGAAGCCACTTGAGAGACTGAACTGTATATGCGGGAACGATACTCTCACCTCTTCGATGGTTTCGGTAAGAGAATTTAGGGACTAAATTCTTTTTAGGGGGAGAGGGTGTAACACCCGGGAATTGCTTATTTTATTAATTGTGCATTAGAGTGTATTAGCATAATTAATTACATGTTGCGTATTATGTTTAATGTGTTTATGTGTTTTGTGTTGAGGACTTGGGCAATTGTCCTATGAGAGTCCATTTGAGCTCAAGATATGTTGGGCTTGATGTGTGACGTATTTAAAGTCCATATTGGACTTTGGTTATGTTAGTTATGATTTATAACGTTGGAATAGGAAATGACACGTTAAAATTGGATAATATATATTTTCAGCTAGATTGACCCGAAATGTATCGTACGTTACGTGTTTCTTTTGTATTGTTAAAATATTTTTTTTAACATTGATTAATTAATAATGATTAATTAGTGTTAAATTGGGTCAAATTAGTGATTAATTGGTTTGACATTGTTGACTTTTGACCTACCAATGAAATTCATACCTTAAAATATCTAAACAATATGTTGGACTTTTTAATGTTGACTGGCCATGTGACTTTTAAGCTTAGGATTTGGCTGAGACCAAAATCTTCACAAACTATAGACAATTATTTCATCATTTTCCTTTGTTGTTAACTTTGGTCAGTGGTGTGATCAACACCACATCTTCATCCTTTAAATCGTCAAATGAGCAGTAATAACTCATTTTCCCTTTTCTTCTCGCATCCGTCAGCTTACCGGCTACCGCTGTGAGTTATGAGGGTTTTCACTTTCGGCTTAGTTTATTAATAACATATTACCCGTTTTTAATTCCGACTCCGCAGGGGTGTTCTATGCGTTGAGGGCTACATTTGCACCCAAATATTTTGTGTTTTCATCGATATTTTTCGGTAAAGGTAGGTTACTATCCCCTTCCTTTTGTATGTAATAATTGCATATATGAACTGTGAGCTACTCCCTTATGATTTGTTTTGAATATGGAGTATAAATAATTTAGTTACGAATTATTATTAATTTTAACTAGTTAATGTGTTAAATGGTTTTAAACCACTGTTATGCCGAGCAATACGTCGATGAGATTGTGTTGGGATGAATCCTGCAAGTTGCGGTGATGCCCGAAATTCATAAATATTAAACGAATTACTCGACGGAGTCAATTTAGGGACAATAAAATATAGCGAGCGACGCACTAGATTCCTACGATAATAGGGAATACTTTGATGTAGTTTATTATATGTAAAATATCACATACCTTGGTATTTGTGTTTAAGAAATTAAATGCTTAAGTGTTTATTTACAGGCAATTAAGCATGCTTGTATGTCCGTCGAGCCCCCGTACTTGGGACTCGATGGTTGTGTTTAATTACAAGTAAACAACTACTTGTGCATCGCACTAAGTCCAGCTGGCATATGTGGTTGTGTCGACGATGGGACGACACTAGTCTTTACGAGAGTTAAATCTCGTGATCACTACGGGTCGTTGCATGGGTCTCTCCCTTGTTATTGGTCGTGACAAGGATGTAGCCTTGTTAGAGCAATTCACATGACAAACAGAGGCTAGACTCTTCGGTAAAACTCTGGGTAATGAGACTCTTGGTAAGTCCCAAGGTCATTGGTTCTGGATACTATTCGGTTCAGACATGGTTTAGTATGTGATCAGACATGTATCATCGCGTGTACTACGGTAGTAACACAGCTATGGTATTTGAGATACAAGTCGAGACGGAAAGCTTGCCTACATTTGTATATCCTAATTATGCATTTAGTTACGTTGAGTCAATGTGCATTATAACATGATCAACGTGATGTGTGCAAGTATATTTACAACTATACTTGATTTACATATGTGTTTATAACATGTGCATAGCAGCGTGCCATGTAGTTGCATATAGTAACTTACTGAGTTATCACTTACCCCGTTCCCTTTATTTGTTTTCCTTAGATCCCAGCCAGGCAGGGAGTTCGAGGTGAGGCCGGTGTGGCACTCGTGTACAACAGGTTGTCTTTTGTTATGCAGCTCCATAGGAGTTTGTATTTGTATAGTGTGAGGATGGGTTGTGGTTATGTAGAGTTATATAAGCTCTACTTTGGGTACTTTGACGTTACTGGTCTTGTACTATCTTTTGATTTTGAAGTTTAACTTCGTGCATGTGTATTATATTACACTAGTTGGTTGGTTGTGGTATTTATATTAATCACAGGAGTGACTATGTTTTATCAGGTGATTTTATTTGCCTATTATTAGTGGGGGCTTTTCACGTGTTTTGTTGTTTTATATGTTTGTTCGACGCTTGACCCGAGGCTTGTATAGATATTAGGGGTCGGGTCGTCGCATAAACTTTTAGCCATGTTGGGTTGTAGCGATGAGGAAAGGGTGATGTTGGTGAAATTTAAGTTCAGGAGCTGCCGAGCATTGGTGGAATGCATTGAAGGAAACTGGGAGATACAACAATTTTCTATTACTTGGGCTAACTTTAAAAGGGAGATCAAGAACGAGTATGTACCTGATGTGGTTCGCAACAAGAGGGAGAGGGAATTTTATGATCTTGAGCAAGGTAGTATGACTGTAGCGGAGTATTCTGCAAAGTTCACCGAGCTGAGTCGATATTGTACACACTTAATTCTTACCGAAGCACAAAGAACACATAAGTTTGTTAAGGGGTTGAGGACTGAGTTTAGGAAGCAGATTCTCGCACTTAAGCTCACATATTACTGGAGTGCAGTTGACCTAGCTTATGAGGTGGAGCAGGATATCGAGGAGCACCGAAGCAAGAGTAATCCAAGCAATGCACGTCAGTCTACACAGAATGCCAGTCAAGGTAATAATTTAGGTAACACGAGAGGATACCAAGGCAACCGAGATAGGAGGGGTGGAGGCCAAGGTAGGCCACAGTCAGGAAAGCAGGGTAACAACACTTCTTCTTCTCAGGGGCAGCATGGATCACGTAATGAGACTATGATTTGTTCATTCTGTCAGAGGCCCGGACACACAGTTGATAGGTGTTGGGGAAAGAATGGGAAATGTTACAATTTTGGTGACGGGACTCACTTGAGGAAATATTGCCCAAAGCTTAGGGCCAATCAGTCAGGTAGCACCGGTCAACTGTCTTGGGCTAAGAGAGATGGGGATGGTAGACCTAAAGTTCAGGGATGTGTGTTTACGCTTGATCAGCGCGAGGTTCAGGGGTCTAGAGCAGTTAGTGATAGGAGGTACTCTTTTTATATTCGATCATAAGGCTCGAGTTCTCATAGATCCAGGGTCTTCACATTCTTATGTTGCTTCGCACTTTGTTGAGAATTTAAGTGTGCTGCCTCAACCTTTACCTTATTTGCTTGAAGTGTCTACCCCGCTTGAGGAATATATGTTGGCATCCGAAGTGTTTAAAGCTTGTGATATATTGGTGGGTGACCACACTTTATATGCAGACTTGGTAGTTCTACCTATACGTGACTTTGATGTTATTCTTGGCATGGATTGGTTAAGTACTTATCATGCATTAGTTTACTGCCATAGAAAGAGGGTTACTTTTGCCATGCCGGGTACGCCTGAATTTACATTTGTGGGTGATCATACATTGAGTGGGTTGCATTTTATTTCTGCTCTAAGGGCTATAAAGTTATTGTCGCGTGGGTGTACGGGTTATCTTGCATGTGTTGTCGATAAGAAGAAGTTTTCACCGAAATTAGAAGAGGTTCCAGTAGTATGTGAGTTTCCTGATGTATTTTCTACCGATCATGCTATGCCACCCGATAGGGAGTTAGAATTTTGTATTGTGGTCATTCCGGGAACTTCACCGATTTCCAAGGCACTGTATAGAATGGCGCCCACGGAGCTTAAGGAGTTGAAAATCCTATTGCAAGAACTTCTTGAGATTGGTTTTATTAAACCGAGTGTGTCGTCTTGGGGCACACTGGTCTTATTTGTGAGGAAGAAAGATGGGAGTTTGTGGTTGTGCATAAATTATCAGGAGTTGAATAAGGTGACCATTAAGAACAAATATCCGCTACCCCACATCGATGATCTTTTTGACCAATTGTAAGGGTCGATAGTGTAATCTAAGCTTGACTTGAGATGAGGCTATTATCAATTGAAGGTGAGAGAGGAAGACATTCCGAAGACGGCTTTTCGCACGAGGTATGGGCATTTGGAGTTTGTAGTGATTTCGTTTGGGTTGACGAATGCACCTGCGGTATTTATGGATTTTATGAATCGTGTCTTTCATAGCCACCTTGATTGTTTTGTGGTAGTCTTTATTGATGATATTCGTGTGTATTCAAAATCTCGAGAAGAGCATGAGAAACACTTGAAGATTGTCTTGTCTATTCTTCGGGAGAAACAACTTTATGCGAAGTTTAGTAAATATGCCTTTTGGCTAGAGGAGGTATCATTTTTAGGACACATCGTTTCTAGTGCCGGGATAGTCGTGGATCCTTCTAAGGTTAAAGCGGTGATGAATTGGAGGAGGCCTAGTTCGGTTACCGAGGTTCAGAGTTTCTAGGGTCTAGCAGGTTACTACTGGAGATTTATTGAGGGTTTTTCTCGGATCGTGACTTCTATGACGAGATTGACACAAAAGAATTCACCATTTGTTTGGAGCGAGAAATGCGAGGCTAGTTTCCAAGAGCTTAAGAAGAGGTTGACGACTGTGCCTATTTTGGCCTTGCCTAGTGGAGGAGATAATTTTGTGATTTATAGTGATGCTTCGAAGGAAGGTCTGGGATGTTTACTTATTCAAAATGGTAGGGTCATCGCTTATGCATCGAGGAAGTTATCTACTCATGAACAGAATTACCCAACGCGTGATTTAGAGTTGGCTGGGATTATCTTTGCGTTGCATAAATGGAAACATTACCTCTATGGAGCTAAGTTTGAGATCTTCACCAACCACATAAGTTTGAAGTATTTATTTTCTCAAAAGGATTTAAATATGAGACAAAGGAGATGGATGGAGAAGTTAAAAGATCATGATTGTAGCATTTTGTAGCATCCGGGGAAGGCAAACGTGGTAGTAGATGCCTTGAGTAGAAAAGTGCACATGTCTTGTTTGATGGTTAGAGAATGGAAGATGTTGGAAGACTTGCGAGCTTCGGGTCCAAGCATTTATGATAGAGGTGTGATCTTTGCGAATGTTCGTGCTACACCAGTTTTACTTGAGAAGATTAAAGAAGCGCAAGGGAGTGATCCGGAGTTGAAGAAAATAATTGATGAATTGGCCGAGAATGTATCACCCGATTTTGTGATTAGTAATGATGGTACTTCAACATTTCGGGGCAGAATTTGTGTTCCTTCTAGTGATGGTTTGAAGAGGCAAGTTCTTGATGAGGCTCATAAGGCGAGATACACCATTCACTCGGGGAGCACGAAGATGTATCTAGATTTGAAATGGTAGTTTTGGTGGAAAGGTATGAAGAGAGAGATTGGGGAGTATATATCGAGGTGTTTAACTTATCAACATGTTAATGCTGAACATCAAAGACCTGCAGGACTTCTACAACCACTTGAGATTCCTGAATGGAAATGGGAGCATATTACTATGGACTTCGTGACAGGCTTACTGCGCACGCATAGAGGTTTCAATGCAGTGTGGGTTATAGTTGACAGATTGACTAAGTATGCACATTTTATACCGATTGCGATCACTTATTCGTTGACTCAGTTGGCAGCCTTGTACATTCAAGAAATCGTGAGACTTCATGGTGTTCCAGTGAGTATTGTATCTGATAGAGATCCGAGATTCACATCGAGGTTTTGGCAATCGTTGCAAGAGGCTTTGGGGACCAAATTAGACTTTAGTACAGCTTGTCATTGTCAAACGGATGGTCAGTCTGAGCGGTTGATTCATATTTTGGAGGATATGCTTCGAGCTTGTGTTGTGGATTTTAAAGGAAGCTGGGATTCTCATTTACCTTTAGCCGAGTTCATGTATAATAATAGCTATCAGTCAAGTATTAACATGGCACCGTATGAAGCATTGTATGGGTGTAAATGTAGATAACCTATTTGTTGGGACAAAGTTGGAGAAGCAAAACTTTGGGGTTCCGAGTTGGTACAACAGTCGGTTGAGAGCGTGAAGTTAATTAGAGACAGATTATGCACCGCTCAAAGTCGACAAAAGAGTTACGCGGATAATCATAGATGGGATCTTGAGTTCCAAGTGGGAAATTATGTATTCTTGAAGGTGTCACCAAGAAGGGGTACGAAGAGATTTGGCAAGAAAGGGAAGCTTACACCGAGATATATTGGCCCATTCGAGATTATTGAGAGAGTTGGGTCCTTCGCTTATCGAGTTGCATTACCACCTTCACTCTTGGAGACTCATAATGTCTTCCATGTTTCTATGTTGCGAAAGTACTTAAAAGATGAGTCCCACGTACTTGAGTATGAGGAGATAACATTTGAGCCGGATATGTCCTATGCTGAGAAGCCCATAAGGATTTTGGATACCAAAGAGCAAGTGTTACGAACCAAGCGGATTCCATTAGTCAAAGTTCTTCGAAAAAATCACAACATTGAGGAAACGACTTAGGAAACGGAAACGGAGATGCGCGAGAAACATCCACATTTATTTAATGGACTTGGTAAGAATTTAGGGACTAAATTCCTTAAGGAGTAGACAATGTAACACCCCGGATTCTTGCATGATCATTGTGTGCTTGTCTTCGCGCATTTATAACCTTCATGAGTATGCTTACTTTGTTTATGTGTGTATGGTAATCATTTACAAGATACTAGTTGTTATTTAAGTTACTTAATTCCTATCTTGATCCTATTATGTTGCTTATTGTTTTGATCTCCATTAGAGTCTTAGTCTAACATGTTCATGCATTGTAGATCATTCATGAAATGCTGATTATGTTCGTAATCATGCATGTTTAAGTGTTCAACCATTGGTTCAATTGTTAAGTTCTTATTGCATGTTTTGTGCCTTGTTTCGAGACTTTCCTAGGGTGTTTCGGGTGAGTTTCGGAACCATTTTTGAGTGTGGAATCATCCTTTGATGCTTAGCTTTGGATTAGGACTCATTTATGATGAATTTGGAAGCATTTTGGTTCAGGAGGCTGAACGGTCGCTCAGAATTTTGGTTGGGCGAGCGCGCAAAAACCAGAAGAGGCCACATTTTGGAAAAGAGGACTGAGCAGCCGCTCAGTCCATTGCTGAGCCCAGGGCCCAGCCCGCAGATAGTAAACCCCTGTTTCAGATTTTTGAAAGTTTTGGCCATTGTGACCTCCACTTAAACCCTCCCTAAGCACCCCCTAAACCTCCCTAATCATCTTTAAACCTATCCTAACTTGATTACCTAGTTTTAAGTGTGATTAAGTGGGTGTAATGGTGGGATTTTAGAGCCCTAAAACAGATTTTATTGAACCACATTATAGTGACACTTGTCGCCTAGCATTTTGACTCCACAAACACCACAAATCAGCCTTGGGACTCCTCATTTGCTGCATCCCTTTTCAAAAACGTGAGAGTGAGAGTTCTTGAGGGTTTTCTTGAGTTCTTGAAGGTTCCTACTTGGTCTTCCATGATTCCTTCCTCCGTTGTTGAAGCCAAGCCATAGGATTGAAGAGCTTGAAGAGTAAAACACTTCCAACCGAATAGTTTCTCCATTTGATTTCTTGTGTGTGGTTTACAAGTAAGTTACTCTTCTTCTTTTTGGTTTTGGTACTCATTGATCCTAAGGAAAACAAAACCTATGATTTTTGAGATCAATGAGTACACATACTTGTCTTGTATGCTTTCATCTTATGGTTTTAACATGTGAACTTATTAGGAGCATGTGTAGGATGATTTTATGATTATTGGAGCATGTTATTATCCTTCATCTTATGTATCGAGGATTGTGAGCATGTTAGAAGTAATGCCTACATGTTTATTTGAAATGGTGTTAATTGAAAATACCCTATATGTGGCTTACTTGGTGAAATGGTGAATTGTTATGTGTTCTAAGTTACGATTGAATTCTATATTAAAGAGGAATCACATTGTAGTATTTTTAGTAAACTTATAACCTAGTGGACCTAGTAATGTACTTAGGTTGGTTTGGGAAGCACATAGCCTCAAATCCCCAAAATAGAGAATGTGTAGTAAAGACTCAACAGAGTCGACTCTAGGGAAGTTTGGAACATGTTGAACACTACTTTTAATCCCTACGAAGTTTGGACACCGTTTGGTCGGGTTTACTCAATTATAAGTTGGGTCTAATTATGTGCAATTAAGTTGTTGTGATTGTGGGTTCTGGGCAATTTATTGCCTTGACATGATTTATGGTAGAGATTAATATTGGATGAGTTCGCTCTTGTCGAATTTGATCCTTATTTGTTTATGACGAGTAAATATCTACTTGTGTATCACATTGAGTTCAGCTGGCATTATTTGGTTTGATTTATACGTTAGGGTGGGACGATACATCGCCTTCACGAATTGTGAGACTCGTGTTCGCTATGGATCGCCGCACCTGGGACCTCACACACACCTCCACTTTGGGCCGCAGTGGGGAAGTAGCCCCTTTGTCGTATCAATACGTGCCGTATTGGCTTGCTATACAAATCGAGGCGGTTCTTGATACAAGTCGATGCATTCACAAAACCATCGATCGCACGAACCAGTTAACACAACTTATTGCAGGAGCTACGTAGCGGCTGGGTCTATATCATATCCTACTTGTATGATTTATTACTCGCACTTATGTGAATAATGTGCTAAGTGCTATATGATGATCATGTTCCATATTTATGATAAATGATATGCCATGACATGGACATGCATTTTTTAAGTAGCTTACTAAGTCTTTACGACTTACCCTATTAGTTTGTTTTGTTTTCCTTAGATCCGAGCCAAGGAGGAGATCCTCGCTAGATTCGTCGTATGCGAGTTAGATAGCTAATGAGCTTGGAGGTTGTACTTTTGAGAGCTTATATAGTTAGTTTTTATTTTGGCAAGGACGATGGGAAGCAAGTCACTTAGTCTTGACTTGGGTTTTTGTGTTGATTGTACAACTCTTGAATATTTTAGACTTATGAATATTTTGTACGCCGACTTTCATGTTGAGATTGTTTATATGCATGGTTCACTATAGCTTATTCCGCTTGTTACTCGTTTTAAAATATAATTGTTGTTATCTCCGGCATGTTGTGGCCGTTTAGGTTATTATATTGCATGCGTTATAATTATAGGAGTAGTTGTTGGGTTCCGGCTGTAACGTCGCCAAAGACTTGTTTACTTTATGTATTATTCCGGCCAAGTGTAGCCGAGTTGTTAATCGTATGCAGTGTTGCATCATGTGAAATTTTATATTCCTACTTGCGCATGCTTGAATCCTATCTATTTGGACGGTCTGTCTTGGGATTTCGTATTGGGATTCGGGTCGGGTCGTCACAGACTAGCTTCATGAAAACACAACTCTTCAAATTACCACAACATCACTTCAACAATCCCTTAAACGTTAAACTTTGGGTTGAAAAAGTGTCTCCACTACCACAAACAATTAAGCATCACCCTTATATCTCCTTGAGAAAATGAAGAACAATGACTTTTTTTTTCTTTCTTTCTTTTGTGGCCACCCTTAACTTTTCTTTTCTTTGATTTTTTTTCTTTTCATTGCTTTCCAAGGGGACTCTTTTATTTTTCATTTCATTTATTTTTTCACCATCATTCAACAACAATGATAAAATTCCCAACATCAACATCAATGAACACAAAACCTTCATGAAGCATACACTTCTCACAAAGAATACAAAAATAAAATAATTCATTCCAAATCAAGCTCTCTTCACGAGCGACAACAAAAGTGTATAGGTTCATGGGATAGGATAATGCGGGTATAAGAAATGAAGTCGAATGGGGGTCATTTTGTGCTCTAGGCACACGTCATTCTTTAAATGAGCTCAACGAGGACACTAAGGATTTTTGTGAGATAAATGGGTAGGATAGAGAAAGGCACAAACGGTCCAAAGATGACTTATATCATGCTCTTGTCATACACACATACCCAAACCAAGCTTTTAATCATCAAAATATAACTTTCGGCATTAAGACTCACAATATGGTACTATTAGACATGCATAACCATCACTAAAGCAAAGCATTAAAAATATATAAATCAACAACTTGTGTATTATTTATCGTGAATGAGGTGATGCTACGACATAAATCATAAACATATCCTCAACTATGAATATAGTAATCTCAAAATTGATTCCAAGAAAATAATGCAAGCACAACTCAAAGAGCGCCAAAATGGAGAGACATGTGATCAAAACATAAATAATTTGGGGCGTATAAAGAACAAGATTTTCAGAATTTTCAAAGTTCACTAACCAAACCATACTCCCTAAGCATAAAGTAAAAGAAGAAGGGAAGGAAAGAAAACTCCCTCAAAGATGATTTTTTATGGACTCCGGGCTGAAAAGATCCACTCCGCGAATCTCCTCGAGCAACCTCTACAATAAAGAGCTAATCCCCTGCATCAAATCAAGCTCAAACGAAAAGAATAGAAATGCAATTAGGGAATAAAAAAGAAAAGAAAATATTTTTGTGTGGAGACACTATATACACCTCCCTGCAAATCCACAAACTCGGAAGGGCTTCGAAAAGCGACTCAAAATTCAAAACATATAAATATAAAAACAAGTAAACTAATTAAAAAAACATGCTTAAAATACAATCAGCTACGCTTGGTATCGATATTAGCAAATATGAGAAAAAATGAAACCATTCCCCGACAATGACGCCAAAAACTTGATGTGTGCAAAAATGCAACTCGGGCAAGATTACCTGGCCGTATCAAGTAATAAAGTATACCTAAGTACGAGTTATCGATCCCACATGAAATACACGTAATTCTCACTCCGATTAAGTACAAAATTAAGCTAACTAATTATATTTGAGTGAAAATAAAATGAATTAAAATCTAAAAAAAATAAACAACCTGGAAAGCAATTAAATCTAAATTAACGTGAAGGTGGTTTGGCAACAACAAATCAAGATAAAAAATATAGGAGTGCAATATTTCTAGTTTTGTCGGTGTTTAATTTAATCTTCTTTCTGCTTTTCTTTAACTCAAGTCTTAGAAGTCGGATGCATTATTTTCTTCATTACGGGCTTTCACTACGTATAGCAAATCTAGCTATCCTTCAGCATTGCTACGGGCTCATATCATCGCAACACATAACATAGGGGAGAAAATAACCTCATGTCCAAATAAGCATCCAAAGACTATCGACGCACGATCTCCTTTCGATTTCACACCACACAAACTACTATTGTGATTTTCGGAATAACGGGAAGGGCTTTCGCTTCGCATCTTATCATTGTAGTGATCACCTAATGGTTCGTTACACCATTTAAAGCATGAAGAGCAAACAATAATAACCAAGGGCATGGGTAATACTTCTCAAAAAGAAACTCTACATATTTTCTACAATTCATGTTGGTAGTTGAGACAACTAAAATTGGTTAACTACAGGTTCTCGCATCTTATAATTAACCCTACTCTCCCCGACCTCGCGAATGACTAAGGTGGTTCGATCGCGTGTCAAACCTAGTCTCACAATGGCTATCGGTGTGTGTTACAAAACATCAACAATTAAATCGATTGGTTCGAAATATAAAGGTAGCTCTCACGGATCCTAAATATTTCTAAAATCATTTAATTAATGGTCAATTAATTAAAGACATTAAGTTCACAAAATAATAACTAACGTGAATGTGTACTAAATAAAGAGATAGATTAAATTAAATCACTACATTGGACATAGAAAAATAATTGTATTTCATAAATAATTTCAGCACAAACCAATTCAACATTTACAAAATTAATCAACCCAATAAATTATAACAACTATCAAAAATAGAGATAGGAAGAATTAAACCGAGCAAATCGCGTTTCTAGGGTTGAAATCATTTGTACATACTTAGTTGGCTCTTGATTTGAAGCTCCAAACCTTCAATGGTAATCAAGCATTAGAGATTTGTTGAGAAAATGGGGTGAAATGGGGCTGGTGCCCCATTTAGGGCTAACAGCCACAAATGGGGACTTGGAATTTTTCGTAAAATGAAGGCTGCCAGATTAAATGTAGAAGCACAAAGGAGTCAGGGGAAAAATAGGAAGTGTAATTAGGAAATGGGGGCAAAAAGGGAAGAAATAAGGGAAATGGGTCACGACAGCCAAAGGGTCAACCAAGAAGAAGGTTCGCGGGTCTAGCCATGGGGAAATGGGTGAGGTTGACAGAGGAAATGGGTTGGATAGGTGATTGATGTTTTAATTAATCTTTTTCCTTGCAAGTGGACAAGACTATTATAGAATAGTATTGGAAGCAAGGGTCGAACCCACAGAGACAAGTGATCACGAACAGTGCAATTTATTGATAGCAAATTATTAATCTAAAGGGGTTTTTATAATTATTTCTATTCTAAACTACTATTTATATTTGGATGTTTAACTAATTAGCAGTAATAACAGATATGAAGATCTTATGGTGGGTGGAAATCTAGGATTCTGGGTTTCAATCTCCTTTATGTTCAATTCATAATAATTATCATTCAAATTCTTGGGTTCGTTCACTAAAGATAGATATAGTCGTTGAACAATTGGTTCGGCCTCCATCCCATAAAATTCATCCATTCTATATCCTAAGCACAAGAACTGTCAATCTAGGCATCACCTAGATCATGTATGAACCTGGTCTAACTTATCACTCTCGTGCATCGATAGGTTCAATTTATTGTGATGGTGAGCCAGTGTACGACATATGCACATTGGTCATGCAGTTATCCGCACCTCTAAGCCTTTATTGTGACGACCCGACCCGGACCCCGAGGTGGAATCACAAGTCAAGTCGTCCAAATAGGACAACAACATGCAAGGACTCAATTATAGAAAACGATGTGACGCAACATTTCAGATGAAGCGACTCGGCACCAAAAGGCCGAATTTTTTAAACTTTTAAACCCGATATAACAATTAAAGACAAGTATATCAATTCATCGGCGACTTTACTAGGAACCCAACACTACAGTTCATGCAAATATACCTCGGCGGCTAACAACATGCTGGAGAACAACATATATAAATAAGAGCTAAAGTAATGCCCGGCGGAAGTGAAATCAAGTGAACCACACTACATCTATACAAGGCTCGGCGTACATGCTGTACACTCAAAATAGGATACATGAACTACAAGTATAGACATAAATCCAAATAAAACCAAGTTCCCAAGCAAAGTCTAAATGACTTGCTAAACCCAACGTCCTTACAAAAGAGAACAAAATAAGGACATCTATAACCACAACCTCGCGTGCGATCACGGACAAGCGCAAATCACAACACCTCAACGGCGGTACAGCGGCTCGGATCTAAAGCGATAAAAGGGAGGGGTAAGTCATAAAGACTTTGTGAGTTAACAATTATGCATGTCATGGCATTATGCAACATACATAGCAAGATTTCATTTTTAATATCAAGTCACTCAAAGTATTCATTTAATAAACACTTAAATCACATCTCCATGGTAGCACATTGTTTCACATAAGTGCTATAAAGTAAACCACATAGAAGGAGGATATGTTATGGAACCGGTGCCGCTACGTAGCTCCTGCAATACACAACGTTAACATTCGTGCCAATGATACCCGTGATTAGTGTATCAAATTACCGAGTTCTCTACTCGGGTACCAAGCTCTCTCCATGGTACTTAGACTTGCCAATGTGCTCTCTTGGTTACAGCAAAGGGGCTACTTCCCCACTTGTGGCCAACAAAGGAGGCGTGTGTGATAAAACCCGGTATAACAACCCATCACTATCACGAGTCCCATAACTCGTGACAGCGATGCATTGTCACACCAACGACTCAATCAAATATGCCAACTGGACTCATGCAATGCCAAGTAGATGTTTACTCGTCATGTAATCTCAAATAAGGAATAAGTTCGACAAGAGCGAACTTATTCAACAAGTAGTTGTTTACTCATTTAAGGAATCACACAAGAATTTGACAAGAGCGAATTCAACATGTCAAATAGATACATTATTCTACAACATGCTCTCAATCATGCATTTACTTCACACGATCACATAAACCACATAAGAACTCAATCGAGTCTTAAAAGCACACAAACATCAAGGCATAAGCATCAATCCATCTCAAAGTATCGTAAGCTAATTCATTAGTCTAACGAACTACATTCGTCGTAGAGATTGATTGTGGAGTTGTTATTGTTCATAACTCCCTAATTTCAACTCCGGTGAGTTTTACTACATTTCAACTAAGAAGAGAATTGATGCTATATGTATCACATTGCCCTTTTCTAAGTTCACTGTTCATTTAGAACTCGATAACTAAGCCGTTCATGTTCTTAAACTAGCCTTAAACACAATCCCAAGTTTCAAACCCTAGTTTCGGTGATTTTGTTAAACCTTGAATTGAACCGAATTCTTTCACAAGAGTTATTCCCAAGCTCATTATAAGCAACATTCATGTTTTACAAAATGTCAAAATCATAACTTCATAGAGATTTCATAAAATCATACTCATATTTTATATGTTGAATTGAAGGTTTTGTCTTCACAAAAGATGTTCACAATCACTAATAGAACAACTATAATGAAGGGTTCATGCTATTTTATTTAACATGGAAATCTCACGGAATTGTCACTCACCTTCGTCCTATGATTAATGGAGGAAAGGTTGATTAGAGCAAGGATTGTTGTAGAGAAGATCGAGAGCTTCGATTTGGCGGTCTCGGTTTGACGATCGGACCACCGGATCTCCGGGAAATGGTCTCTCAACCTAGGGTTTCTTCCATGGACGAATTTGGAGTTCAAGTCTCTGATTCTCTGGTTTGTTCTTGATCAACAATGGTTGTAGAGCTGAATTTTGTGTTTATATACTTCCCAAGAAGTCCCTAATCCAAGTGATGGTTGTTATATGGCTTCTCATTGGCCAAGGAATGTGAACCATTGACAAGCTGTAACAACCCGACCCGGACTCCAATGCGAAATCCCAAGGTCGTGCCGTTAAGACAGACTAAAAGACGGACAAGCACCTGCTAAGTATAATGGTACGAGTCAAAAGATGAGCCATCGAACTCTAATAGGAAGGTAAAGCCATAACGGCAATACGGAACAACTAAAAACTAAAATCTGCGGAAGCAAATCATAAGTGGAACCCAAGCCTTTAATCCTAAACAAAGGCGCGCAAGGCGAGAGATAACTATCTCTCGACAAATCTCGACTCGCGTGACGCAACATTGCGCACGAACACAAACCATCAGCAAACCTAAGGCCGGCGAATCAACAGAATACCAACCTGATAAACAACCATTCAACGGCTACAATATGCCGGAGGGACAAATCAACTAAACGAATAAGATATTAAATACTAACAACTAAACCAATGTCTCTCGACTAAAGTTGTCGGAGACAGAAATAACAATAACATAATACTAGAACTTGCGAGCTAAAACCTTGCTCGGAAAGGCAACAGAATAACCTCTAATTAAATACAATAGCTCGACCCAACAAGTCGGCTCCCAAAATAAACGACAATAAAATACTAACATAACTACCCAAGTAAAGTTTACATAACTTTACATCCGTGTCTCACAAGATAATAAATACAATAATAATAATAATAATAACTCCAAGCTATTGCCCTAAGACCACTGCTAACCAACAAGCACCGAAGCCGCAACGTGCACTAACGAGCTTCTTGCAAAAACTAAGGAAAACAAACACACGAGTGAGTCATAATGACCCAGTAAGTTACTAAATGCAAATGTATGGCATAGCATGACGTGGCATGGCATAATGCACAAGCGTGTATAAAATCATGGCATCTTAATAGCATACCAATAATAAACTTGTATTAAGTTATCAATTAACATAAACTTCATAAACCACATAGCACGTTATCTTTCATATAAGTGCTTATACATAAGCACGTAAAACCAAGACCTGGGCTTAGCCCTCAATATTCAAACCATGGGTACAACCCTCAAATGATCATAAACTGGGTTTCAATCCTCAAATGATCATAACTCATCAGTTTTCTTAATGAGTACCTCGTTACATTCATCCAACCCTGGGATGAGAAATGGGAGCTCAATATCAGGCTAGGGGGCGCTAATACGAGACCACATCCCACTATTGGCCATATAGTGAGGAGAAAGGGTACCAATGCGGCGATTCATAGCGAATGTTTCCAAAGGCTATGAATCGTCCCATTGCCGACAAAACAACCAAGGCCATGGTGGACTCAAATCAAGATGTTCAAGTAGATATTTACTTGGATAAACCAATAAGGACCAAGTCCATCACAAAAGAACTTATCAATTCAAGTAGGTCATAATGCTCTACAAAACCCAATAAACAATGCACATAGATGTACACACTTAACATGTTCAACTAACTTGTAAGTTTAGTTCAGGAACCACGTATTGAGGTATTCATAATCCTCAAATCATCACCAATTCAAGAATAGCTTATAGCTCAATAAATCACAACGTGAGGTCTACTATAGTCCTCTACTCAAGATTAAATCAAAGACTATTATTTAGTCTAAGAACAACAACAAACAAGGCTTAGCATTTGGTTTCACTTAAAAGCACACCGGACTCAACCATAGTCCCAATTGTCATAAATAATCGACTTCTCAAACCAATCTCGAGGGTACCAAAACTAACTCGTAGTCAAAACCCCGTAAGTGCTTTCATGTGCACGCGACGAATTCCCTAAAAGAGAACTCATTCAAATAATCATTTCTTAAGGGCATACGAGATCATAGGTTGGTCTCTAATGCTCCGTGCTCTAACGAGCACGTTCTAAACACACTCCCAATAGGTCTCTATAACATGAGTGTCTCAATTGGGCATGAAATGAGATACTCGAGTTCACACAAACATAACTAAGCAAGACCCGAACATCGTAGGGTTTCAACCCAAAACTCATTATTATATTATTGACCTTACAACGACTCCGTTGAGTCTTAGAACTACATCTCATTATTATATATATCATAAATCCCCAAATTAACACTCCATTCAATTATATATCAAAACACTAAAATTCATTCGGGCTTGATTCCCAAGCCCCAAAATTCATAAAAACCTTAACAAAGGGATAACCCATTTCTCCCAACACACAACATCATTCAAATCATCCTACACATTAATACCCACTTTAATTAACAACAATTCCTCCAATAATTCGGGCTTGATTCTCAAGCCCTAAAATTCATAAAACTCAACATAAATCATATACCCACTTTATAAATCACATAATCTCAATTAAATGGTCATACACATATTACCTAGTGAGATCACACATCCAAAATTCCCAAACTTATGTATACTTTCATAATAAACCCAAATGAGATGTAAACATGATTTCTAGCATGCTCACAATCCTAGAAATACAAGATGAAGAGTAACAATATACTTCAACAATCATGGAAGTCATCCTACCTATGCTTTTAACAAGTTCACATGCTCAAATCACAAGTTAAAATCACACAAAGCAAGTATGTGTACTCATTGACCTCAAATAGCATAGAGTTTGTTTTCCTTAGGATCAATGAGTACAAAATCAAAGAGAGAAGAAGTAACTTACTTGTATACTACACCCAAGAAAGCAAATGGAAAGATTGATCGGTTGAAAATGTTCTACTCTTCAAGCTCTACTCTTCTATGGCTTGGCTTCAACAATGGAGGAAGGGAGCTATGGAAACCAAGAAGAAAGCTTCAAGAACTCAAGGAGGAACCATGGAGGAAGCTAATCCCGTTTTTGGAGAAGGGAGGAGAGAAATGAGGGTCAAACAATCAGATTGTGGCTTATATTTGGCTGAAATCTGAGTGGGACAAGTGTCACCACAATGTGGTGTCTTAAAAATCTGATTTGGGCTTAATTAATCCACTCAATCACTCACTAATCCACCCATAAAACTTGTTAGAGATGTTAGGGTATAAGTAAGGAGGGTTAGGGAGGTTTAAGTGAGGTTTAGAAAAGGTTTGGATAGGGGTTTGGGTGTAAAAGTCGTACAACATCAAAACAGGGGAAAATTTCGTATGAGCAACCTGATGTTGAGGCGGGCGCCTCACCTAAAGTCGGGCGCCTGGGATCGAGCTCAGGGCTGATTTTGAAATGCTCTCGGCTTTTGAGGCGGGCTAGTGGTCAAAATTCGATCACGGCGCCTCGTTTAGCCCTTGAACTTGGTCTAAACATGTCCTAAATGGTCCCAAACTTATGGGCAACCATTCTAAGGTCTAACCCAACTCAAAACAAGTCGGAAACACACCCGAACAACTCCCGAAACAACTCCCGAAACAACTCAGAGCGAAACCGGGAAGAGGTGCAACAACGTGCAACCGGAACGACGAATGAACTCGCAATCGAACGAGCAATGAAAGGAGACTTTTAAGGCAAGTCTAAGGGCTAATGAAGAAGCTTAAATACTTCTAGAAAGTTGAATAACAACTAGGGAAATAAGAATCCCAAAGGAGAGACGATTACACGACTCAATCCCGAACTACGCGATAGAGACGCAGCAGCTATCTCCAAAGCTTCCAAATCATCGATAGACTTAAGGAACACCTCCAACTTGAAGTCTAATACATCTAAACATGTTAATAAACCATCATATAGAGGTCTAGGACCAAACCGAGGTCACGAACACAAAACGCAAGCAAACCCTCAATCGCGTCGCATTCCGACTATCGTCGAGTCACGACTTGTGACTTTAGCAAGTCAACAACTATATGGAGTCTCTTAATAGTGTTTTGGTCTTAATGTGGTCTCTCATACACATCTAGACCCTCTCGCAAACCAAACATACAATCGACAAAGGAAGAAGTGCAAGTATAGCACGCAAACCGAGCTAACGAAGGAGCGGGGTGTTACACTCTCTCCACCTTAAAAAGAATTCGTCCCGAATTCTAAATCATGATACAAACCAACATTAGGTCCACACTCAACCACAATAAATCGAGACAATGATTAATGTGTCTCTTAATCGAGTTAACACTTTCGATCTCAAAACCACCAACCTTGACTCGAATCTCCGAGTCCACCACCTATATACGAGGGTCGAACTATAATAATCCAAATTCAAAAGTCTACGAAATCTCAATAGACTCAACGACATTAACACTTACGATTGAAAATACTACGACCCATACTTGAGTCGCGAATACCATACGAACAACACTATGCCAATCATGCAAGCAAAAACCCCAAATTTCAACATGAAAAACTCAATTAAGGACACTTCAACATCCAATTACCGAAACTAATTGTCTCGGGGCACATCATGAAATTCAAGCACAAGAGATTCTAAGTTACAAGAATTAATAATTGCCTATGGAGCAATTTACAAACAAATCAAAGATAATCACATCAGCATTTCAAACCATGTAAATCATACTCGCGATTTTCCTATCGCGTGTAACAACACATAAGAGCACATTAATGAAATGTTTTGAAAATTCATTCCATTTCTGTCCATTCCATTTGGTAACGGGTATAGTCAATTTCTAACTTAATTCTTACCAATCCTAGTCCAACGGCGAATACCTTTTGCTCACCAATTGGTACTTGAATTAGCTTCAAAAGTTTCCGTCGTAAGGATGCGAAGGTTCATGAATAAAAAGTTTTAAGCATCCTTCAAACAGTCCCCTATACTAATGAAATGAATGAACAGGAGATAATAATGACGAAATGAGAATTTAATATACTACAATGTAAATGCATCAAGTAGGTGTTTCCTACAACTAATGCACATAATTGAATAAAATCAAACCAAGTAACAAGGTCTATTACCTTGGCAAACAACAATCATAGCTATCACAAAACTCGTGTACCTAGTACACTCGACCAAGATAATTTCTAATGTAATCACAATGAATCGACAAGACTACTAATGCCCGTAACGTCCATACTCCGCAAAACTATCCTTTCTTGAGCTCTAGACCAAGTCTACAACCAATGCATACACTAAGCATCCTAACACAACGTTAACGTCTCAATACTCGCGGTGAGGCGTCAATCTCTCCCGTGTAACCATGATTATCTTCTAAATCGCAACCTTCAACCTTCTCACAAGTCGAGTGTGTATCCTACTCGCATAGTAACCACTAACAATAATATAATATCATATTAGTCATTACATAAAACATATCCTTATAGAATATACAAACATTATACCAAACCAATAAGTATCAACATACAATTCATGCTTCATATATATATATTCATATATATACATATATACATACATATACATACTATGACCTTTTTACATAACCACAAGAACCACAACTCTATACATATAGCATAGTCTTATATATATATATACTAATAAAGAATCCATACACCGAGTGCGATTACCTACCGGTAATCCACAAAACAAACCATATCATATATCGATCTCACATTGGGATATTATTCCCGATCAGCAACAAATAACCAATATTACACAATACACCATATAATGTATGTATGAATGCACATGAGCTACCGATTAAAAACGTGTACTCATAATAACGGTAATAATAGTCCTTTGTATAATTTACATATATATATATACAAGAATATACCTTCCTATTTAGGATAGGACTCAAAACTCATAATGGCCAAGCCACGCTTGCGACGAAACTCTAGGCCGTCCACCACTATCTCTCTTGGAGCCACTGGATTGTTGACTAGTACTCCCAGACCGCTTAACTCTCATCCTTGGGCAATCTTTACGAACATGATCACCGCCACAAGCGAAACACTTTCCTGATTTACCCCAGCACCTATTCTCGGCATGTCCGTCCTCATACAGAAATTGCATATCAACTCGTCACTTCGTCTTCTCGGGTAGAAGTAGTAACACCACTCGGCCACCCGAGGCACACTTTCCTTGACTAAGCATTTAAGTCTTTGCCGCCTCTATTACCATCATTGTCTCTAATAGTACTCGAGGCTCTCTTTTGAGCATACTCCTCGATGTCAACTCCATTGCATACGCCACGATCCACAGCCTCGGTAATCCGTAAGTTGTAGCAGAGCAGCTACCTACGATATTTCATCTTTAGGCCCTTCACAAGCCAAACATTGGGTCTTCCTAGCCTCATCGGTACTAAGTAACCACAATAGCGAGCCAACTACGAACTTCCATTTGAATCTTGAGCCACCGTCATAGCTCCTTGTTCTAATGCCATGAATTCCGCTTCTCTTCTTTCCCGAACTACTGCCGGAATAAACTGTGCCATAAACTCCATCGTGAAGTTTTCCCACACTTGAGGCACTCCATGGTGTCTCCAACTATCTCGTAACACATGCCACCAATGGTCAGCCGCACCAGTTAATTTAAACACTGCTAGGGCCACCATCTCTTCTGACGTACAACCCATAACTGCAAAGATCTTCTCCATGCTTTCTATCCAAAGTTCTGCTTTAGAAGCATCGGGTCCTCCATCGAAGCTCTCAGGTTTCAACTTCAAGAATCTCGCAAGAATGGTAGAATCGTCTTCCATTCCAAACATCCGTTGAGGAGTCACACGCGGATCCATAACATTCTCCCCTCTCTCGTTGCCACGAGCTGTACCCGAACGGGGTCTACTAGAACTAGCTCCACGCCAAGTTCCTGACATAATACGCCTACAAAGAACACTCAGCGTTAATAACTCAACAATAAACCCAACCCAAACTAGGCCAAGGAACCTATCCTGGCGAAATAGCTAACCTATAGCTCTGATACCAAGTGTAACGACCCGACCCGGACTCAATGAGAATCCCAAGGTGTGCCGTTAAGACAGACTAAAAAGCGGACAAGCACATGCTAAGCATAATGGTACGAGTCCAAAAGATGAGCCATCAAGCTCGAACAGGAATGTAAAGCCATAACGGCGATACGGAATAATAAAAACAACAACACCTGTGGAAGCGAATCATAAGTGGGACCAAAGCCTATAATTATAAACTAAGGAATACAAGGCTGAGAGAGACTATCTCTCGACAAATCTACGACACGTGACGCACGCAGCATTGCGCACGGGCAGCAAACCATCGACAAACCTAAGGCCAGCGAATCAGCAGAATACCAACACGATAAACAACCACTCAGCTTGGCTACAACATGCCGGAGGACAAATCAACTAAACGAATAAGATATTTAAATACTAACAACTAAACTCAAAGTCTCGACTAACGTCGTCGGAGGCGAAAA
>CM028383.1:58938530-58985893 GCA_013146195.2 Codonopsis lanceolata
TGTTTCTAAACCAAGAAATCGATTGTTTCAAGATAAAAACATCCTCCGACATGTCTTTCATGTCATCAAACTCGCCAAACTTCAACAAGATCACCGAACCCAACTGATTGGTGTTCAGATGCTTAGTATACCACAAACCCATACCAAAGGTCTCACCAACATATCGAATGATTCTTTTGACAGCTTTTAGGTGAGAAACCTTGGGGTTTGCTTGATACCTTGCACACAAAACACACACTATGCATGATATCCGGACGAGTGGCGCTTAAATACGCAAACTTCCTATCATACTTCTATACAAGGTAGGATCAACACTTTCTCGATTTTTCATCTTTATTAAGTTTGTCTGATGTGCCCATAGGGTTTTTTTATGTTTTCCATTCTCAAGATCGAATTTCTTCACCAAGTTTTGAGAGTACTTGGCTTGAGAAATGAACATCCCTTCATGTGATTGTTTGATCCGAATGCCTAAGAAATATGTTAATTCACCTACCATGCTCATTTCAAAAGTGGATGTCATGCAATGCACAAATTCTTTTTCCAAGGATTTGAGGTGGATCCAAACACGATGTCATCAACATAAATTTGAGCAATCAAAATATGTTGATCTTGTTTCTCGATGAACAATGTTTTATCCACCTCTCCCTTTTAAACCCACTTTGTAAAGGTGATCTCGTAAGTTCTACCATACCAAGCTCTAGAGCTTGTTTGAGACCATACAAAGCCTTTTTCAATTTGAACACATGATTGGGTTTATGGGGTCCTCAAATCCTTTTCGTCGCTCCACAAAAAACTTCTTCCTCAAGAATCCCATTCAAAAACGCACTCTTCACATCCATTTGTTGAAGAGTAATGTCAAGGAAACAGTAATGGCCGAAGTAGACTGATAGACTCAATACGGGCTATGTGCAAAGGTTTCATCAAAATCCACCCCTCAACCTCGTATACCCTCGAGCTACCAATCTAGCTTTATTCCTTATTATTTCTCCCACTTCATTCGTTTTGTTCTTGAAAATCCATTTAGTTCCAATAACATTAATTGAAGTGGGTCTGGGAACTAGATACCACACATCATTTTTCGAAAATTGATCTAGTTCCTCTTGCATGGCATTTATCCGCTTTCATCTTTAAGGGCCTCTTGTACATTCTTAGGTTCAACAGTGGAAACAAAGCATGAAGCATGTATATTATCAAATTCAAGAGTGGTCATGCATGCTAGTTTCTTGTAGTCCACTTTACCTTTCTTTCTGGTTGACACACCATCTCTTACATTACCTATAACTTGAGTGAGTGGATGATTTCTCTGAATCTTGCTGGGGATGTCGATTTCGATCGTCATTCTCGACTCGATCATCTTCCCGATTTGAATCAGCCTTTCTTTTCCTCGCTTCAGACAATGTTTCTCCCGATGTTGCAACATCGTGAACAACATCCGAACAACATTGGGTGACAGCCTCCCGAACTTTTTCGTCTCGAACAACCTGATCTGCCGAATCAGATTCCTCGCTCCCCGAACTACTGGATTCACGCCTAATTCAGATCAAAGTCTCCAAAGTCCAAAACCCCAAACGCCTTCCTCGAAGTTTTGACACCAAGACCGCTTAAATCATCAAACACAATATTCATGGATTCCATAATAGTCTTAGTTCGAAGATTGAATACTCTATATGCTCGACTATTTGTGGAATATCCCATAAAAACACATTTATCACTTTTAGAGTCAAACTTGGAAAGTTGATCTCTATCATTGAGCAGATAACATATGCAACCAAACACATGAAAGTATTTCAAGGTAGGTTTCTTCCCAAGAAATATCTCATAAGGTGTCATAGTGCTACCTGGTCTCAAGAAAACTCTATTTCCAATATGACAAGCAGGGTTCAAAGCTCTTCACCAAAATCTTTTAGCCAAATTTTTGAATGTAACATTACCCTAGCCATTTCTTGTAATGTCCTCGTTTTTTCTCTCCGCCACTCCATTTTGTTGTGGAGTTTTGGGAGCGAGAATTCATGAGAAATACCATTAGAGGCACAATATTTAGAAAAGGATGCATTTTCATATTCCGTGCCATGATCTGATCTAATCCTAGTGAGTTTTAGATCATACAAGTTCATAACACGGTGTACCAAATTTTGAAAGCCTCAAAGTTTCAGACTTCTCTCTTAAAAATATTACCCAAGTATATCTAGAGAAGTCATCTACAACGCACAAAGGTGTACTTTTTCTTACCTAGGCTTTCTACCTCAATGGGACCCATAAGGTCAGTATGAATCATCTCCAAACATCTGGAAGTGGAGCATTGTGTGATTGGGAGATGTGAGGCCTTGACTTGTTTACCTTTTTGACATGGTCCACATACCTTTGAGTAATTCCTTTCCGCATTTGGTAATCCTTTGACAAAGATCATGCCTCACAAGCTCATCGAGCTTACGAAAACTCATGTGACCAAGCTTCCGTGCCGTAGATCCGTTACATCAATACTTGCTTTTTGACATGAATGAGTGTTATTGAACAAGTAACAATTATCGACGATCTTAAACCCGTCGAAGACATTTGTTATTATGATCAAAAACCTCACAAGAATGTTTGTCAAATCTTACTCAAGATCATCGTCACACAATTGACTTATACCGATCAGTTTGTCTTAAGGCCTTCCACATGGTAAACGTTTTTGAGGTTTGGAAGACCTTCAACGCTCAATGTTCCTTTACCTACAATTTTCCTTTTGCACCACCACCATATGTCACGTAACCACCATTCATACTTACATATTCCCTCAAATTCTCGCTTCACCTGTCATGTGTCTAGAACAACCACTATCGAAATACCGTGATCCAAATACATGAGATTTTAAAGAGGTAAATGTAACATTGCATTTTTCATCATGGGACATGGAGGCGCCAGGCGTATATCAAATGGCTCACAAGATTTGGCTCTGCATTTTTCATCACATGTTTTTGGAACCCACATTTTTTTACGCGCTGGGTTGGGGTTTTGGAAAAATTATGATTTGCCCTTGAACTTGAATGAGGCTTCCAATGTTTCGCCAATGTTGTCGCATTGGTCGGGCGCATTGGTTGCTTCATCCCGCTCGCCAATGAGCTTTTCCAAAGAATTCTTGCCTTTTTTCATTCTCATACATTGCCTTTTTAGAAAGCAAAAAGGTCGGATGTGACCTGTGCTTATGGCGTAAGTGACAAACATAATTTTTCCTTCTTGGTCTTGTTTTATCACGTAAAACGCCAGAAAGCTTTCATCATTTTGGTTCCCAAGTTCCTTCTCCTTCTTTCACAAACACTTTAGGGACAAAACCTATACCCGATCCGAAGAGTTACTGAATTTAGCGATCGTCAACCTTCTCGCTTGCTTGAATTCCACTTGGTCGGTTGTTGCTTCGCTTGAGCAAGTTGCTCCTTTAACCGCTCAATTTCCACATCCTTTCTACTTAGAACTCCTTCCAGCCTGATTATGCATTCTTTTTGCTCCTCGTTGGCCTTTTTCGCCAGCTTCATTCGCCTTACCAAGTAGTGTGACTTGATGAGCCCTTTTCTCCCAATCCTTGTACAGCCTTGTACCCTTCCAGCAGGTCTGAATCAATGTCCGTCATCCTCAAGAATCGTTGAATTAAAACAGAAAAAGTTTCTCGCACAATGTTTCTCCCGATGTTACTCCCGATGTTGCAACATCGGTGATACATTTGTGAACCAACCGCACTATCTCGAATCGAATCATAAACCGCATTCAAGGTGATAAGATCACCTGGATCTTCTCCATCACTATCACTTAGAGTTGCAGAAAAATTCAATCCTTTCTTTCTTAAAGTGTTAGCACATTGGTTTGCGTAGTGTCCAAAACCTTGACATTCTCTACATTGGATAGAATCAAGATTCTTACCATTGTAGGATGACTTAGAAGCAAAAGGATTTGTGAAGGGTTTTTCAGGAGTTTGAAAGGATTGTTCTTTGGGAACAAATTTCACAGAATCAGGTTTGAAATTTATTTTTGAGTTTGATGATGGAGTTCTGTTTTGACTTTTATTTTTCAAAAAATTTTTGAATTTAGTAGTCAATAAAGCAATTGATTCTTCTCCAAAATCAGACTCATCAATGTCTTTTTGAATTTCAAGCAAATCACATGACAGATCAATTGGTGCAGGCATAGCAATGTTTTTCCCAGTGGGTGTAGAAGATGATGAGACACCTTTGCCTTTGTTTTTTAATTGATCGTTTAGATTCAACTCAAAGTTTTGAAGAATTCCAGCCAATCTTTCAAAACTCATCTTGTCAATATCATGTGCTTCTTCAATAGCACATATCTTGACATTGAATCTTTCAGGCAAAGTCCTCATCATCTTACTGACAAGACGCTCATTTGTAATGGGATCTCCTAAGGCTAAAGCAGAATTGGATAGATCAAGAAGTCTTCCATAATATGACATTATGTCCTCAGACTCTTGCATCCTTGTGTTCTCAAACTGAGTCGTTAACATTCTTAGCTTAGAGGAGCGGACACTGGCAGGTCCTTCACATAAGGTTTGAAGGGCCTCCCACACATCTTTGGCAGATTCGTAGTTTGCTATTACTCTAAAAGTATTTGCGTCTAACGCCTTATAGATTGCAGACAAAGCTTTTGAGTTAAAAGATGCTGTGTTCCTATCATCGTTGGTCCACTCAGACTCCTTTGTGATTTTGACATCACCATCAGAATCAACAGTTTTGGGAGGACTCCAACCATTTAACACAGCAAGCCACGCTCTTTCATCAATTGATTTGATGAAGATACGCATCTTGACTTTCCATATAGAATAATTAGCATTAGTAAGAGTAGGGGGACGAACCACATTCTCATATTGAGAATCCATCACGTCTTTAAGCAGAATCGACTCTTAGTGATATCAAGAGTAGGCTCTGATACCAATTGAAAGAACGCAATGCCACGGAATCTCAATATGGGATGATGTTACTGTCAATGTTGCAGTGAATGTTGCAACAATGGCAGTAACAATGTGAACTGAAAGTGTGTAACAGAAATTTGCAGCGGAAGTTTTGTTTTGAGATTTGAAATTTAACACACTTAGTAAGACAGAAAATCACGAAAAACAATCTACAAGAATCAATCTTGTAGATCAAGCCTCAAGGCAACAAATTGTATTAAACTCAACAACTGTTTTTAACACTAAACAGTTAACACGAAAATTCTCACAAGATATAGAATCTTGGAGAATCACAAAACCCACATAAACACAAAACCAAACGTGGGAAGAAAAGAAACAAATACAGCTTCCAAAACAGCGAACAAGAAGGAAGCACACAAATCAGAAACTTCAGGAAGAACAAAGCTGTCTTCACAGAAGTTTCAAAAACAGCAGCAACAGGTATGAAGTTTTATCACAGCAGAAAGGTCTCTGTATATGGGCTGGTCGATCTCTCTTCTCTAATTCAGCATACACAAAAACAACAGGATCAACACACAGCACTTCAAACCAATGTCTTCTATATGCTCTCAATTCTCTGTGTGTCCCTCAAGCTGCTCGGCATCTCCTATATATATACAGGCTGCAGCAACTTCTCGTCCAAGACTCCAAAGGATTCTGCAATAGACACGGCAAGACAAGAAACCTACTAGGAAAGAGATTTAGCTGCAAAACAAACAAGATTACCTTTCCTAATTTGATAACATTAATAACTAAACACTTATGCAAGGATTTTGTTACTAAAAAATATCACCTTCCTCTAATAAAGAATCCTACCAAAATCCTAACACAAAGATACCAAATTAAATCCTATTTTGACCAAGAGAGTGAGGACAAGATAAATTAGGCAATGCCTAAAATACCCTTACAATATGGCCATTTGACCCGGTTGTTATACATATATAGCCTTTGACCAATTGGTTTACACTGGTTTATCGATAAACCAGTGATAAACCAATGTAAACCAGTGATAAACCAGTGGTCGACCAGTGATAAACCAGTGTAAACCAGTGATAAATCAGTGATAAACCAGTGGTCGACCAGTGATAAACCAGTGATAAACTAGTGGTCTTGGTCGACAACTGGTTTATCCGTCGACCAGTGGATAAACCAGAAATTTTCGTATGTTGAGCGGTGAATTTTCACTGATTTACTGATAAACCAGTCGTGGTTTATCAGTGGTTTATCCATAAACCAGGCCATAAAAAAGTATTTTTTTTAAGTGAGGCTACAAATGACCAAGTCATCTTTGACTTGGCCATTTTTGTAAATGCCCCCTTCAAGTGGTCAAACCAGCTTAAATTGGGCGTTTTTATTTGACTAGTTCTCCAATGAGAGTTCGTAACGTGGTGTATCACGTTCTCGAAGCTCAACCAACCAACATATTATTGGTAGAGAGTATATATTTTACTTTGATTGCAACAAAATCCTTTGGTTCTTCCCCAAGAATATATTTGAAAATTCTAATAATTAAAGATATATAATTAGTATTAGAGTTCTTCATAATTATAATAATAGTTAAACATAATCAATATGTTAATATCAAATATGAAGGATAAGTAAAAATATTATAGAGATTGTAGACATAATTTATAAAAGTGAACTCTTTGTGAAGTATTTCAAAATAGTATGATGAATTTTTTACATGAAAAGAAAGTAAGTTGCACGTAAGAGAATACATGTTTTCATAAACGTTGACCATATATAATCTGAATCAACTCAACCTAGGGAATATGCTCAAGGGGGGCTTCATTGAGACGTCGATCTGAGAATTTGGACCAAAGTCGAAGCCAAACTAGCTAGTCGAGTAAACGGGGTAGATGAAAAGCTTAGAGATAATTTTAGGTCAGTCCTTTTTCCTAAATTTCTAGCCCGCTTTAGTTCCTCTTTTTTTAAACCGCTAAAATTTATTTTCGTTAAATTCTTACTAAAATGCCTACATCAACAAAAATGCAAAACTGCTTATCAATCTGTTTCCCTTTGTTCCTTCTTCTTCGTCAACGACTTCAAGTTCTATTTTTGATGCCTCTGCTATAGTTCAACTTTTTGTCTCTTCTTATCTTCCCAATATGTATTGTATAATGACGAAAATAATTATTATATCTAAATTATTCGAAAATCACAATTGTTGGATTAACGAAACATAGTTCGAATCCTCTCCATGTGTTCCACTCTCATTTTCTAACTAATTGGTAAGAGTTTGAGTTTTGAATCTCAACCGATTAGAGTTGTCAAGTTTGAGCTCCACCTAGTTTTTCATGGGCCATGGCTTCAGGTTAGATGGCCCGAAAAAGTTGGGCTTTTTGGGCCAGGACCAAATGCACGTAGCCCGAAGCTTGACCGACCTGGCCCGATCACAAAAGGTTGACGAGTCAAACGTAATAAAAAAAATTTAAAAAAACAAAAAGAGAGAAATTAGAAAATTAAAAACTAAAAAGAAAAAAGTAAAAAAAATAAAAACCCTATCTGTATGATGTATCGCCAATTGATATCTCTTGGAATTGAACTTGTCCACTACAAGCTCCCAAGTCCCAAGCATATCCTATTTTTTACCATTCAAAAGAGTAGGTGATGAGCTGTTTCCATGTTGTGTTATATTGGCAACTCAATTGATATAGATATACATTCCATTCCCATTCCATATGCTGCAATCATTGAATTCCATGAACTCAAATCTTTTTCAGATATCTCTAGAAAGATCTTTTTAGCAAAATCTCATTTGCTTGACTTCTCATACATATCGACCATAGAATGTTGGATAAAAATAATCATGTTATAAATTGGCAAAATACACAAATGGGCCACCCAATTTTACCTTGTTTTGCAATTCGGTCACCGAAAGTTTGAATCATCTATTTTGGCCACCCTATTTTTGTTCTGTTACAAACGAACCCATTTTTTGGATGACAGTTAGATTTAACCGTTAAGTTAAACTCAAAGGGGTCTAAGTGTCTAACTGAAAAAAAGGGAGTACGTTATTCAATATTTAAACTTAATGGGTTTGGAAGGTATCTTTACCGATTTATTTCTCACGACCCAAACTTTACCGATTTACCGTTCTGGTTCCCAATACCGCCTTTACCATTGCCATCTCTCTTCCTCTTCCTATGTTTCCTTTGTTTCTTAATTCTTTCCTTCCTCTTCCCATGTTTCTTCTGTTTCTTAATTTTCGCTCTCCCTCTTTTCGATGAGAACCTAGATCTGTTAATTGCCGGGGAAACCGCCATGGCCAAGCCACCAAAAATCAATACGTTCGAAAGAAACCCAGTTCTGTTGGAATACTTTGCAGATTCCGTCTTTTATTAATTCTCGCTCTCCCTCTCTGCAATGGAAGCGGACAAACGTCGGTCGTGATTCTTCCTCGTCGGAATACTTGCAGTTGGTTTTGAAAGTGAGGGAGAGAAAGTGGAGATAAATTAGAAAAAGGCAAAACACACAAACGGGCCACCCAACTTTGGACCATATTGCAATTCGGCCACCGAAACTTTGGTTCATCTATTTTGGCCACCCTACTTTCGTCTAGTTGCAAGCGAGCCCATTTTTTGGATGACCGTTAGATTCGGGCGTTAATTTTTGTCAATTTCTATTTTGCCCCTGAAAATGCTAAAAGTTTGTTGATTTTTAGAAACCCAAAGGGGTCAAATAAATGATTGAAGGGGATGTTAGAAAAAAATTAGGTTCTGGATGGGTTATCTTCAAATCGGCCAAACTCAGCAACAAATACTACCCAAACCCACCATCACCAAACGGCCAAGTTTTCTCTCTCACGCTCAGTCGGCCTTACTCATCTCCTCCCTCAGCTCTGGCCGAATCTTCTCCAGCTGCCGGCCTAGCAACAAGCTCTAGCAAAGCCGCCGTCCTCCTCTGATCTCCTTCAGATCCGGCCAAACCTAGCAGCGTCCTTCTCCATTGATGAAGACCTCCCTTCCCTGCCGCCATCTTCATCGTCATCGTCGGGTTTTACCAAGAGAGCTCGCTTCAGATCTTCATCGTCATCGCCCTTCACAGTCTCCCTCGCTCCTCCTTAAAAATGCCTCTCTTTCCCTTTGCACACTTGAAATCACACAGACATCTCTCTCTCTCTAAAATCTTTTGGGTTTTCTCCCTCTTCCGCTTCCTTAAAAAACGCCCTCTCTTTCCCGCACACACTGAAATCACACAGACATCTCTCTCTCTCTCTCTAAAATCTTTTGGGTTTTCTCCCTCTTCTGCTTCCTGGGTCTCTCCGATTTCCTTGAACGACGACCCTGATTCTACCACAATCCAACGGAATGTCAGAGAACCCGCCACTATTCGCCGTCTAACAGGGAATTCCTCCCGTAGTGAAAGTCAAAGACCTCCCGTACTCACCGGCAAGACCGCCGGAGGTGCGATTTGTCTGCGAGTTTGAGAATGAGGAGGAGATCGGTGTTTGACGTAAGGCTGGACCGTTGGATGGATCATGATGATCAGACTACTTGCCCCCTTTATATGACCCCTTTTGTGCCTCGAGATCTGCAAGATGAGTTTAATAAACGGTTGTGGGATTCTTCTGGGATTACCGATTTTTACGGCGAGTACAACCCAATTCCGAGATTATAATTTAACTTCTTGAGGGTTAAGTGATTTTTTTAAATATTTTTTCCCTTCTTTTATATTTGGGATGAGACTGAGCAAATGAGTAATTTAATGGATGGTGTTCATCACAAATGTTGTGGGAAGATGAAGATGAATCCAGATCTCTAACCAAAGTTTTAATTTTTTACATTTGGACCCATTTTTATTATAATTATTCATCCACACAAAGTTTTAGTATTTGAGGGTAAAATAGGAAATTGACAAAAATTAACGTCTGAACTAACGTCATCCAAAAAATGGGCTCGCTTGCAACATAACAAAAGTAGGGTGGCCAAAATAGATGAACCAAACTTTCGGTGGCCGAATTGCAATATGGTCCAAAGTTGGGTGGCCCGTTTGTGTGTTTTGCCATTTTGTCACAAAGGAATTTGTTTTCTCCTTTGAGCTTGATATTATCTTGTTGACATCTATTGAGAGTTTGAATCTCAGCTGCCATCAGAGATTTCTCAGCAATAAGTTTCTCACAGTTCTTGGCAAGTTTTACATAGGCTACTCTAAAGGAGTTGAACTCTTCAAGCATATCTTGATTATCCTTGAGAAGTTCTTCCTTACTGAAGTTCTCACTGTTGATCTCACTTTTATCCAAGGAACTAGGTGAGATTTCGACTTCATTTTCAGAGTCATAGGTAGGACCTGAGTCATGAGCTATTAAGCATATGTTAGCTTGCTCACAATCATCCTCTTCCTCTTCTGAATCAGTCTCAAACCATGTAGCAACCTGTTTTCTTCTATGTCTTCAGCCAACATACCTTTTTGTTTTTGAAATTTTCTATAAGTAGGTTTTCGGTATGCTTCAAATTTTGGCTTTAGACATTTGGAGGCAAAATGACCAGGTTTTTTACAGTCGTAACACACAAGCTCTTCTTTAGATGAGCTTTCACCAGTCTTTCTAAAAGGTTGTTGGTGTGTGTTCTTCCTTCCATATTTAGCAAATTTTTGAAAACGTTTACAAACATAGCAAATTGTTCATCGAGAGAAAATCGTTTTCAGCGAAGGAAGTGGAAGGTTTGTTTTCAACATGGTTTCTTCTTGGACCATGGGGCAAGGACACACGGCTTCAATGCTTTGTCTGCTCTAGCTTGATTTACCTCTAGCTCATAAACCTTCAAACTTGTGTAGAGACTACGGAGAGTCATCTCGTTTAAGTTTTTGGATTCTTTCATAGCAGTGGTCTTAACATGCCATAAACTACCTAGAGAGCCTAGAAACCTCATGTTCATTTCCTTTTTGTCATAAGTCTTACCAAGAGAAAAACAGCTATTAATTACCTCACTGAAGTGATCGTATGCTTGTCTCAAGGTTTCCTTTGGATCCTTTTTGAAGGAGTCAAACTGCTGGATGTATGTGTATTTTCTGTTATCTCTTGTGTCTTGGTCTCCTTCCAAGTATTCCACAAGAGCTTCCCACATCTCTTTTGCAGTTGTACATCGGATCACTTGCTGGTATGTGCTTATGTCTAGAGAGCTAGTAATGATATTGATTGCTTTCTTGTCAAGCTCTACCGGTTTTTTTCTGTCCATTCTAATTCTTCTTTAGGAACTTGTGCAGGATTCCCAGTGATGGAGGCTAGAAGGTTGGCCTTCATTGGTACATGTTGTCCTGTAGTAATGCACTTCCATAATCTGTTGTCAATAGAGTTCATAAAACGCATTACCTTATCTTTCCATACATCGAAATGGCCTTCGTCCAATATTGGGACGTGGTTCGCATTAGATGTAGGCAGCATGTAGTGTGTTTGTGCCATTGAATCAAATCTCTCAAGAGTTTAATCTCGGAAAAACTAGTTTTCAAAGAGTAAGGCTCTGATACCAATTGTGGGTCCCAACAGGCACAATAATAAGCTAGAAGGGGGGTTGAATAGCTTATTATACACTTAAAACCTTTTAAGTAAGTTCTTTGAAAGGTACTTTCAATCTATTGAAAAAGATTGAAGTAATGGAGTCTTTCAATGTGGTTCAAGTCCGCCGATAAGGACTACCGGTAGACCTTAACAAGTTACTTAAGTTCTTTGTAAAGGGTAAAGATAAATAATGTAATAAGCGATTAAATAAGCGGACAAGCGAGAAAAGGAATTAACACAAGTATTTTGGGATGGTTCACACTATAAAGAGTGCTACGTCCCACCACCAAGGCGATCAACCTTAGATTTAAATAGTGCACTATGTTTTCCACTAGATCTATTACAAAGAATATTCCCAATTGATCGTGTACAAAATATTGACTTGTGTTTGGGGTTAAGGAATTAAATATACGTGGAAAACGGGATATTTAATCGTGCGTAAGATAGCTATTGAATGAAAACAAAAGAAGTAAAACAATAAATGTTGATGCCGACTTCTTGTTGTTGGCGAGGACTTCGATGCGTTGAGGATCTTTTGAATGTCTTGAGTAATAAGACTTAGAGTTGTTGTAGATTTTAGAGCAATTCGTCAAGTGTCTATTTCTTCAGTCTTTAATGGCAGCATTTATAGCAGGTGCATTCTGGAGATCCGTTGGAAAAGACGAAGACTTAACAGCTCTATTAGGTTGAATGCATTAAATGCATGGGGCTGTCAATCAAGAATTTTGTCTTCACGCATATCGAAAGCGTGGAATGAGTACCGAGATCTTACGGAAATTGGGCAATATGGATGTCGATGCGTGAGAGTTGTTGCGAGGCAGTAGGTGACGATGCCTTTCTGCTCAGTGAAAAGTCTTCCTGCTTTTGAAAAGCTGCTTTCGGCAGTGCGAGATGTCGGGGAATGTCTCAATTTAAATTCAAAGCGATAAGGATAAATTTAAATTGATCCATTAAGATTTGCTTTGACCGACACGCCATGATTTGACCGAGTGTGAACAAGGTCGCGTTTGTATGTTGAAAGGTCTTAGGTGAAGCTTTCAAAGAGGTCTTCCGCTGAACCTGTTAAAGTCCTATAAAAGCTATACTTGGCAAAGTTCTATACACAGTTGCCACGCTAATCGATACGTAGCCCAATTAGCCATTGATGTATAAAACTAGTGTAATGTATGAATAGATATAAATCTAATACAATAAGAATCAACAGATCGATCTTCTCAAAAGGCTTCGTTGAAAGACGATTTACTCACACGGCGGAAGCTAGGATGGAAGGATGTTTGTGGGGGTGACACCTTGACCCAACAGGTAGCACGAAAAGAACCTTGGCATATACAGCTGCAACCCGCAATCGTAGCAATTAAAGAACCTAAGAATTCTGAAAGACGCCACAATTGATATGGAAGAATCAATTGATATATCAAAGATGAGCACACAAGATTCACACCTCTAGATTCTCGACAGTTCAAGAATAACCAATAAGTTTTGATAAACCCACAAAATAATAATACTCAAAGTTATGTTCCATACAAAGAAAACCCCTATTTATAACCACCTAAGGTTGCAAACTTATAACTAGAGAATAAGGGTAAAGTTTGAAAATAACCCTAATTGAAAAGGCAGTAAGAACGGAAAAATTGACGCATGTGGTCACAAGCCTCTCTAGCCCTTATGGTCGCAATCCTCAGAGACAGTTGGTCAATAAAATGGCCAAGCCATGCGATCATAAGCCACTTCAGCCCTTGTAGTCACAAGCTTCCCAAAATGTTAGCCCAGAAAATAACAAGGCATGAGGTCGCAAGCCTCTTCATCACATGCGGTCGCATGCTTCGTAAATTCATCAACTTCGTTCCTCTCGTCTTGAATCACATTCACCAGCTTCCTTTGACCCTTCAAGGTCTTCTCTTCATGGCTCATTACTCTTGCTTCCATCTCCATTGTTTAACGAACTAAGCTATTGACTTCTTCACAGATTTTCTTGTCTCTAGCTCTTGTGACTGGTCCAACGGATGTCGGTATTGGTGTTGAGTTGTTGATGTTGTTGGAGATATCATCATCATTCCCTCCCTCTTGTGGAAATATTTCTTTGTGCATATGCAACCAAACCCAATCACTCGATTCAAGTACCAAATGTTTCTTTCTCTTGTTGGCTTGCTTCGCGTACTGTTCCGTTCTTCGCTCAATGTTGAGCCTTGCTTCCTCATGTAACTGTCTTACAAATTCTGCCATTGCTTTCCTATCTAAATTAACAAACTCAAAAATAGGTAATGATGATAAATCCAAAGGGGTTAATGGCTTAAAACCATAAACAACTTCAAACGGAGAATATTTAGTGGCTGAATGAATAGTTATATTATATGCAAATTCAACATGAGGTAAACAATCTTCTCAAGCTTTTAAGTTCTTAAAAAGTATAGAATGCAACAATGCAGATAATGTCCTATTAAGAACTTCTATTTGACCATCAGTTTGTGGGTGACATGTAGTAGAAAACAAAAGTTACGTACCAAGATTACCCATAAGGTCTTCCAAAAGTAGATAAGGAACTTGGAGTCTCTATCGAAAACAATAGTCCTAGGCATTCCTAACACGAAGTCCATAGATATATCTACCCAAGGATGAATAGGAATAGGTAGAGGCATGTACAATCCATGGGCTCGTACCCTTGACTTAGCTTGTAAGCAAGTCACACACCTCCCGCAGATTCTCTCTACATCATGTTTCATGTGTAGCCAAAAGACATATTCTTGTAGCATGGACAAGGTCTTGACCACCCCAAAATGACCCATCAATCCCCCACCATGGGATTCTCTCGCTAGCAAGTCTCTCAACGAACATTGAGGTATACATAGTTTATTTTCTCTAAATAGAAAATCCTCACACCTATAGTACTTCCCACATGCAATTCGCTCACAATTCTTATACTCCTCACTAAAGTCAAGGTCATCATGGTACAGTTGCTTAATATGTTCGAATCCAAGAATCCTAGCATCTAGAGCAGAAATTAAAGTGTGCCTTCAACAAAGTGCATCGGCTACAACATTCTCTTTACCTTTCTTGTACCGGATGACGTAAGGAAATGTCTCAATGAATTCCATCCATCGTGCATGTCTTTGGTTCAATTTTTGTTGTCCCTTCAAGTGCTTCAATGACTCATGATCCGTGTGAATGACAAACTCCTTAGGCCACAGGTAGTGTTGACATGTATCTAAAGTAAGTACCAAAGCATATAACTCTTTGTCTTAAGTAGGGTAATTTAGAGACACCCCACTTAACTTCTCGCTAAAGAATGCAATTGGTCGACCCTCTTGCATCAAAACTGCTCCAATGTTTTCTCAATATTTGGTATCACATTCTATCTCAAATGTTTTCTCAATATTTGGTAGGACAAGAAGCGACGCATTGGTCAATCTATGCCTAACCGTTATGAATGCTTTCTCTTGTTCTTCTTCCCACTTAAATCCCACACTTTTCTTTATTACCTCAATCAAGGGAGCAGCAATACTGCTGAAATCTTTCATGAACCTTCTATAAAAACTAGCAAGGCTGTGAAAATTATGAACCTCTCCAACCTTCGTTAGGCTCTTCCATTCTTTTATAGCTCTCACATTTTCTTCATCAACCTGTATACCCTATGAGCTAACAACAAAACCAAGGAAAACCAGACAATTTGTGTAAAACATACACTTTTTAAAATTAGCAAATAACTTTTCCTTTCGCAAAACATCTAAAACAGATTTCAAATGATTAACATGCTCATCTAAGCCTTTGCTATAAATTAAGATATCATCAAAGTAGACTACTAAAAATATACCAATGTATGCACGTAAGACATGGTTCATTAACCTCATGAAAGTACTAGGTGCGTTAGTTAACCCAAAAGGCATGACTAACCACTCATACAACACATTCTTAGTTTTAAAAACAGTTTTCCACTCATCTCCCTCTTTCATTCTAATCTAATGGTACCCTTGTTTTAAATCAAGTTTTGTAAAATATTGGGCACCATGAAACTCATCAAGAATATCATCTAGTCTAGGAATATGATAGTGATACTTTACCGTAATGTTATTTATGGCTCAACAATCCATGCACATCTTCTAAGGCCCATCTTTCTTGGGTACCAACAAGACTGGTACCGCTCAAGGGCTCATACTTTCCCTTACCTAACCTTTGAGCAAGAGCTCGTCAACTTTCCTTTGAAGCTCCTTAGTTTCCTTGGGATTACTTCTATAGGCTGATTGATTAGGAATTGACGCTCTGGGTACAAAATCAATCTGATGCTCAATACCTCTAACTGGAGGTAAACCACTCAGAATCTCTTCAGGAAACACGTCCATATAGACCTGTATGACAGAAGATATACAACTAGGCAAAGTATTAAGTAATTCATCGTTAGTACTCAAATATGCCTCTCGATACATAAGAGCGATCATTGGCTTGTCAAGAAACATTGTCTTTTTAATCTCACTTGCCCTAACATAAAAACTCTTTTCTTTTCACTCATGGTTTTTCCCCTCATTTCTCTCTTTTATATTTCTATTTCTCACTTTTCTCTCATTTCGCCCGGCTATATCACTACTATCTCTCATGTTTTTAGCCGGCCTCTTACTCTGGTTTTCACTCAACCTCTCATTTTATTTGGCTTCTTCTTTCTCTATGTTCTTTTCCTCACAAACCGCACTCTTTTGGATGCTAAGTTGATCTTCATACACTTGCTTTGGAGTAAGTGGTGCAAGTATAATGTTCTTGTTGTTATAAACGAATGAGTACTTGTTCGTATACCCATCATGGTGAACTCTCCTATCAAATTGCCAAGGCCTCCCTAGCAACATATGACTAGCCTACATAGGCACCACATCACACAACACCTCATTCTCATATCTTCATATCTTGAATTGCACCATCACTTACTTATTCACCTTCACTTCTCCACTATCATTCAACCATTGTAATTTGTATGGTTTTGGATGTCGAATCAAAGGAAACTCCAATTTTGTAACCATGGTAGTACTAGCCACGTTAGTGTAACTACCCCCATCGATGATCACTCCACAATTCCTACCCTTCACTTGACAACGAGTATGAAATATGTTATCCCTTTGCAAAGTCTCATCCCCTTCTCTAGCTTGGGCACTCATTACCCTCCTAGTCACCCCCTCCTCTTGTGTTGTTGTTCCACCTTAATGGACTTTTGAACTAGTTCGCTAATGTCAACATACGTTTGCAATTCCACTACATTGGCAATCTCCTTATTCAACCTCATTAGAAAGTGGGCCATGGTTGCCTCACTATCTTCCTCTATATGTGCTCTAATATAGAAACCTTCATCTCCTTATAGTACTCATCTACACTCTTAGTACCTTGTCTCAAGGTTTGCAGCTTTTGATATAGGTCCCTATAATAATGAGATGATATTAACCGTCTTCTCACCACTCTCTTCATCTCCTCCCAAGTCTCAACTTGAGGTTCCTTATATCTCTCTCTATCCATCCTTATCTTTTCCCACTAAACCCAAGCATAGTCGGAAAACTCAATGGCGGCTAGTTTGACTTTCTTTAAGTCAGTATAGATATGGCACCCAAAGATTCTCTCCATCTTCATCTCCCACTCTAAGTATAACTCTGGATCTTTTTACCCATGAAAGTAGACACCTTCAATTTTATTCCATTCATGTTATTATCTTCTCTATATCCTCCCGATCTATTCATGTTTCCCCTATCATTAGAGTCCCAATCCTCTCCACCGAAATCTTCCTCTAGATTACGTTTAGGTACCACCTTAGGGTCAACTGGAATTTGACTCTTACTCGCACTACCTATTGCATTGAGCTTCTCATTAAACTCCTCAATCATCTTACCCACCACCTCATGCATCGACTCCTTTTGTTCCTTCATCATATTTTCAATCTTAGCCATCATGGTCTCAAATAACAATTTATTTTCGTTTTCCATCTTTGATTCCTCACAAAACTCCCTTACGTGTATTTCTTCACTCGTGTATCACACAAAATTTATCACTCAAATCAAAACTTTCAGGGTTCTAAAAAACTATCAAGTATTAACAAGTGCAAAAATCAAGTGGTAGTTCAACACGAGACTCAAACAATTGATAACATATAGATAATTAATCAAGAGTAAGAAATTTGAAGAAACGAAGACACACAACGTTTAGAAAGCCCTTGGATCAGGAGATTATGTTTTTGAATACGCAATTTGATTCGAAATTTCTGTATCACAATTTCATTTTCTATTCGGTCACCAGCAATTGCCTCTTTTCTTTTCTCTTTTTTTTGTCGGAAATTTGTACTCTTTTCTTTTTTACTTGGCCAAATTTAGCAAGCAATTAACCATAATTTTTTTTTTTTTGAGATTATAACCCTAGCAGATTTTTAGGGTTTGAAAGAAAAACAAATAAAACACAAATATGACGAACAAACGTAGGATTGATGATCCTAGTTCAAAGGAAGAAAAGAAAGAAACAGGTAACTAATATAAGAACAATTTAAGACATGATAGATTATGGACGAACATTTGCTCTGATACCAAAATGATACGATCTTCTCGGAAGGCTTCGTTAAAGAATGATTTACTCACATGACGAAAGCTAGGATCGAAGGATGTTTACGGGGGTGACACCTTGACCCAATAATTAGCACGAAAAGAACCATGGCATATGTAGCCACAACCCACAATCGTAGCAATTGAAGAACCTAAGTATTGTGAAAGACGCCATAATTGATATGGAAGAATCAATTGATAAGTCAAAGGTGAACACACAAGCTTCACACCTGTAGATGTTCGACTGTTCAAGAAGAACCAATAAGTTTTGATAAACTCACAAAATAATAATAATCAAAGTTGTGTTCCATACAAAGAAAACCCCTATTTATGACTACTTAAGGCTGCAAACTCGTAACTAGAGAATTAGGGTAAAGTCTGAAAATAACCCTAATTGAAAAGGAAATAAAAATGGAAAAAATTGGCGCATGCGGTGCTCTCCAGCCCTTACGCAAGCCTCACAGACAGTTGGTCCGTAAAATGGCCAGGCTATGCGATTGCAAGCCTCTTCAGCCCTTGCGGTCGCAAGCTTCCCAGAATGTTTGCCCAGAAAATAATAAGGCATGCGATCGCAAGCCTCTTCATCACATGTGGTCGCATGCTTCGCAGATTCATCAACGTCGTTCCTCTTGTCCTAAATCACGTTCACCAACTTCCTTTGACCCTTTAAGGTCTTCTCTTCATGGCTCATTGCTCTTTCTTCCATCTCTATTGTTTCACAAACTAAACCGTTGACTTCTTCATGGATTCTCTTGGCTCTAGCTCTTGTGACTGGTCCAACGGATATCGGGATTGGTGTTGATGTTGTTGGGGATGTCCTCATAATATAGTTTGCTCCATAGAGAAATCAAAGGATATCGATTCTCTCACGGTTGATGAGCTACAAAGCTCATTGATAGTGCACGAGCAAAAGTTCAAGAAACATAAAGGTGAAGAGCAGGCCTTAAAGGCGACACTTGAAGCTGGTAGAGGTCGTGGTCAAGGTTCATGGAGAGGAAGAGGAGGCGGAGGCAACAGAGATGGCAATGGCAATGGTAGAGGAGAATTCAACAAATCGAGTGTCGAGTGTTATCGCTGCCACGAGTATGGTCACTTTGCATATGAATGCACTGCAAATTTGCGCTCTGACAGAGGCGCCAAATCCCATTTTACTGAGAAAGAAATATTATTGATGGCTTATCATGACAAGGATGTACCACCAAAGTTAAGTGGTATCTAGACTCTGGATGTATCAACCACATGTGGGGACATAAGATTTTGTTTTCTAATTTGGATGAGTCTTATATAAGGATATTGTGAAGTTGGGAAATAATTCAAAAATTTATGTTATGGGGTGAGGGGGACATAGGGTCCAAGATCAGACGGAAAAAATTTCTGGTGTGTTTTATGTTCTGGAGCTAAAAAGTAATCTCATTAGTATGGGGTAACTGCAAGAGAAGGGGTTTGTTATTACTATTCAATCATTGTAGGTTTCTGTATAGATCAATGGAGTTTCTACATTTGAATAAAGGGAAAAAGCTTACAATTCAAATTCATTCTTTGTGGTTATATACAACAGACACAACAACAACTAACCAACTAGTGACATCACCAATACATCACTTCTATGTCATAGCTGCACCTGCCGTAACTAACCCTTTCCAATTTATTCACTCGATTCCCCTGATGTTTCATTACTTGTGCACTCGCTTCCCTTGTGTTTTCCTTTAGCTGAAAGATCTTTGTTATTTGAACATTCTCCACCCTTACCTTCTGCACCTGCTTTATCAATACCGGCATCGGCGGCATGTGCACAACCCTCTTTATCCTTATCAGTAACACAGAATAACTACAAGTAAAATACAATTCGAGTAACATACTGAAAATTCTTTGGTATAAGATGTATGTGGACGCCCAGAGACAAATGAAAACTCTGATCTCCGAGAGTTTAAACCAGCGTCTCCTGAATCACTACGATCTCATCCTGCTATGAGATTCCAAAAGACTACAGTTCAAAACTGAGAGCTTTGACAGGGTAGTGCTGTTCTCCAACCAATCCGGCAACCGTTCCAAAGAAGGGCAGTCTGCCAAATAAACATATCTTAAAGATGCACAAGAGTGTTGAAGCCCCTGTGGTAACTCCCGCAATATTGGGAGCCCCTTAATTGCTAGAGTCTGTAGGCTTCTTAGGCCTCCCATGGCTTGTCCTTTCAACAAATTAAGCTTCTCACAGTCCAAAATCCACAGTCTCTCAAGGGAAGTCAGGTGCTTCATACTTTCAGGGAGTGAAGTCAGACAATGACACTTATAGATATGTAGCGCTCGAAGCGCAGTTAGTTGTTGCATTGCATTCGGAAGTGATTCCAGAAAATAACATTCATAGATGAACAAGCATTGCAGAGAGCTCAGGCCTTCTAGCCCCTTATCTGGAAAGCACTGTAACTCTGAAGTTAAAGTTAACCACCCAAGACTCCTCCATTTACCAAAATTTCTAGGCAACTTCTGTAGCTTCTGACAACCATAGAGATTTAAGGTTTGCAAGTTCACCAAGTTAGACATAGATTCAGGGAGTACTTTGATGCAACGATTATCAGTCAGGCTAAGAAATCTTAAATGTCTCAACAAAACAATGGAATCGGGAAGCTCTTCAAATTCTGATCCACCCAAGTCCAGAAGGCGCAAGCACTTAGAAGTGTTGATGAGTGCATCAAGAAATTTATGGCTCAAGGGTCCTACCTTGAATGCTAATGAAAATGACCTCATTTTTTTCGCTTTCAAAAGAAATTTCGGAAACTCTTTCTCACATAAATTGCGTTCTGAAAACAATATATGCCGAACTTTCTCCGAAATCACCTTTGTTTGAAAATTCACAATTGAAGTCTCTTGAACTGCCATAGACTGTGCAAGGTCGTGCATTAGATCATGCATTTTAAACTCCCACACTTCATCCCCAAAAACTTTTTCTGCATCTTGAAAGAAAGACATTGATATCAACTCATTGATATATTGATTTCCAATCTCTTCTAACTGTCTGCAGCCATCTGATGACTGTACAAGTCCATGTGCGATCCACCGATTGATCAAGCCATCTTTTAGTATCTGACTACCCTTTGGGTAGATGGAGCAAAACGCAAAGCATTGCTTTAAATGGATTGGCATTTGATCATAGCTTATCCTCAATATGGGCAAGATATCGTTTTCCTTCTGTGCAATTTTCCACATATCGTTATCCTTGATAGAAATCCATTCACGTTCATCATTTGTTGTGTACAACAAGCTCCCAAGAGTTCTCACTGCTAGAGGAACTCCACCGCACTTATTCACGATATCCTTCCCAATTTCTACCAGATTTGGATATTCTAATCCTCGTCTATCTTTGAAAGCACAAGTCACAAAGATAGACAAGCATTCATCATTTGAAAGACCCTTTAAATCATGTGGTGAAAATGTGCCCATTATTGCTGCAACTTTTCTGATACGCGTTGTTACAACTATACTACTCCCTTGGGCACCACAATTCAACAAGTCTCTCATGTCCATCCACTTTTTGGGATCCTCATTCCACACATCGTCTAGAACAAGCAAAAACTTTTTAGACTTTAATTGACTTTGAAGGATATTTTGCATTTGATCTAGATCTAAGTGAGACATATTAACCCCAGTATAAGCCGTTAGAATTTTCTCTAAAAGCTTTTTAAGATCAAAGTCATCAGAGACACACACCCAAATTCTTTCTTCAAAATCTTGAACAATCCTAATATCATTGTAAACAAACTTGGCCAGTGTAGTCTTACCTAGACCTCCAAGTCCAACAATAGGAAGAACAGAGACATTGTTATCTTGTGAACCAGAGCTCAACAAAAGCTCCACAATTTTTTCTTTGTCATGGTCTCTCCCAATAACATCGGAAGCACGGACAAAAGAGTGGCTTTGCTCTCTTGATCTTTCTGCAGCTTTCTTATCCACCAATCTCTCCATGAACTGATAGTTTCTCCTATCCAATGCAATATCTTCCAATCTCTCTCTTAATTTTTTTATTTTGCCACTCATCTTGACACGAAACGCAATTGGGTTTGAGCTTGAAAAGAAGTTACGTACCTCCTTGCTTTTGCTTTCCCCAATTTCAACTTTTCGTCGAAGATGTTCGGTCATGAAATCATCCAGAACGTCGTCCATATCAGAAAGAACATCGTCCAGCTTTTCCAACCAATCTTTTACCAGTTGGCTCTTCAATTGTTGTTGGTCAGCGGCAGCCGCATCATAAAGTAGGCCTTTGATTGCAGATAAGGTGAATTCAAGTCTTTTGAGCTCATTCTCCACTCCCCAAATCGATCCAAATTGATCAAGAGAAACAAGTGCTAACTTGCCTAAGATGTTCCCAACAATTTCAGTGAGAAATGTTTCAGCCATGTGAAAGTGAAGTAGTAATTACACTAACAGATATTTGGGGTAAGCTGCAGCCTGCAGATATCAAAATTCAAGTGTCTGAGTTGTACATGTGTAATGACTGTATGAAAGTGAAGTAGTAATTACACTAACAGATATTTGGGGTAAGCTGCAGCCTGCAGATATCAAAATTCAAGTGTCTGAGTTGTACATGTGTAATGACTGTATCTGTATGCTGCTCATTCTATCAACAAGCCACTCGTCAAGGAAGAAGACTTTGGAGAATGCAACAGCAGTTGTAATTTCCTCGAAATTTACGTAAGTACTTTTTTTTTTGGTTTTCGAATGCATCTTCGTCAAAAACGCTCAATTTTCTTTATTACAGCTGAGAAAATAATTTAATTTTTGCAAGTCACATATGATTTGGTAGAGAATAGATATTAGAAACTTGGTTGTCAAATTTGACCGAGCAAATTTTTGCTCAAACTTTGCCTAAAACTAGTTATTTAGCCCGTGCTATGCACGGGTATAATGTGGGATATATATTTTTTTGTAATAATAATATAACTTTTAAACATTATAATTAGATTGTTAATCTCTTCTATTGTTATAATTTTTTTTATATTGTTACTAATATTAACGATTTTTTTACCTAAATACTTTAAAAATTAATATAAGTTTCTAGCTAACATGAGATACATATTTTGTATTAATAATAATAGTAATTTTTTTATCTAAAGACTTTTAAAATTAACATTTACCTTGATAATAATATTAGAAGTCATTTTGTTAAAAACTTTTAAAATCATAATTCATTTTTAAGCAATGTGAGATACATATTTTATATTTTTATTGGTAATGAAAGTTTAAGTCTTTTATCTAAAGACTTTAAAACCAACACAACATTCTAACCATGTGGTATACATATTTTCTATTAGTAATAATAGTAGTGGATAAAAGACTTTTTAAACAATATTCATTTCTAAACAATGTGGATACATATTTTCTATTGGTAATAACAAAAAATGTATTTATCTAATGACTTTTATAACCAATACTCATTTCTAAATAATATGAGATACATTTCTTTGAAATCAACATCACTCTCTAACCAATGTGTAATACATATCCTCATTTGGTAATAATAGAAGAAGTCTTTTATTTTAAAAATTTTATAACCAACATCTCTTCCTAAATAATGTGGGATACATCTCTTCTATTACATTGAGGATAAAAGTAAAAGTCTTTTATCTAAAGACTTTTAAAACTAACATCATTTTTTAGCAAATGTAAGATATCTCTTCTATTGGTAATAATAGTAAAAGTTTTTTTTATCTAAAATTAAAATCAACATCACTTTCTAACCAATGTGAGATATACATATTCTATTGATAATAATGGTAGAAGTCTTCTATTTAAAGACTTTAAAAACAAACATTACCCTCTACCAAATGTATGATACATCTATTCTATTGGTAATAATAGTATTTTTAAAACCAACATTAATTTATAGCCAATGTGTGATACATCTTTTCTATTGATAATAATAGTAGAATACTTTTTAACCAATGTGAAATACTTGCATCCATGTGGAAGCTTTAAAAACTTTTGGTTTTCAAGTGACTTTGAAAATCAACATCACTTTCCAACCAATGTATGATGCATTTCTTCTATTGATACTTAATAATAGAATTTTTAAAACCAACATCAATTTCTAACCAATGTGAGATACATCTCTTCTATTGTTGAAAAAATAGTGTTTTTAGTGAAAGAAATTGTGCAACTTGAGGCACGAAATTCTTTACGTGTCATTTGTTTGTTGACGAAGGTAATTGCGCAAATTTGTTCTACTCGGTGAGAGCATCAAAATGATATATTTATTTGTCCAAATCGAGTTTTGGGTAATAAGATATCAAGACTTAAAGTATAATACTTGTTAAAATAATTAGTGTTTTTAGTGAGAGAAATTATGCAACTTGAGGCACGAATTTCTTTACGTGTCATTTGTTTGTTGGCGAATGTAATTGCGCAAATGTATTCTACTCGGTGAGAGCATCGAAATCATATATTTATTTGTCCAAATCGAGTTTTGGATGAATAAGATATCAAGAGTTAAAGTATAATACTTATTAAAAATTAGTGTTTTTAGTGAAAGAAATTATGCAACTTGAGGCACAAATTTCTTTACGTGTCATTTGTTTGTTGACAAAAGTAATTGTGCAAATGTGTTCTACTCGTCAAGAACATCGAAATGATATATTTATTTGTCCAAATCAAGTTTTGGATGAATAAAATATCAAAGCTTAAAGTATGATGTTAAAAGTGAGTCATTAGAAGGAATATCTAACCTTGAAGAGTTTTATCCCACATTGGTTAGAAGTAATGTTAGTTGTAATTTTTTTTAAATATAAGTCTTCTACTATTGACAATAGAAGAAGTTATATATACTAATACTAATACCCATTATCATTATGATTATTATTATGTATTATTATTAGTTAATGGTTAGAAAACCAAAAGTATATATATATATATATATATATATATATATATATATATATATATATATATATATATATATATCTTATATTGCTAATAATAGTAAGTCTTTTATATAATCTAAAATAATTAAAAATCAACATCATTTTTTAACCAATGTGAGATATACATTTTCTATTGGTAATAATGGTAGAAGTTTTTAACAAAAACTTTAAAATCAACATCACTTTATAACAAATGTATGATACATCTTTTCAATTAGTAATTAATAATAATATTTTTAATACAAACATCAATTTCTAACCAATGTGTGATACATCTCTTCTATTGGTAATAATAGTAGAATATTTTGTAACCATGTGAGATACATCTCTTGTAAAAGTGAAAGTTTTTAGTCTTTTAAAGACTTTAAAATCTAACATTTTCTTTTTAAACAATGTGTTATAGTATAAAATAATTTAAACTCAACATCATTTTCTAGCCAATGTGAGATATACATCTTCTATTGGTAATAATTGTAAAAATATTTTAATATATATATATATATATATATATATATATATATATATATATATATAATTGGTGAGGAGCACTATGGTTGTGCCACCTCACCACCTTTGGATAAATCTTCATTCTAAAGCATCCATGTGGAAGCTTTAAAAACTTTTGGTTTTCTAGTGACTTTGAAAATCAACATCACTTTCCAACCAATGTATGATGCATGATGCATTTCTTCTATTGGTACTTAATAATAGAATTTTTAAAACCAACATCAATTTCTAACCAATGTGGGATACATCTCTTCTATTGTTGAAAAATTAGTGTTTTTTGTGAAAGAAATTGTGTAACTTGAGGCACTAATTTCTTTTACGTATCGTTTGTTTGTTAACGAAGGTAATTGCGCAAATGTATTCTACTCGGTGAGAGCATCAAAATGATATATTTATTTGTCCAAATTGAGTTTTTGATAATAAGATATCAAGACTTAAAGTATAATACTTATTAATGTTTTTAGTGAGAGAAATTGTGCAACTTGAGGCACGAATTTCTTTACGTGTCATTTGTTTGTTGGTAAATGTAATTGTGCAAATGTGTTCTACTTGGTGAGAGCATCAAAATGATATATTTATTTGTCCAAATTGAGTTTTGGATGAATAAGATATCAAGAGTTAAAGTATAATACTTATTAAAAAATTAGTGTTTTTAGTAAAAGAAATTGTGCAACTTGAGGCACAAATTTCTTTACGTGTCATTTGTTTGTTGACAAAAGTAATTGTGCAAATGTGTTCTATTCGGCAAGAACATCGAAATGATATATTTATTTGTCCAAATCAAGTTTTGGATGAATAAGATATCAAAGTTTAAAGTATGATGTTAAAAGTGAGTCATTAGAAGTAATATCTAACCTTGAAGAGTTTTATCCCACATTGGTTAGAAGTAATGTTAGTTGTAAATTTTTTTAAATATAAGCCTTTTACTATTGACAATAGAAGAAGTTATATATACTAATACTAATACCCCTTATCATATTGATTGTTATTAGGTATTATTATTAGCTAATGACTAGAAAACCAAAGGTTTTTAAAACTTCCACATGGATGATTTAGAATGGAGATTTATCTAAAGGTGGTGAGGTGGCACAACCATAGTGCTCTTCACCAACTTTAAATATATATATATATATATATATATATATATATATATATAGATTTCCATCAGTCTAATTGGCTTCTTTCCAAACAATTTATTGTGGTATTATTACAAGATTTAGTGTTAGTACCGTTTGATTAAATCTATTTAAATCTCTACACTATTAAATCAATTTTTTTTTAAGTAATGACACGGACTTTCCAAATCATCACTAACTTAATCATCTAACGATTTTAAACGCTAAAGCTTGTAATAATATTACAAACTCTAACTCGTAATATCATTTGTCTTTATCTAATACACATTACACACCTCATTTGTACAATATGAAAGGGCTTCAAAATAACAACCTTGGTAATAGTAATAGTAAATCATTAATTTATCACCAAATAAATCACTCACTATTTATTTAAGGACAAAACAAGTAAATTTATCATAACAAAAAATAATGTTTGGACGAAAATAGCCCTAAATATAATAAATCACTCATTATTAATTAAGGTCAAACAAGTAAATTTGTCATAAGATAATTAATTCCATGAACAATTAAATAATAATTATTTGATCCATTGATTTGTACATATTTTAAAGTTAGGTCCTACATTTTTTAATTCTACTTATTTTGTTTTGTATTTTGATCTTCTTAGCAGTTTCCCACTCCTACTATTATCGTTACAAATGTCATCCAATATTTTCTAAAATGACAAAATTACTCATACTCAGTCGAGAGACTAAAACATTATTCAAAACTAAAAAATAATAAGGTTTTACTTTCTTAAATGTGTTCAGAAAAGACATTTTTAAATGTATATGAAAAATTGTAATACTCCCTCCGTCCCTAAATTATCGTCCTCCTTTCCTTTTTCGTCCGTCCCAAAATAATTGTCTACTTTGAAACTTACCTTTTTAGAACATCATTTTTACCACTTTACCCTTACTTTTTCACCCTACTTTAATTATGGGCCACATACACATGGGCTTTAAAGGAAACTACACATTAAACCAATATTAATAATCCAGTCAAATAGGTTTTCTTAAACGGTGCGCCGGATCAACCAGGATAATAAATTATGGACGGAGGGAGTAATAGATTTGCTGGTGAGTATCGAGATATTAAGCAAATATGTAGCTTGTTTAGTTATTACACGTAAATAAGTTAAGACAAAAGGATTAAGAAAATATGTCATAATGTTAAGAAGATGAAAAACAATGAAGAATCAATTGATAAATTTGTGCATTTTGTTATAAAAGAAAGCTAAAATATATCGTTTACTTCTTTAAATTTTCAGACTACTATAAAGCAACCTTAAAAACTATTATACTGGTCCCTAACTTATAGATATTACAAATAAAACCAATGTTAGTAATCACAAATAATTGGGTTCAACATATTTTACTTATTTCCGTAACTGGGTTCCAAACCTCTAACTTCTTTTGGTTTGAACTTGCTTCATCCTCTTCATAGAACCAGAGGTAGTTACATGTGAAAATCTCTGTATTCCCCTCCACTAGCTATCGACTTTCTTTTCTTCTACCGCAAGTCTCTTTTAATTGAAAGAGACGGTCACCACCCGTCATCCTTTCAAATAGTCTCACCCTAAAATTAAATTCTTTCTTTGCTTAGTAATTTGACACTAAAAGTGGATATGAATTAAGAAATGAGAACGTTCGAAAAAAGAAGTTCGACTAATTGAAAGATAAAGAGATTATATATCTTCATTTGAGTAAGGTGAGGTGAATGTATTTCTTGGTGGTGGTGATGATGGTACTAACGACTGCAAGGATGGTGGTGTTAGGGATGGTGGTGGCGGCGATTATAGGGAAAACAGTGATGGTTTAGATGAAATACAACATTGTGAGATTTTCAACTATCCATGTGGATTTCAGTTTCAATTTGAAATTTACAAAATTCAAAAAAATAAATTTAGGTTTGTAAAAAGTGAAATTTAAGGTTGTGATGGTTGTGTATCTATAATTGATGGGTTTTGCAAATGGGTTACTTTGAAGGAATGAGTAAGGAATTGGAAAATGAAATAAACTAAAATTAAAAAATGGAATTTTCGGTTATTGGTGTTATTTGAGGTGGTAGTGGGAGTAATGGTGGTGGGTCTATAAATGATGGGGTTGATGGAAAAAAGTGAAGGATAAGAAAATAAATTAAATTAATTCTAAATGTCAAATTACAATTCTCCCCCCCCCCCCAAAAAAAATATCCACCAACATAGTGCACCCCAAGGTCCCCAACCAAAGGTTTGTCTCATAATTGTATATAATGCTAATTTTTTTTCCTGTTTTTCACAATAACCACGACAATTGTTAGAAAAGTCACCTTAAATGGCACGTGATCTTCCACGTGTGGGGTATTGTTTTTGACATTTCCTTGTGGGCGTTAACTCGACGGAAATATTAGGAATTTGGTGTAAACTTTAGGGTGCTAAATGTATTTTAGCCTAATAAAAATTTAAATAAATTATAATTTTCTAAAAAAATTATATAAATATGTGTAGAAAGTTAAAATGTTTTTAAAAATAGAGTGGGGTCCACCATTCCATTTTTTCCTTCTAAAAGAAATCTAGAGAAAAGATCCACCATTTTTTCAAATCTTCACTCCCAAAACAAAAATTAACCCAGAATCTGATCTGGGTTTTGTCCACTCCCTCCAAATTTCTCTCTCTTAACCAGAAAGTAGGTATGCATTTCCATTTTATTATCAATTTTCTTATCTTAATAATGAAACCAAAGTAATCAAAAGATATGAAAACTCTTACCGATAGTTACCCGTCTCCATCCCCAATTTCCTATATGGAATTGGATCCACCCACCTTCTCCGGTGAAACTCAATCACCACCGAAATCAATCAATTTCTCACCCCCCCAACCTCATCCTCTTACATGACTTTACCTTTATTTTCTCTCTCCTAATTCTTTAAATAATCCAACATGATTGCAGCTACTCAGAGGTTGAAATCATCTAGAGCCAAAGCTTCTTCAACACTTCTCAATTCTGATGCTTTGTTTTAAGCCATTTACATGTCGGCTATATGCCCAATTTTTCATGCGAAATTGAAGAGTAATTTAATAAAACCTTACCATTTCTTTTCACTAAAGCCTGTCTCTTCTTTGATGAATTCGTCGATAAGGGTTATGGGTTTTCTTTTAATCGTGAGTTTTTACAAGGGTTTTTCCTAAGTATACTCTATAGCCTCTGATTTATACTTTAAGCGCGACTTTTGCAGGGGAGAGAAAGAGAGAGATCGGAGAGGAAGTTTGGCTAGAATCGAAGAAGGATGAAGCTAGAATTGTGACAGACTTGACCGGAGTAGGAATGGTTTGGGTTGGATAGGGGTGTGCACGGGCCCTAAACCCGCGGGCATTGACAATGCCCAGTGTTGATTCTTATTTGTATTAGATTTATATATGTTCACACATTACACTAGTTTTATACTTCAGTGGCTAATCGGGCTGCGTATCGATTAGTGTGGCAACTGTGTATAGAACTTTACCAAGTATAGTTTTTATAGGACTTCACAGGTTCACCGGAAGACCTCTTCAAAGCTTCACCGGAAGACATGCTTCAACATACAAATCGGTAGACCTTGTATACACCTGGTCAATCATGACGTGTCCTGTCCAGCAATTATTAATGGATCAATTTAAGTTTATCCTCATCTATGTTTGAATTTAAATTGAGACATTCCATGACACCTCAAACCCGCCGAAAGCAGCTTTCCGAAAAGCAGGAAGACTTTTTCGAAGGAAAGGTGAAAGCGCATGTCACCTACTATCTGCAACAACTCTCACAGATCTGACATCCAGATTGCCCAACTTCCAGAAGATCTCAGTACTCATTCCCTGCTCGATATCTGTGAAGACGAAATTTCTGATTGACACCTCCATGCATTTAATGCATTCAACCTAATAGAGCGGTTAAAGTCTTCGTCTTCTCCAACGGACATCTAGAATGCACCTGCTATAAATGCTGCCATTAAAGACTGAAAAAAAGAGACATCCATCGAACACTTGAAGAATTGCTCTGAATTCAATAACTCTTAAGTCTTACAACTCAGTGCATTCAAGAGATCCTCAACAGATTCAGAAGGCCTCGTCAACAACAAGAAGCCGTGCATCAACATTTATTGTTTTACTTCTTGTTGTTATTCATTCATATAGCTATACTTCTGCACGAATTAAATATCTTGTTTTCACAGATATTTAATTCCTTAACTCCCAAACACAAGTCAATATTTTGTACACGGTCCATTGGAAATATTCTTTGTAATAGATCTAGTGGAAAACATAGTGCACTATTTAAATCCAAGGTTGACTGCCTTGGTGGTGGACGTAGCACTCTTTATAGTGTGAACCATCCCAAAATACGTGTGTTAATTCCTTTACTGTTTGTCTGCTCTTTGATTTGTTTATTACTGTATTTATCTTTACCCTTTACAGCAAACTTAAGTAACCTGTTAAAGGTCTACCGGTAGTCCTTATCGGCAGACTTGATTCAGCTTTATTGAAAGACTTCCGCTACTTCAATCTTTTCAATAGATTGAAAGTACCTTTCAAAGAATTTACTTGAAAGTACCTGCAGAAGTTCCCAAAGAAGAATCAGAATGGACAGAGGACGACAGAAAACTGGTAGAGCTTGACAGTAGGGCAATCAATATCATTACTAGCTCTCTAGACAAAAGCACATACCAGCAAGTGATACGATGTACAACTGCAAAAGAGATGTGGGAAGCTCTTGTGGAATACTTGGAAGAAGACCAAGACACAAGAGACAACAGAAAATACACATACATCCAGCAGTTTGATTCCTTCAAAAAGGATCCAAAGGAAACCTTGAGACAAGCATACGATCGCTTCAGTGAGGTAATAAATAACTGCTTTTCTCTTGGTAAAACTTATGACAAAAACGAAATGAACATGAGGTTTCTAGGCTCTCTAGGTAGCCTATGGCATGTTAAGACCACGGCTATGAAAGAATCCAAAAACTTAAACGAGATGACTCTCCGTAGTCTCTACGCAAGTTTGAAGGTTTATGAGCTCGAAGTAAATCAAGCTCTAGAGCAAGACAAAAAGTTCAGAACTGTGTCCTTGCCAGCCATGGTCCAAGAAGAAACCACTGTTGAAAACAAACCCTCCACTTCCTCCTGTGAAAATGATTTTCTCTCAGATGAACAATTTGCCATGTTTGTAAAACGTTTTCAAAAATTTGCAAAATATGGAAGGAAGAACACACACCAACAACCTTTTAGAAAGACTGGTGAAAGCTCATCTAAAGAAGAGCTTGTGTGTTACAACTGTAGAAAACCTGGTCATTTTACCTCCAAATGTCCAAAGCCAAAATTTGAAGCATACAGAAAACCTACTTATAGAAAATTTCCAAAACAAAAAGGTATGTTGGCTGAAGACATAGAAGACAAACAGGTTGCTACATGGTTTGAGACTGATTCAGAAGAGGAAGAGGATGATTGTGAGCAAGCTAACATATGCTTAATAGCTCATGATTCAGGTCCTATCTATGACTCTGAAAATGAAGTCGAAATCTCACCTAGTCCATTGGATAAAAGTGAGACCAACAGTGACAGCTTCAGTAAGGAAGAACTTCTCAAGGATAATCAAGATATGCTTGAAGAATTCAATTCCTTTAGAGTAGCCTATGTTAAACTTGCCAAGAACTGTGAGAAACTTGAGAAATCTCGATGGCGGTGAGATTCAAACTCTCAATAGCTGTCAACAAGAAAGTATCAAGCTCAAAGGAGAAAACAAATTCCTTTGTGACAAAATTGAATGTCTAACTGAGCACATCAAAGGACTTGACCTAGAGAAAATTGCCTTGCAAAAGACAATTGACTCTGAGCGACTCAAAGATGCCTTCAAAGAAATCCTTTCAAGCCAAAAATCTAGTAAAGATAAATCTGGCATAGGATATTCAGATGAGCCCAGTATGACATTCCCATCAGTCACAGAGAAAGGTGAATCCTCCGAAACTGCTAATGATATCTCTCTCTCTAAACAAACGTTCAGAAATAAAGGGAAACAAGGCCTTGGTTATTCAAATGTTCCTTATGTTTACCCCAAAGCTAAGAAAGGAAAAGCCAAGATGACTGATTCAAATGAGAAACCTGAGAAAGTAATGGTAGAGAAACTAAAGTCTGCCGGCAACAACTCTGCTAAGGCAAAGTCTGCTGGCGGTAGACCTACTAAATCTCTACCGGTGACTATCAAGTTTGTCTATGAAAGCAGGCTCTGCACTGTTGAAAGTAAACTTAAAGGTATTCTACCAAATCCTCCTAAAAAGGTAATCAACAGACAAGCCAAAGCTAAGTCTGGTGGTAAGCTACCTAGGAAGATTCAAAAGAAACCAATTAAGTCTACCGTCAACAAGCAAACTGAACCAAGAATGGATGTTAAGAAAAAGGATATTCATAATCACTCCTCAGTTAAGGACACTGACAATTCTCTATGGAAGTTTCATTTATGTCATTCTTGCAATTGCCTAGGCCATCTGGCCCCAGAATGCCTGCTAAGGTTCACTCCAAGATCTGAGAGACCTAGTTCTCTCAAGGTTAGGCAGGTATGGGTTCCAAAAGGTTGCTAATCCTTAGGACCCAAAAGAAAATAAAGGGGACCTTGTTGCTTTAAATCTTTTTCGAGAATGCTTCATGGCTATAGAATCGAGAAAACAAAGACATCGGTACAGACGGTGGTCGCTCAAGACACATGACTGGAAACAGAAGTCTACTTACAGATATAGCTGAAGCCAAAGGACCCACTGTTATTTTTGGAGACAATGCAAGAGGAAAGACAATTGGATATGGCTCAATCACTAGAGGAAGTCTCTCCATCAACAAAGTCTCTCTAGTGAGCGGCCTAAAGCACAATCTGTTGAGCATATCCCAATTCTGCGACAAAGGATTAATATGCCAATTCAACTCCAACCAGTGCCTCATCAAAGATCGTGAATCCTGCTCTACAATACTGACCGGCAATAGACAAGGAAATGTCTATGTCGTGGACTTAAATCTTCTAGGGAGATTCTCAAGCCTTTGCCTAGTAGCTAACAACGTTCGTGACAACAGTTGGCTATGGCACAAGAGTCTCAGTCACCTCAACTTCAAGCACCTCTCCAAGCTCTCCAAAGAAAGGCTTGTCAAAGGTCTACCTACGGTGTCTGCCGACCATGACAGAAGTTGTAAAGCTTGCCAACTAGGAAAACTTTCCAAGTCTTCCTTCAAAAGAAAGTCTGTCTTGTCTACAAACAGACCTCTTCAACTTCTGCATATGGATCTCTTTGGACCAATCACTACAGTCAGTATTTCTGGAGACAAGTATACACTTGTAGTAGTTGACGACTACTCTAGGTTCACCTGGATTGAAACAATGACTTCAAAAGATGAGACGTATGATCTAGTCATCGCTCTTTTCATAAGACTTCAAACTCAAAAGCTTGAAGACATTAGTGACATAAGATCAGACAATGGCACTGAATTCAAGAACAATGGTGTAGAAAGATATTGTGATGACCACGGGATCGGCCACAACTTTTCTGCTTAGGAACTCCTCAACAAAATGGTGTAGGCTGAGCGGAAGAACGAGGACAACGATTGAAGCAAAGAAGAACAATCTTGGCGAAGCAAAACTTCCAAAGTACTTACAGGCGGAAGCGTCAACTCTGCATGTTTTACCCAAAATAGATCCACGGTAAACAAGTTTCATAACAAAACTCCATATGAAATATGGAGAGGAAGAAACTTAACATAGGATTTCTTAAAATCTTAATTTGTAAATGTTTTATTCTTCATAATGGAAAAGAATATAGAGAGAAAATTTGATGCAAAATCGAGCGAAGGAATTTTTAGGGTATTCCAAACATTCAAAAGCATTTCGCATTTTCAGTAAAACTCATTTAAAAATTCTAGAATCTGTGAATGTTTCTTTTGATGAATATGACTTGTTAGAGCCTAGAAAGGCTCCGAATGTTGCTAATGATTATGATAATGATGAGACAGGTACAAATACAGCATCTACTTCCACTCCTCATCGACGGCGGACCCTTCGATGCTAACCCTTGGCGGACTTGAACTCTGCGCGTCTCAACTCTTACGTTGACCCGAACCCATCTCTTACGTTTTACCCCAAACACCTTTGCGGATCACTCATCCTTCTTGTTCACGAGAAAATGAAGGTTTTGAAGATCTATCTCTTGAACGATTTTAGTGAATCTCCTTCTCAACCTACTCCGGAATTCTTAAGGGAAGAACCCACCAGAAGTGATCTTCCTCCAACCATTATTGAAACAAGAGATCATCCAATTTCTCAAATCATTGGTGATCTCAACACAGGAGTTCGTACAAGGAATAAAATTCGAGAAGAGACTATGTTTGCATATGCGTTCGTATCTGAACTCGAACCGAAGAAGATTGATGAAGCTATCGAAGATCATAACTGGATTGAAGCTATGCAAGAAGAGCTGAACCAGTTTGAAAGATGCAATGTGTGGAGCTTAGTTCAAAGGCCGACTGATCATCTAGTTATCGGCAGTAAATGGGTTTTAGAAACAAAGAGATGAAGATGGAAATGTCACGAAAACAAAGCTAGGCGGTTGCTCAAGGCTACCGACAGGAAGAAGGAATTGACTTCGATGAAACATTTGCTCCTGTTGCTAGATTAGAGGCAATCAGACTCTTTCTAAGCCTATGCCTCGTTTATGGACTTCAAAGTATATCAGATGGGTGTAAAGAGTGCCTTTCTGAATGGTGATGTTCAAGAAATGGTATACGTTGAACAGCCTCCAGGATTAGTCATTTTTGACAAACTGGATCATGTCTACCGACTCAAGAAAGCTCTCTATGGCCTAAAGCAAGCTCCCAGAGCTTGGTATGAAACTCTATCCAAGTTCTTAATAGAACAAGGATTCGTGAGATGAAGGATAGACACTACTCTGTTCATCCTTAAGCACAAAGGTCATTCTCTTCTGGTACAAATCTATGTGGATGACATCATCTTTGGATCAACTAACCAAAGCCTGTGTAAAAGATTCGAGAAGTTGATGCAAAGCAAGTTCGAGATGAGCATGATGGGTGAACTTACCTACTTTCTAGGACTACATATTCAACAGACTTCCGAAGGAATCTTCATCAGCCAAACCAAATATGCAAAGGATCTAATCAAGAAATTTGGTCTTGATTCAGCTAAAGGATTTGAGAGTCCAATGTCTACCGACTGCCATCTTGACAAAGATGAAAAGGGAAAGCAAGAGAACATGACCAAGTACCGAGGAATCATAGGTTCACTTCTTTACCTTCTTGCCCGATAGACGACATTATGTTTCTTTGTTTGTGTTTGTGCAAGATTTCGAGGCGGATCCAAAGGAATCACATTTTCTTCTTTCGCCAAACGTATCATCGATATGTTTCAACAACAAAAATCTAGGCATCTAGTATTCCAAACACAACAACCGACCTAGTTGGATACTCGGATGCGATTATGCGACTGCAAAGTGAGCAGAAGAAGCACCAGTGGGACTTGTCAATTCCTTGGAAATAGACTTGTCTCATGGTCTTGCAAGAAACAAGGTTCAGTTGCAAACTCAACAACAGAGGCATAATACATTGCTACCAACAGCTGTTGCTCTCAACTTCTATGGATGAAGCAACAACTAGTGGACTACAACATCAAGACTGCAAATTGTCCAATTATGTGTGACAACACATCAGCAATTTCAGTCTCCAAAAATCCAGTGATACACTCGAAGACAAAGCACATTGATATCCGTTATCACTTCTTCAAAGATCATGTGGAGAAAGGTAACATCGATGCGGAATATGTTCCAAGCGAGCATCAATTGGCTGACATTCTCACAAAGCCACTGGATGCCACCAGGTTTGCGTATTTAAGGAGAAATCTTGGTATGATTGATCCTACTGCTTAATTTCAAAGTCTTATTATTTTTTCTTTCATACCGGTAGACTTAGTTGTAGACTTACCGGAAGACGTAATTCTCCTTTAACGGAAGACTTAAAGGTTAGTATCTTTACTTAGTCTATTTTTATTAAAGAGGTTTCTAAAGCAATAGGGGGTCAAGGATAAAATTTGGTACTTAGAAAAAATCTTAAGTTCCGCTTTTGCGCTAAATTTTTTTTCTTCTTTAAATAGACCCTGAACCGCCTTTTCAAAAACTTTACGAAACCCCTTTGTCTAAAATATTTATCTCTCTATTCAAACTCTCTCTATCTGTGCAACTGCTCTCTTTATTCCCAAAATCTTCTTGTTTCTTTTTCTCATCAACATCAATGGTATGTTCTACTCTACTCTACTACTTGAAATTTATCGCTTACTGTTTTACATTTCATTTCATAACCTAAATTGTTTTGGAATACAAACGGTCACTTTTGAGTTTCAAAACAGTATTCGCCATTGTTGTTCTTCAAAACCTAAAACCTAACAGTCGTTTATATGTTTTCAATGTTTACTCTCTTGAAAATCTTCTGTTATACATTTTTATGGATTGCTTACTCTAAACATTCTAGTGTTTCAAGTTTTCATTCCGAAAACTTTCAATAATCTCAGAAAAACTTGAAATCTCTGCTTGTTTAGCTCTTGAGGTAAAAAGCCCTAATTTTTATTGCATTTCTTTCAGGCAAAATCATCAAAATCAAAGCGTGACAGCAGGAAGAAGCTAGACCCAGAAACTGACATTCCTCCAAGTTTGGATGTCAACCTTCCGGGATATCCTACTTTTCCCGCTGCTCATGACGTCATCATTGCCCTGGACCCAAAACTGTATATACCCGGGATGTGCATTGACCTCCAATCCGTCTGCACTATAGCCGCAGGAGTCAAGGCATGCGAGGACATGAATGCCTCTGGAATTCTTCCACTCTTCTGCCTCAATGACAAAGACTACAGCATTTTCTTGGCAGAAGAGTTCTACCAAAGGATGGAGTTGATGAACAAGAACGCTCTGCGTGGATGGATTAGAGGCCGTCCTATCTCCATCACCGCCAAGACCATCTCCACCATCATTGGTGTGCATTTTGGTGGCGCTCTTGAATCAACCATTGCTGAGGCTAACCATGCCTGGGAAGCAATGAGGGGAGTTGATACCCCTAGAGAACCACAAGGGAAGATGCTGAGGAATCTCTTCCCGTTAGACGTCTACTGCACAAGCCACCTAATGGATAAGGGGCTTCTGTTCAAAAGTGGTGCTCATGATATGTTCACGGCACAACAACTGAATCTCACCTGTGCCGTCTTCATTCAAACTCGTCTCAACTTCGGAGCCATCATCTTCAATGAGCTCAAGCAGTGGGTAGAACGAGTTAAGAACAACCCCACTTGCAAGCGGCCATTCGTCAGGCTGATAAATGCTCTTCTCCGAGACAATGAGGAAGTCAACTCTTCCATCAAGGAAGATGAACTTATATTGGTGTCCAAGGACAAGCAGCTGACAGCTTCATTCTTCAACAAATACACTGAGTACGAAAACACGCGAAGGCTGCAGAAAGGTCTTCTGCCCGTCTCCATTGACAAGGTCGCTAAGCCAGTACCGATCATTGTCACTCGCTTCAATATGGAAGCTTATGACGCGGCTAGCCAAACTCTCAAAAAGGCTTCTGCTAAATTCAACGAACAAGTTGCCCAGTCTCTTCACCAAAAAGCCAAAGATCTGGCTGATGAGGCAGAACAGCTCTTACGGGCAAAATAGAAAACCAAGGGCAAAAAGACCAGGCCGGCAGAAGAAGTACCAACTGAAGAGCAGCAGGCCAAGTGGATTCGGAAGGAGATGAAGGAAGGCCAAAAGGAAAAGACTCCAGCCAAACCAACTCCATCACCTTCACTAGCCCAACCTTCCCCAGACCTGTGAGAACCCGAACCCATTGCATGTTTGTTATCATTATAACATGTTTATAATATGTCTTGACATATTTGAGACTTTATTTCATTCATATCTTGTTGGCATTGAGTTGGTTGAGATCATAATAGAGTAATGGTCTACCATGCGTTGCATGCCTTGTTGTTGTTGTTTTGGGTGTTCGTATTTACGTGTTAGCACCTTAATAAGTCTCATGAGAGTCTTAATACTTTGCATCTAAGGTTAAATATGTTCATCTTAGTTGTTGTGTTCGTAGTTGGGAGTTTAGAAGCTTCGTAGCTTCGTTTGTGTTTTGCGGTTTTACATCATTGCTTGTATTGCCTTCATTTCGTCTCGAGAGAAGTTCGGTTGAGTTCTAGGCCTTGAATACAAGCTATAACCATGATTAAACAAGCCTAATATATGTTCATTCTATCCTAGTTTAAGTGGGGATTGGTTCGCATTTGATTCGTTGGCCGTTGGTTGAGTGATTCCAGCCATGTTCTAACCTGTTTCGGATGTGTTTCGGGTGATGTTCGGGCCTGTTCCGATTGTGTTTTGAGTGTTGGTTTACCCCCCTTGAATTTCTTGGGTTGTTTAGGGTTGATTCTAGGCCAAATTTGAAGGCTTTTCAACCTGGAGACCTTGCTATCGCAAGGTGGTTTGGTCTTGCCCCCGCATAGGAGGCAGCAACTTGGGGAAGCAATGTTCTGGAGACCTTGCGGAGGCAAGGTGGAGATGACCTTGCGACCGCAAGGTCATCAGAACTTCATGTGCGGGATTTTTGTTTAAGTTTTGGTTGAAGACCAACTAGCCCTTGCCCTTGGCCGCCCTTAGAGACTCAAGCCCTCTTTGTTGACTTAGTTCCAAGCCTCCTAAACCCTTGGATGAGATCTATCAATGGCTAGCAAGCCATTTCACCCCCTTCACTTGGATTGAGGTTTAGTTGAAGTATAAAAACCTTTGTTCAGCCATTGTTGCCTCCCAAACTCCATTGTTGGCTGAACATAGCTCCATTTTCGTCCTTGGGAAGAAGCTCAACTTGGGAGACCATTTCCCGGAGATCCGGTGGTCCGATTGGCGAACCGAGACCGCCAAATCGAAGAGCTTGATCTTCTCTACAACAATCTTCTCTTTATTCATCCTTCCATCCATTAATCATAGGACTAAGGTGAGTGACAATTCCCATAATTTTCATGTTCAATTAAATTGCATGAACCCTTCATAATAGTTGTTCTAGTGATGATTTTGAACACTATTTGAGAAGACTAAACTTCCATCTCAACATATATAATATGTGTATGATTTTATGAAATCTCTAGGAAGTTGTGATTTTGACATTTATTAAAGCATGAATGTTGTTTGTATTATGCTTGGGAATAACTCTTGTGAAAGAATTCGGTTCAATTCAATGTTTAGCAAAATTACCGAAATTAGGGTTTGAGACTCGAGATTGGGTTTACGGCTAGTTTAAGAAAACGAACGGCTTAGTTTTTGAGTTCTAAATGAACGGAGAACTTGTAAAAGGGCAATGTGATTTATATAGCATCAATGCTCTTCTTTGTTGAATTTTAGTAAAACTCACCGGAGTTGAAATTAGGGAGTTATGAACAATACCGACTCCAAAATCAATCCCTACGATGAATGTAGTTCGTTAGACTAATGAATTAGCTTACGATACTTTGAGATGGATTGATGAGTATGCTTTGATGTTTGTGTGCTTTTAAGACTCGATTGAGTTCTTATGCGGTTTATGTGATCGTGTGAAGTAAATGCATGATTGAGAGCATGTTGTAGAATAGTGTATCTATTTGACATGTTGAATTCGCTCTTGTCGAATTCTTGTGTGATTCCTTAAATGAGTAAACAACTACTTGTTGAATAAGTTCGCTCTTGTCGAACTTATTCTTTATTTGAGATTATATGACGAGTAAACATCTACTTGACATTGCATGAGTCCAGCTGGCATATTTGATTGAGTCGTTGGTGTGACAATGCATCGCCGTCACGAGTTATGGGACTCGTGATAGTGATGGGTTGTTATACCGGGTTTTTACACACACGCCTCCACTGTTGGCCACAGTGGGGAAGTAGCCCCTTTGCTGTAACCAAGAGAGCACATTGGCAAGTCTAATAACCGAGTAGAGAGCTCGGTACCCGAGTAGAGAGCTCGGTACTTTGATACACTCATCACGGGTATCATTGGCACGAATGTTAACGTTGTGTATTGCAGGAGCAACGTAGCGGCACCGGTTTCATATCATATCCTCTTTATATGTGGTTTACTTTTATAGCACTTATGTGAAACAACGTGCTACCTTGGATATGTGTTTTAAGTGTTTACTAAATGAACGCTTTGATTGACTTGATATTAAAAATGATATCTTGATATGTATGCTGCATGATGCCATGACATGCATAATTGTTAACTCACAAAGTCTTTATGACTTACCCCTCCCTTTTCTTGCTTTAGATCCAGAGCCGTTCAGTGCACTCGTTGAGGTGTTGCAGGGTTTGCGCTTGTCCGTGACCGCACGCGACGAGGTTGTGGTTTTTAGATGTCCTTATTTTGGTTCTCTTTTGTAAGGACGTTGTGATCAGCAAGTCATTTAGACTTTGCTTGGGAAATTGGTTTTGTTTGTATTTGTGTCTATACTTGTTGTATTCTATTTTTTGGCCGCGCATGTAGAGCCTTGTATAGATGTAGTATGGTTCACGTGTTTTAAATCTTACGCTGGGCATTACTTTAGCTCTTATTATATTATGTTGTTCTCCGGCGTATTGTAGCCGTCGAGGTATATCTGCATAAACTGTGTAGTGATGGGTTCCGGTAGTAAAGTCGCCGATGATTTGGTATAATTGTCTTAATTGTTATATCAGTTGTAAAAAGTTTTAAATTGTTCCGGCCTTTTGGTGCCGAGTTGCGCTTCAACTAAAATGTTGCGTCACGTCGTTTTCTAAAACTGAGTCTTTGCATGTATTGTTGTCTTATTTGGACGACTTGACTTGTGATTCCACCTCGGGGTCCGGGTCGGGTCGTCACAAGACCAATCTTCACCAGCCCAACCATCCTCTTACGCTCATCCAACCTCTTCTTCCCAGCCCTCTTCTTAACCAAACGACCATCCTCACCTTCTCCTGCACCCACTCCTAAACCAAAACGTAGGAGACTACGTAAAACCTTTAAGGACCAGCCACCTGCAGACATTCCTGCCTCTACCGATGAAGCAGCTGAGTCCCCTATTCAGCCGCTAAGGAAGAAAAAGAGGTCTGCCGACACGAAGCCCTCTACCGCCGCCCAATCCTCTACCGCCACCCAACTCTCTACCGCCGCCCAACCATCTACTGATAACCAACCATCTACCGCCACTCCAAGCCAACCTATTCCTCCTGAGTCATCTACTCAGAGGAATTCACCACCTCCGGAGGAGTCTATCCCTCAGGAGGAGCCTCAAAGACAGGAGGAGCCTACCCGAACCCTAACTCCTCCTCCTCCTTCACCATTCAACTACTATCCTAACCCATCTACCCCTACCTCACCTCACCAAACCCATCCCACTTCATCAACAACTCCACAACCAACTCAAAGCCCTCCTACCAAGCCAATAGACTCTACCGCTGCCAAGTTTCTCTTTGAGCTTTCCTCAGTGGCAGATCTATTCTCTTCTGATCATTCACAACCTCCACCTCTCCTTCATAAACCCAAATCCCTCTTCTATCTTGCCCCATCTTTCTGGTTCTCCACCGAACCTCTACCTGAATCTTTAATTGTCAGTGAAAATTCTGACACTGACATTGAGCTAGATTCCCCCCAACCCCTCCTCCCCTCCACCTCAAACCATCTCCTCCTCTATCGACACCATACCAACCCAAGACTCTTCCTCTTCTGACTCCATCACTCCTCCTCTCCAACAGCCCTTCCGGCCAGTGTCTCATGAAGCCACTACCTCTGCTGGCACCGTTCCTATTCACATTGGTCAGGCAACATCATCTTCTCAGCTGGCCAATGCTGAAATTTTGTCAAGGCTGGACGCCATCTATGAACGACTAGGCGCACTCACTAGCATAACTACCGCTACCGCTGAGATTGCCACTGCCGCGTCCAAGGCCAATGATCGCACTACTGCTCTTCTACGCCAATTTCAAGAAGATGTATGGACTCGTTTTGGACAGATGAGACACGAGTTCACGGACGTCAAGATCAATGTCGAAGCACAACGCGACGAATGTGTCCGGATCTGCTCATCTCTCTTCTATGAACTGTTCCATGCCATCACATTACATCTCGGCAATGGTCGCCCTCCTGCCCTAGAGCTCAACAACCTAGCTCGTGACTGCTCACAACATTATGAACGCTCATCGTGATCGTGATCTGGCCATCACGGAGGAGAAGCAAATGAGATCTATCAACCGAATGCTGATGGAAGAAAACAGTCGTCTTTGTGAAGAACTTGACTACCGCTCTCATTCCACCAGACCTCCCACAGATGCCGATGGCAGTACGCATTTAAGAATGGAAGAGCTAGAGAGACAGCGTAGGGAGAAAGAAGCTGCAGACAAAGGAAAAGGAAAACGACCTTGGTAAATTATATATATGTTTTTCCCTTAAACCTTTGTATCTATTTTACTCTTTTGAAAACTCTGTACACGTTAAACATCTTGTTTATAATACAGAAGATTATCTGCTTTTCAAAATTGTCGTTTGTTTAAATTCTCGTTCTTTCATTTTCTATATCTGCTTAGAATTTAAACACTTAGTTTAAATTTATTTGAACTGTTTTGCTACTAATCTGTGTGCTATTCTATGATTTCCTTATCTTTGTATGCACATAGAATAGTCATTACACTTGAGGTGCTCTTCTGTTTGATAGAGGCATGTCTTCCGCTATTATATAAATAAATCTCTTAGACATGCTATTATCTATCACATGGTCGGTTATAGCCCTCATTTGTAGTAATGATGACCAGATATAAATAGGAGGAGATTGTTGATTCTTATTTGTATTAGATTTATATCTGTTCACACATTACACTAGTTTTATACTTCAGTGGCTAATCGGGCTGTGTATCGATTAGCGTGGCAACTGTGTATAGAACTTTGCCAAGTATAGTTTTTATAGGACTTCACAGGTTCACCGGAAGAACTGCTTTAACATACAAATCGGCAGACCTTGTATACACCTGGTCAATCATTACGTGTCCTGTCCAGCAATGATTAATGGATCAATTTAAGTTTATCCTCATCTCTGTTTGAATTTAAATTGAGAAATTCCCTGAAATCTCAAACCCGCCGAAAGTAGCTTTCCGAAAAGAAAGGAAGACTTTTTCAGACTGAACAGTGAAAGCATGAAAGCAGACTGTCACCTACTGTCGGCAACAACTCTCACAGATCTGACATCCAGATTGCCCAACTTCCAGAAGATCTCAGTACTCATTCCCTGCTCGATATACGTGAAGACGAAATTTCGATTGATGACTCCATGCATTTAATGCATTCAACCTAATAGAGTGTTAAGTCTTCGTCTTCTCCAACGGGTCTTTAGAATTCACACGCTATAAATGCCGCCATTAAAGCCGCCATTAAAGGCGAAGAAACATACAACCATCGAACACTTGAAGAATTACTCTGACTTCAATAACTCTAAGTCTTACTACTCAGTGCATTCAAGAGATCCTCAACAGATCCAGAAGTCCTCGTCAACAACAAGAAGTCGTGCATCAACATTTATTGTTTTACTTCTTGTTGTTATTCATTCAAATAGCTATACTTGGCGAATTAAATATCTGTATTTACAGATATTTAATTCCTTTTATATAAGCGCAGGAAAGTACCTGCGAGATTTTATTAAAAATAAAAATGGAAATACAAACTTGAGGGGACAACCGGCCTTGCCCTTATAACGGGAGGACGGAGGAGCGACCTCGAAAAGGAGATACATAACAAAAACTACATCAACCAAAGAAAAATAAGCATACATTTAATTTTTCCTAGAAGAAAATAAACCCAAAGCATCGTGTTGCAAAGACACGCCTCACCTCTCTGGAAGCTAAGTCACCGATTTAAAATAATCGATCCTTCCTAGAAGCATGAGCCACGTCAGCTAATCTATCTGCCACCGCATTGCCTTCCCGATAAATGTGACCAATCTCATAATTGCCCAAAAGATTAAGGCACCGACGAAGATCATAAGTGAAGAGCCATGGACAACATGTCCTATCCTTAATAGCTGAAGCAACAACCAAAGAATCCACTTCCACGATCACCTTCTCATAATTCCTGTCGCGGCATAAAGTTAAACCATCACAAAGAGCCCGAAATTCCGCATAAGTATTTGTTCCTTGCCCATAAAAATGGGAAAAACTACAATGGAAGAAACCATCAGAATCTCTAATTACTCATCCTCCAGTAGCTACACCCTCTCTAGATGACCCATCTGTGTTGAGTTTAACATAATTTTGTGCCGAGGCTGCCAATGAATCAAGAGCCTCTTAAAGTGTTAATCATTTTAACTGTCAAGTCCAAATACCGCAAACAAAAATACCCCTAGGCTGTGTCATTGGACTTAGAGAGAATCTGAAACAAAACTTCCTTCAAACCATCAGACACCCCAATTTCGTTATGTGACTCGACATAAAATATCAAGAACTGTTAAAACTTAACAAATGTCAAGTCGCTAGAGTCAAAAATGCGAAAGGAAAGCGAGAATGCGCGTGAACTTCGAGGGGGTAAAGTGCCAAATTTTGAAACTTCCAAAGCAGCTTGGTGCCACCAAACAAGCCCATGGTGCCGCACCAAGGGGTCCCTTGGCTGCACCATGGGAAGCTCATGTGCGCTCTCTCAGATCCGGATGGTACAAGTTTTGATGCACGCGGTACAAGCGGCTGATGCACGAATGAGAAATCAACAAATGCCCAGCGTGTCCTCATTTCTCACTATAAATAGAGATCCCCGGCCTCTCATTTCACTTGTTCAGTTTACGCGATAGAAAAATCGCAGTGAAGCTCGCCTGCGATTCCTCGATAATATTAGTGCGAGAGGTGCGAGATAGGTGAGTGGAAGCCCTATAGTCTCCAAACCCCGTCCAAACTCGCCAAATCAAAACCCATAGGTTATAAGTGATCCCTAGCCTAGTTGTTAGGTATCCACCTCAAATCCCCAGTCCAAAAATCCCAAAAGTAGCCGTTACTGCCCGAGTAATGAGTGAAAAGTCAATAAATTAAGTCTAGGTTCCGCCCAACCAAAAAAGGCCAAAACCTACATTTTACGTCTTTTTATTTATTTTCAAAGTTGATATTTAAATCCGACGCAATTTAGTCAATATAAGCCGTTGTGTTAGGATTAGATTAGAAAATATTATGTAAAAGAGGCAGTTATAATGACCAAATATTCTTAAATATGTTTGTAATTATTGGAAGGAGGCAATTGTGAGTCCGTAAATAATGTAGCCACGAATGTATCGTTTAATATTCCCTTGTTAAAATAAGACCTTATTTATTTGCTAGATTAATATAACAATGAGCATACTTCACCAAAAGCGTTTTGAGACCGAAAGGAGTTGGGTGCCAAGCACCTTCCCAACTCGTAACTTAGCCCCGGCCGCTTTCTAAAATCTCGGTTTCTTTTACGGTTTTCCTTTATTTTTGCCTTAAAATAAAGGTGGCGACTCTAAAACTTTCAGATCCAGTGGGGCCTCGCAACACTCTCTATTTGCACTTTCTGTTCTCCCTAAAAAAGGGAGATACGGGAATGGAGGTGATGTATTCCCATATCCGATATCCCTAAACAAGGGATAACTTGATGCGGGGAAACCCATAGCTCCCATAGTGATATGATTGGGCCATAAGGCTATTTTAATAAATCCATAAGTGGGGCGTCGCAATATCTTTTCTTGCACTTCTCTATTTTCCCTGAAAGATAAAAGGGAGAATGAGGATGGAAAGGTAATGCATTCCCCATCTGTTATCCCGAAATAAGGGATAACGACATGGAAAACCATTAGTTCCCATTTTGGATACAAAATCCACTCAAGGCAACAGAGGCACATTCAACGTGCTAACATAGGCGACACTCATCTCGCACTTTGGATTTTGTCTTCCCCTAAACAAGGGAGGGTGGAGCAGGCGGTGGTGTCCATCCGCGTCTGCGCACCCTAAACAAGGGCGGCGGGCGCGAGGCACACAGGAACCTCGGTGGCGACTCCATTTGGGGAGTTGTTTTGTTTTAAATAAAATGGAGGGCTAGACTCATAAAATAAAACCTTTTTTTTTTTTTCTTTGTTTTAGGCTGCGGTATGCTCGTTATATTAATTTACGCATTTCAATAAAGTGTTCCCATTACGGCCGGGCTATATTTGTGGATATGATCCTCCATCGGCGGCAGATCTCGTTCAGATACATTTGGACATGTTCGAAGTATAAAAAAATCAAAAATATATATATATACAAAAAAAAATCCGAAAAAATCAAAATTCAAATATATATATAATATATATATATATATATATATATATATATATATATATATATATCTACCATATATTACAATAAATTCAGGCGGCACAACAAAAAGAAATTTGGGGCTTTACTTAGGCTCTATTTTTCATTTATTTCCTTGAGTTCATTTTCTTTTTCACTTTACTACGTACATTCGTACATATCTACATTCATTGTCATTTTATTTTGGGGACATAGGACCAAAATTTGTAATTAATAGGGATAGATAGTTTCCCGCTTTTCTTTCTATTTCTTAATGTGATGTGCTTGCTTGCTTGCGCTCAAACTAAAGCAGAAAATCCATACAAACGACAAGACATGCCAAATCTGTTTATTTTTCTATTTATATATAGAATAAATAAAGACTTTACTGCTTTCTAGATACAGCACACACGTGCACACATGTAAATATATTCCGAACTGTTACCCTACACCATGGCCAGCCTACCCCCTGCATAAGCCAACGTTAGAATGCATATAGTTTTTCAGGACACTTCACAGACCAACCGGTTTT
>CM028383.1:58985993-59055118 GCA_013146195.2 Codonopsis lanceolata
TTCACCTTAGTAGACAATGTGCAAACTACATGGGTATTTTTTTACATTTCTACAAAGGTTGAGGTAAAGCTTTAGAAACTGACTATTTCTTAAAAGTTAAAAACAGATTTCATAGAATCTCGGTAAAGATAAAAACGACTTTGAAATGTGGGAATTGTACTTCCCAAAACACTCTTCTGAAAAGAGACTTGTTTTGTCAAAACCCTCTGAAAAAGGTTTTATTCACTTAAAGACGTTTCATTCTTTCAAGAAAGCCAAACCTACTTTTCAAAATCTTTTAGCTTTCCAAAAAGATAACTTTACCAGATATCTAGAAATTTATACCAACTCTCACTCTTCCTCGTATAACTTTTATTGAAGAGTAGTTGAAAAGGACTTTTCACTCTTAAATGAGTCCGTCCATTGTCTTGCCTAAGCGGGTATTTATAGAGACCTTCCTTCCCTCCTCTCTATCACTCGCAAACTATCTCAAACACTATGATAGACACTGATACAAGATCCCCTTCTTCCAAAATGTTACTTAGGAGAATTCTTAGCACTAGATTAAGGATACTTCTCAACAACTTAGAATCACTCTTCCGATTCTTCAAAAGTTGTTTGGTTTGTTTCAAGGATTTCTCTCGCGTGAAGACTTGTCTGAACAACCATTTAGCATGCCTCTCCCAGATTCATGTGACTATGCTCATGTCAGCCACTTCTTCAAGGCCTCGTAGACCTTCTACGTGATCCTTAGCTGACATGGTTCTCTCATGAGATTAGCTCTTTTCACAACCGTGGTTTCTTCAAAAGAAGTCCAACGAGTTTGTGAAGGTCACCCTGGCTTGAGAGCTAGCTGATGGGAGTAGGAATAGGAGATGACAGGATCATATATCTGCATCTTTCAAAATGTAGAGATTCTGTTTGGCTGCCTCTTTCGACCTTGATCTAGGACACAACATTCTCTTTTGCCAGGTTAGTCAATCACGGGTCCATGGTCTTCATAGACATCTCCTTGTAACATCCTTATCTTTAGATATGTATCAAGTGTTTAGATTAGTTGTTTAAAAGGAGTAGTTAAGTCATCGGAAGTTGTAATGAACTCTGTAATCTTTAGATCCTCTCTGTATTCGTGATTATTTTGATCTAAATGAGAACTTGTTCAAAGCATCGTTACTTCATGTCTATCTGTCTTTGCATAAATATTCCTTGATAGCATGAAATCCTATATTTGCTTGAGTTTTTGGTATGTATACTTTTATAATATGTTGTTCCGAATTCAAGATAGCAAATATAACTATCTTTATTAACAACGACAAACCAATCCTTATTCATAAAATTTCCTATTCAACACCTGGTATTCAACGTTTGGTATCTGAAGAAACAATGTTGGAATATGGTTAATTTTAAGCTTTGGATTTCTTGGAAGTAACTGCATTCCTAGCAACTACTTCATCAGGAATCATAGATCTCATCTCAACCCATGATGTTCTGGTGAATCTTAATTCCCCTCAAAAAATTTCAGGTCTCTCTAATTTCAACGGTAGACTTTATCTCTGCCGTTGTAACAAATGACCTTTCGAGGATATAAGCAGTCTCCACAAATTCTTTTCTCTTCTACTGCTTCCTCTGTTCAAAGACAACTGTGTTTTAAACTTTCTCTTGTTTCTCTTGTCTTGAACAAAATGACTTCCTTTCCCTTATAAGGTTAGTCATCATATCCTTGACCGTTGACCTCGAAGCAAAAGTCATACTTCATCATGCCAGTATTCTATCCAAATTTGAGCTACTTGCTTCTTTGTGATTCAAGTACTTTAACTGAAATGGTTGATGTCCTCTGTTCTTGCTTCTAAGTGCTCTTACCTTTCAATGATATTCTGTTCTAAAAGTAGCATGGTCATAAGTTAATCATTGCCGATGAAGCAGCTGAACCTCCTAACTGCTGCCAAGGCAAAAAGAAAAATCTGTAAACTCTAACCTCTCTTCAAAGGGTTCGAAGCGCATAGCCTACTAGTGAGGAGGAGCCAACCCCAGACCTTGATATCATTCTAGTACCGATATCACTGTTACTGTTGTTGTTGCTTCAAATTTATAAACAAGGTTTTGCTCTCCCTCCATTATTATTTCGTTCTCTTTGCCAATGGAACCTATGGTGAATCCTTCCAGAAGTCAAGGCATTCCAAAGGATACTAGCTATAATACTCTTCATTCAATTGGTATCGGCGGACACCATATGCATTGTTCCATCATATCTGACAAAACTTCTTGTCTGCAAGACCTATTAATTCTTTCTATCCTAAGCAGACTTAATCCCTGCTGATCTCCTTCATCAGCAGACCATTATCTATGTCGATTCCTCTGCCATTCACTCTTTCGACAACGGCATACCTCAACACCGAGTTTACTGATCATCTTTCAATGATTGATATCATTCATAAATTGGTATCCTTCATACAATCAATTGACCCTCCAACAATTGGTTGACTTCCTTCAACTCTCAAATGTCAGTAAACTTCCACTCTTCTTGAACACATTATTCAAATTCAATTTAAAAGCTATTTAATAGCTATCATCCTTCATGTGTTCAAAAGACTGATAACCCCGCTTAATTTTTTTTTGGTATCAGCAGACTTTCATTACCGCTGCATGCCCCCTTAAAAGTTATCAGTTGAATCGGTAGACCTCAATGTCTACCGGTCAAAACCTGAACTGCAGACCTTCATCTCTGCCGTTCACACTCTTGTATCAGCACACTTCACACTCTACTGAAACTAATCAACAAAATTGGTTTCAGATCTCTTGCTGCTGGTCAACCTCGTGTAATGATAGCTTTGACATAAAAACATTTAGGAATGATTGATTGTTTTTCAAAATTACATTTCAAAAACCCTTCTGAAAATGAATTTGAAAACAACTTTGTTCCAGAATAACTAAAAGAATTGGAAGATTGCTGAGGACTGTGTGGATGACTCAGAAAGCTCCATAAATTTCTTCTAGTAAACAACGAACACAAAAATAAAAAAAAATCATAACTATTTTGCAAAAACATTTTTTAAAAATTCTTCCTAAAATATTTTTGAAATGATTTCTATTCCAAAATTCTATAGATTAGGGAGATTGTTGAGGATTGTGTAGATGATTCAGAATGCCTCGTAAATTATCTATTAGAATATCTGGAATGCTTAAAACCTATCACATTTCCTAAATTTATTTTTACAAAATTCAGTACATTATTTTTTTCTCATCGATATCAACACATCTTCTTTTCAATACCCTAAGCTGTCAATTAAATATTTCTTGGTATTGAATTTCTCGATTTTAAGTCTCTAAAGTGTCCAAATACATATTCCCTAGAAGACTTATTTATCGCAATCATGAATCGCCGCCTCTCCCATAAAAACGTCCTCTCACAATCAAGCTTCGAAATGATTACTTCGACGGTTCTCATTTCAATCAATAACAGCTTTATTGAGGACTATCAAACGACATTTCTTGAACAGTGTGTTCCTCTTTCCCAATCTCAGAAAGTACTATATACTCTTTTTGGTCTCCATCGTTTCCCAATCAATCCATACGCTTAATTATCAGTGCATATTTTTCCTTCTCCTGAGAAACTCTTCATGGCCGCTTCGAGCAGCGTCTCTCGTCCTATCGGTCCTCCTGAATCTTCCTTCGTTACCATAGTAGAACGTCAATCCTACATTTTTGGTCGAACGATTCAAGGAGAACAATTTCTCCTTGACAGTAATGTTGGAGCAAAGATTTTGGATCTTTTTCACAGTTCTGGACTCGTCTCCATCCCTGCGCTTTGCGGAAGAATTCTCTGCCTTCATCATGCGAATTCTAATCAAGGATGCACGTCAAGAGATGGTAAAGCCTCCGGTCTCGTTCAGTCTGCGACCTTGTCCTCAATGCCGACCTTTCAAGAGTCTTGACCTTCTGTGGCACGACTCCATCGGTGATTACGCTCAATGAAACATGGCTACACCGTACTGGCTACCAATCTCGAAATGACTACAGTACATGGGACATTTTCAACTATCCCTTGGACATGTACTGTGTGGAGAGATTCTGAGTCAATGTCTTCTGTTTCATGAACATGGCTCAGGAAGCGACACCAGAAGACTTCAGAACTTCACCATTGCCGTTCTTGACTCTCATGTCATCAATTGGGCTGAAGTAGTCTTCTCTCTCATCTGTCGATCTTTCCATGGAAGACGAGTGAATGGGTCTGGTATTCTCATGTACGCTAGGATAATTAGCTACTTCCTATGCTCCTACCACACCATTCTTTCCATGATTCACGAGGACGAACGCCTTCCAATCACTGGAGAATTGCTGATCTCTAAAGAACTATTCGGCAATAAAAGTTTTTCTGATCAGGATAGAAACTGTTCTCTAGATTCTAGCACTGGTAGTTTTGGAGATTCAAACTAGATTGTACTTTTCAGAACTTATTAGTACTTTCTTATGCTATTTAGTGTCTTTTTCTTCTATCATCTGCTCTACTACTACTATATCTCTACCGTTATCCTTCTTTGCTTGCAACTATCCTTCTGATCTTATTTTTTGTGCTTGCAACCATTAAGGAGGAGAGTTATATTACATATACCTTTAACGTGGTTCAAACATATAACTTAAGGTGGAGAGTATAAAAAGAGTGATAACCTTCCTTTCGTAAGGAGAAGAATTAACTTAGCTAAATCCCAAATGAACACACAAAACAAATGTGACATTTCACCCTAAGCTGATTTTTAGTGAATCATGCTCAGCCTTTGTGACACTTCTGTTGAAAGTCTTGTTTAAAACCAAAACCCTCTGTTGAGTTTTACGTTCAACAGAAAGCCTTTTACTTTCAACAGAAATACAAAGGTTTTTTCTCAAAAAATTGATTTTTCAGAAAATTGGTATTAGTTTTCAAAAATTTGATTTTTCAGGAAATTGGTATTAGTCTTCAAAAATTGATTTTTCAAAAATTGATTTTTTAGAAAATTGATATTACAAGCAATCCTTAAAAACTCTTTCAAAAACATACATTTGCTTAAGGATTTGCTACTCTTACTTGCCAAAACAAGCTTTCATTTTATAAAAATTTATGAGCAAGTAAGACTTCTAAAAACTTTTAGATCCTGTCCAAATCTCTTTCAAAATTCTAAAGTGATCTAATTGTTTTTACTATTGCATTACATGTACAATATATTTTGATTTATCGAGTCTGTAATAGCAATAGTTGACTATACTAAAGCCATCGCTTATTTGTAATTATCAATATAGGACATGTCTTGAGATAAAATGATCATTCATTGTGGACATGCTATTACTATATTTGGTAAATGCTTCAGTGCTTTGTATATGTCATTTTGTAATGGTTCCAAGCAAATAGGAGGAGATTGTTGATTATTGGAATATGCTTCTTGATAATTTAATTATCACCTTGCATATTATATATATGTTGATTTGCTTGCCACCATTACAAGTGAATCATCACAAGTGGCTAAAAGGTCTGCGTACCGGTTAGTGTGGCAACTTGTATGATTTCACATAGGTCTTAGATTAGGTGTGACCCAATCTAGTCCTACCTTCCTATATGATGATCAAAACAGACAGCACTTCAGAATGCACTCAGCACCGGAAGACCTACAACTACGTCAACAGCCTTCAGTGATAAACAGATCAGAATACTCTTAAGAACCATCACCAGCAGACATGCTACTAGGTATAATGCTCTCACCGGTAGACATCAGTTCTCCTAAATCGGAAGACCTGTTTCTACTGGCTCGAAGCGTTCCAACGGAAGACTTTAGAATCTGCACGTGCTATAGAGAAAAGTCAAAGAAGCTGCTCAAATCAAGATAAATACGTTTGTGCCTCAAAAAGTCTGACATACTTAAAGCTGCAAGACTTTCTCTTACTCAAGTAGTCTGTTAAAGTCAAAAAGCATTTACTTTATTGAACAGACCACCTGACAGTGCAAAAAGACATCAGACCTACTCTTTAGAGTCTTATCAACCTAGTCTGACAGACAACGAGTTCCAAGATCTACAGGACTGAATCTCTGCTCAAAACAGTCAAAGATCTTATGGACAAAAGATCTCTATCCTATAGTCTTCAACCACTACATCTCCAATGGATAGAAATCTTAGAGTCCTCATCTCTTAATGATCATATTGATTCTCGCCTATTTAAAGCCCCTCTCTCCTGCTCAACAAAAGAGTGAGACATAGTGACAGTGTAAGCTTCATCTAAGATTATCAGACGATACACTGTGATTAACGAGTAACTCAATCTACTCAAGAACTTCATAGAAAAGAAATCTTCAAAGAGATCGTCTTCACCAACGTATCTCTGATTTCTACAGGTGCGATGAACTCATCCAGCTCTTAGCAAAACACCTTCAGTGGATTGCTAGGAAGAAAAGCTCAGAAAAGAGAAGAGAATGATCAAAAACTTCAATAGGCAGAGATCAAAATCTGAAGATTGATGTTAGACAATGTCTGAAGAAAATGAAGAGTTGTCTGTAGATATTGCATTCATATCTTCATATTTGTATTCCTATACAAATGCTGTTGATTGTGCAATTATCAATCATCATGGAAGGAAGAGAGTTTTTACACTCTCTCGTTCAGATATATTTTTATATCTGAACGACCTTAAGAATCCCTTCCTTCTCATAACAGTTTCTTGGTTTCATCTCCTAATGTCCTTTGCAAGTTAATGATCCTTGAATGGCTAATTAAGTAAGGATTGAGACTTAGGAAGACAAAGCCAGAAACTGGACATAGACTATTTTGACTGATGTAATATGTAATTTATCTTTGAATAAATTCATATATTCTTACTAATATTTTATCTCTCAGTCCTTATATATCTATGAGCTTTTTATAAATGATTTATCCTTAGAAAAGTCATTCTCTACTTGATCTCCTAAACCTACATTTGAAAGAAGAAATAAGTGTGCAGTTGTTCTGAACATATATTCGTGTACAACTACTTCCGACTTCTCCAAATCATAGCCTATTTACCTTCCGCTAGACAAATCTTTTATCAGGCTTTTGATTTGATTAAATAGTTTATCGGCAGAGTTATTACTACTGCCTTGAGTAAGTCTACCGATAGCCTCTACCGGCAGACATACTCAACTTGATAAATTGTAACTGCCAACCGAACTACGCTTTATGTATATCCAAAAGAAAAGTTTTTTCATTGGCATTATAGGCTATTACCCCCTCTAGCCTATTTGAGCATTATTGTGGACCAACAGCTTCTCCGAGTAAATGGCTCGTGATTTATGGCGTCGTTTGGCTTAGCCTTTCAATAAGGTAGATAGTTACTCTAATATTGCCCATTTATTCAGAATCTGGATAGAGGGAGTTTCAGCTCGTAACCAAGGAGGGGCTGTTCAGATTGGTATTTTGCTATATGGTTACTGGTTTTTATGGAAGGCTCGTTACTGTGCTGTGTTTGATTCTGTCCCTATGGATGGAGATGTTATCTTTAAGCAAGTTTTGAATGGGTTAAAGGATGTGCTTTGGCTTTTCACTCCAAAATCTCCTATTTCGAGAATGGGTTTTCTTAGTTTGCAATCTTTCAATTTGCCTATTAAGAAAATCAGTTTATGTCTAGGATCCTGGATTCGTTGGCATCCTCCAAGGGCTCCTTTTGTAAAGCTTAACACTGATGGTTCTTCGCTCAACGGCATAGCTACTGGCGGGGGTGTTATTAGAGATTCATACGGGTTCTTCATCTATGGTTTCTCTAGATATTATGGTTCAGGTACCAACACTGGAGCTGAATTTCATGCTCTCTGAGATGGTCTAGTTTTGTGTCGTGCCTTAAACTATGATTGGGTGGTGGTGGAAGTGGATTCTTTAGTGGTAGCTTCAGCTATTAAGGGCTCTCAAGGTTGTCCTTAGCAGTTTATTTATGATCTTCGGAAATGTCTGGAGCTTCTGGGGAACAACAATATCCATCATGTTTACAGGGAAGGGAATTCTGTGGCGGATCGGCTTGCGGCTGCAGCTCATGACACGCAATGCGATAAGGACTTTTCAGTGGTTTCTCATCTTCCGAGGGAGGTTCGTCGTGCTCTCCAACAGGATGCTGTTGGTTTATCTTCTTTTCGTAGACTTTAGTTTCTCTTTGTATTTTTTATCTCGAGGTCAGGCTCCTTTGTCCCCCCGTTCTAAGGGTAAGGCTGGTTGTCCCCCTCAAGTTTGTATTATTTTTTCTTTTTAATAAAATCTCGCAGGTGCCGCCCTGCTTCTCCAGAAAAAAAAGAAAAAAAAAAGAAAAGGGTATCGGTAGGGATGGGATCAGAAGAGGTGGCAGCAGACTTAGGTTTGTCGGTAGGGATGCAAGAGTCTGCTGGAGAGTGGTCAGGATAGGTTTTACGCAATCGCTTGCGCTTGGGTAAGGGTGAGGGTTGGTCAAAAGTTGGATTTCATTTGTGGGTTGGTGTTAGTCTTGAAGAATAGGGAGTAGGTCAAGGCTGGGATGGAGTTGGTTGAGGTTGAGGGTCAAGGGTTGGGGTATGGTCAGCAGCAGAGGATGAGCCACCAATAGACTTGGCGGCACGTCTATTGGCTTTCCTCTCGGCCTTGAGCCACGCAGCCTGTTCCTCCTCGAATTCAGCTTGCCCTGCTACTAATTCAGCTACTAGTCTTGCATTGAAAGCTTTATTTTCTCAAGCATGGAGAATAACCTCTTCTACTTCTTTATTCAGATCCCTTAACTCATCCAAGGGATCCTTTGCAACATGTTTGGCTTCTACCCTTTTTGCCTTGTGAGTTGCAGATGCATTATCTTTGGCAGCAAAGTAAGACGTAGAGACACACCGTATGACAAGAGAGGGGGGACTGGCCAATGCGTTAGGCTTGAGGGGAGGCAGTCATTCGGCTTCTCTTTTCTTATTTGGCTCCTTGAAGAAGTTGACGAAGAAGGAGGCCCTTAGTTGTTTGTCCTTGGTCACCTTTTTCAACTCGGAGGATAGAACAATCGAGTTGATAAATGGTGTTGCCCGTAGAATGACATTAATGAGCCTCACAAATGGCCGTTTGAAGTTGGCGTTATCCTAGGCCAGAGACAGGGAGGCAAGAAGTTCCCAGAAGATGTAGTGAGCCCAGTTGAATTTGATGTTAGTGAAGATGGCTGAGGTGATGGTCAACTATTGAGAAGTGAACATATCATGGGATCCATTTTTGAAGAGGATGGATTTTCCCACCAAATGACTGATGCAGTAGGCAACCAGAAGGAGTTCTCTTCTAAGCATTTTCCCTTGGGGTTCCCTTGGAATGCCTTCTCCACGCATAGCAGCCCATGCTGCTTGACTCTCATCCTTACATAGCTCCGTAAGGCCTTCACACGATAAGTCAATCGTCTCAGCAATGGCCCTTGCGTTCAGAGAGAAAGGTACACCGCGTATCCATCCTCGAAGTACAACGTTGGTTTTGGGGGCTGGTCTCATCTGTTGTTTCTCACTGTATCTTAATTTGCATTTGCTCATTCATTACTATAGGTTCTATACTTAGTGGCTAAATAGGATGCGTACCTATTAGCGTGGCAACTTTGTATAAAACTTTTCCTTTAGAATAGTTTTTTAGACTTCACAGGTTTCAGCAGAAGATTTCGGAAAGGCTTCACCAGCAGCCTTCACCAACAAACCTTGTCTACCTTCAGGCAACATGACGTGTCAAAAGAATTAGGATGTCCAACTCTTCAAGAGAATTATTAATTCAGATATTATGAATTAAGTTTGAATTAATCTATCGACATTTGACTCCTGACTTCCAAGACACGCCTTTCCAGCTTTTCCAAAAAATGAAGACTTTCGCCTCCTGAACATGGCGGAAGCGGGTTTGCTGATCGACACAAAGCAGGCTATTACCAACTCTGCAAGTGCGCAACTCGTTTGTCGCCTACTGCTAGTTCGGTACCTATTCCTCTCATATCTGATCGGTTCGGATGAAGATGAAGTCAACAAAGCAGCTTCATGCATTTAATGCTCTCAACCTAATAGAGCTGTTACTCACTTCATCTTTCCCAACGGTCTCAAGGATGCTCCGATATAAATACTGCCATTGAACACTGAAGAAAATAATGCTCTGAATTTATTCAACAACATCAAGTCATCATACTCAGTGCATTCAAGAGATCATAAACTGATAAAAAAAGTCCTCAACAACAACAAGAAGATCTGCATCAACTGTTACTCATTTACTTCTTATTGTTGTATTCATTACTATTCTTCTGCACATTGAATATTTTGTTTTCCAGATATTCAAATCCCCCACCCCCAAACACAAGTCAAATATTTTGTACACGATCCATTAGAGATTTATGTAATAGAACTAGTGGAAAATATAGTGCATATTCAAATCCAAGGTTGACTGCTTTTGTGGTGGACGTAGCACTCTTTATAGTGCAAACCATCTCAAAATAACTGTTTTATTTGTGTTATGTTGCTTACTGCTTTATATTGTTATCTTTGTCTTAACTTATTCCTTTGAGCTGCAAACTTCAGTAAACAGCCAAGTCTACTAGTAGTGCTTCACCCCAGCAGACTTAGACTGTCTTTCCTTACAAGTCTTCCATTACTTCAACCTTTTCAATAGGTTGTAAGTACTTGTTTTAGGAACTATTATGAAAAGTTTTTAATTGTTATTAGGCTATTCAACCCCCCCCCCTTTAGCCTAGTATTGTGCCCTTTGGGACTAACAATTGGTATCAGAGCTTAACTCTTCGAAAACAAGTTTTTCCAAGATTAACCTCTTGAGAGATAAAGATCCAATGGCACAAACACATTATATGATACCTACGTCAAATGTGAGTCATGTCCCAATATTGGACGAAGGTCATTTCGATGTTTGGAAGAATAAGATAATGTGTCACATGAACTCTATTGACAACAGGTTATGGAAGTGCGTACTAGGAGGACGTCACATATCAATTAAGGCAAATCTTCTTGCAAGCGTTGGTGGTAATCCTCCAGAAGTTTCAAAAGAAGAAACTGAATGGACAGAGAACGAAAGGAAGCTAGTGGAGCTAGACAGTAAAGCTATAAACATAATTACAAGTTCTCTAGACACTATCACCTATCAATAAGTGATCCGGTGTACATCTTCCAAAGAGATGTGGGAAGCTCTTGTTGAATACTTGGAAGGAGACCAAGATACAAGAGACAACAGGAAGTACACCTTCATCCAACAATTAGACTCCTTCAAAAACGATCCTAAGGAAACCTTGAGACAAGCATACGACTGTTTCAGCGAGGTAATTAATAGTTGTTTTCTCTAGGTAAAACTTATGGCAAAAAAAAAAAATGAACATGAGATTTCTAGGCTCTCTAGGTAGTCTTTGGCATGTTAAGACTACCGCCATGAAAGAATCTAAAAACTTGAATGAAATGACTCTTCATAATCTTTATGCAAGTTTAAAGGTTTATGAGCTCGAAGTCAGTCAAGCTCTAGAGCAGGACAAACAGTTCGAAACTCTGTCCTTGCCAGCCATGATACAAGAAGTCATTCCAGTTGATGACAAACCCTCCACTTCCTCCAAGATTGTATCCAAGGTAATTGGAGTCCACTATGGCGAGGACAGTGAGCTATCTAGTGTTGAGGCTAACACCGCCTGGGAAGCAATACGGGGAGCAGATACCCCAAGGGAAAATGCTGAGGAACGTCTTTCCCTTGGACGTCTACTGTTCAAGCCATCTGCTCGACAAGTCATTTTTGTTCAAGAACGGCTCCAACGACGTCCTTACCTCCCAGCAACTCAACCTTTCAAGCGCCATCCACCAAAGGATCCACCTCAACTATGGTGTTCTCATTTTCAATGAGCTTCCTAACTACATCGCGACTGTCAAGGCCAGCCCTTACAACAAGAGGCCTTTCGTCCGGCTGATCAACACCCTGCTCATGGATACACCAGAGATCAACTCTTCTTTTGAGCTGGAGGAGCTAAAAAAGGTGACGAAGGACAAACAACTGATAGCCACCTTCTTCACCAAGTACTACGAGTACGAGAACAAGCGAAGGTAACAAAAAGGGCTCTCTAACATTTATTCTAAAATGGTTGCCCAGCCTACTCCTATGTTGGTCACCTGGTTCGATATGGACGTGTATGACGCTACCAGGGAAGCTGTTCTCGCAGCCAGAAGAGCAGCAAAGAAACCAACCACTACTGTTGCCCGTGACATTCTGCAAGAAGTAAGGGAGCTGACAGATGAGTCCGAGCACATATTGAAGCGCTCCAAGGTTGCGAAAGCCAGTAAAGCGACTGGTTTCTCGCCAGATGAGGCTGAAGTCATAGCTGATATAGCGGCCAAGTCTAAAGAAGCTTCCAAGGCAAGGCAAGAAGCTAAGATAAAAGAGCTTCAAATAGCCTGGATTCGGAAGGAACTGAAGGCCAGCAGACATGCAAAATCTGCTGGCAACTCTTCCACAACTGCTGGTCAAACCCCTAAACATAAACCCTCTTCTGACCAACCCTTACCCATGCTTAAACGCAGGCGTTTGCGTAAAGGCCTCCCAACCAAGCCACCAGCAGACCCTCTAATCTCTGCCGATGAAGCTTCTAGATCTCATATCCAGCTGCTGAGGCAGAAAAGGAAGTTTGCTGGCAACCCACCTTCTACCCCTTCTTCAACCATTCCTACTAAGTCATCTACTCATGAGGAGTCAAACCCTACAGAGGAGTCTATCCCTCAGGAGGAGCCCATAACTCTTGAGGACTCTAGTTCTCAGGGGGAGCCTACTAATTCACCTACACACACACCTCCTTCTCCCTTCAACTACTCACCAAACCCATCCACTCCCCCTTCACCCACTCCTACCCAAGCCAACCCTACTTCACCATCCAAACGAAACCAACCCATTCCCTACATCGTCACCCCCTGGTTTCCTCCCATCCTTTCCTCTGCTGTTACAAAGTTCGTCTTTGAACTTTCGTTAGTAGCAGACCTCTTCAAAAAGCCTACTCCCCCTCCACTAGAACCTCAACCTATAAGACCAGAAGACCTTTTCTATCCCCCTCTGTGGGTTTCCCGTGATGCGCCCGCGCCCAGCGCGCCCTTGGATAAGGGTGCGCGTACGTGCGGAAGCGGGACACCACGCTTTCCATTCCACCCTCCCTTGTCTTGGGGAAGACGAAATTAAAAATGCGGAAAAGGTGCTGTCAAAATAACGTGTTGAATACGCCTCGATCACTTCAGTGAATTTTTGGTCTGTTATGGGAGCTATGGTGCGAAGACCCGACCCCCAATCTCTATGCGAGCCTCGGGTCGAGCGTCGAACAAACATATAAAACAACAAAGCACGTGTAAAGCCCCCACTAATAATAGGCTAATAAAACCACCTGATAAACAAAGTCACTCTTGTGATTAATATAAACGCCACAACCAACCAACTAGTGTAATATAATACACATGCACGAAGTTAAACTCCGGCATCAAAAGATAGTACAAACCAGTAACGTCCAAAATACCCCAAAGTAGAGCTTATATAACTCTACATAACAACAACCCATCCTCACACTATACAAATACAAACTCCTATGGAGCTGCATAACAAAAGACAACCTGCCGTACACGAGTGCCTCGCCGGCCTCACCTCGAACTCCCTGCCTGGCTGGGATCTAAGGAAAACAAATAAAAGGAACGGGGTGAGTGATAACTCAGTAAGTTACTATATGCAACTACATGGCATGCTGTTATGCACATGTTATATTCACATATGTAAATCAAGTATAGCTGTACATATACTTGCACACATCACGTTGATCAGGTTATAATGCACCTTGACTCAGCGTAATTAAACACATAATTAGGATATACAACTGTAGGCGAGCTTTCCGTCTCGATTGTATCTCAAATACCATAGCTGTGTTGCTGCTGCAGTACACGCGCTGATACATGTCTGATCACATGCTGAACCATGTCCGAACCCATTAGTATCCAGAACCAATGACCTTGGGACTTAACCAGGAGTCTCATTACCCCGAGTTTTACCCAAGTGTCTAGCCTCTGTTTGTCATGCGAATTGCTCTAACAAGGCTACATCCTTGTCACGGCCAATAACAAGGGAGAGACCCATGCAACGACCCGTAGCGATCACGAGATTTAACTCTCGTAAAGACCACTGTCGTCCCATCGTCGACACAACCACATATGCCAGCTGGACTCAATGCGATGCACAAGTACTTGTTTACTTGTAATTAAACACAACCATCGAGTCCCAAGTACGGGGGCTCGACGCACATACAAGCATGCTTAATTGCCTGTAAATAAACACTTAAGCATTTAATTGCTTAAACACAAACACCAAGGTATGTAATGTTTTACATATAATAAACTACACCAAAGTATTCCCTATTATCGTAGGAACCGAGCCGTCACTGCTTATATTTTATTGTCCCTAAATTCGACTTTGAGTCATTCGTTAATATTTATAAATTTCGGGCAGCACCGCGACTTGCAGGATTCACCCCAACACAATCTCACCGACGTATTACTCGGCATAATAATGGTTTAAAACCATTTAATTTACTAACCAGTTAAAATTAATAATAATTCGTAACTAAACTATTTATACTTCATATTCAAAACAAATCATATGGGGGTAACCCACAGTTCATATATGCAATTATTACATATAAAGGAAAGGGGACAGTAACTTACATCGAAAAGAAGATAATTCCACTGCTAGAAATACGCTAAAACCCTTCTATAATAGTCTTTGAGTCTAACCCACAAAATAGTACAGTGCCGAAATAGTCGAACTTGCATCAAAATGGAAACCCATCACACCCACACACACACACACTGCTTCAGCTCTCTCTCTTTCACTAGGAAAGGAAATGAAGAAGTAGTAATTGCTACCTCAAAATTTAAAGCCCCAGCAATATCAATCCTTAAAGCTTAGTCATCAACCAAGCATGAGCTGTCAAAATAGTAATATAAACCACAATTCTTTTCGGTCGATAATAGCTTGCTAGGAATGGAAGTGGTAGAAAAATATCTACATGAGACTTATCACTTAGTTAGTCAAATCTCTAACCTTGGTGGACCCCACCTCCAAATCTTCACAAACTAAGACTTCCTAACTTATCCGTACCAAACAACAAATGTGATTTATTGCTACAAAACATATACTTGTACTTTAACTATTATATAAATATATGTATATAACTAGTCATTAAAGTATTAATAGTATTGTTTGGTCAAAAAGTCAAAAATATCAAACTAATTAAATAATTTAATTTGATCCAATTAAACACCAATTAATTATTATTAATCATCCAATGTTAAAATAAAATATATTTTAACAATATAAAAGAAACACGTAACGTACGATACATTTCGGGTTAATTTGGCCGAAAGTATATATTGTCCAATTTTAATGTGTCATTTCCTATTCCAACGTTATAAATCATAACTAACATAACCAAAGTCCAATATGGACTTTAAATACGTCACACATCAAGCCCAAAATATCTTGAGCTCAAATGGACTCTCATAGGGCAATTGCCCAAGTCCACAACACAAAACACATAAACATATTAAATATAACACGTAGCACATAATTAGTTATACTAATGCACCCTAATGCTCAATTAATAAAATATGCAGTTCTCGGGTGTTACACCCTCTCCCCCTAAAAAAAGAATTTAGTCCCTAAATTCTCTTACCGAAACCATCAAAGAGGTGAGGGTATCGTTCCCGCATATACAGTTCAGTCTCCCAAGTGGCTTCCTCAATCTCGTGATTCCGCCATAACACTTTAACCAAGGGAATTCGTTTAGTACGCAGGATCTGTTCCTTAGTATCTAAAATCTCCACTGGTATCTCATCATAGGACAAATCTGGCTGAAATGTGATATCTTCATACTCGAGCACATGAGATTCATCCCTCAAATACTTCCGTAACATGGAGACATGAAACACAGCATGAATATCTGCTAAAGATGGTGGCAATGCAAGTCTGTAAGCCACACTCCCGACCCTCTCAAGGATCTCAAACGACCCAATGTATCTCGGCGATAATTTACCTTTCTTCCCGAATCTCTTAGTACCCCGGCGAGGTGATACCTTCAAGAACACATGATCGCCAACCTGGAACTCAAGATCACGCCGTCTGTTATCGGCATAACTCTTCGCGCTTTGAGCCGTCTCGTAATCTATCTCTCGATCGCTTTAACACTCTCAGCTGACTGTTGAACCATCTCTGGGCCCCAAAGCTTGGCTTCACCGACTTCGTCCCAGCAAATAGGAGATCTGCACTTCCTCCCATATAGAGCTTCATAAGGAGCCATATCAATACTGGACTGGAAGCTGTTATTATAAGCAAACTCAAAGAAGAGGCAAGTGTCCCAACCGCCTTGAAATCAACTGCACAAGCACGTAACATATCCTCGAGAATCTGAATCAATCTCTCGGACTGTCCATCTGTCTGTGGATGAAAGGCTGTGCTAAAGCTCAACTGAGTCCCCATAGCACTCTGTAAAGCCTGCCAGAAACGAGAAGTAAACCTCGGATCTCTATCAGATACTATACTAACTGGCACACCATGCAATCTAACAATCTCCCGAACATAAAGAGATGCTAGCTGACTCAAAGTATAAGTCATCGCAACTGGTAAAAAGTGAGCGCACTTAGTCGATCAATAACAACCCATACCGCATCGTGACTGTCGAGTACGAGGCAACCCAGCCACAAAATCCATAGTCACATGCTCCCATTTCCACTCAGGTATCTCAAGTGGCTGCAACAAGCCTGCAGGTCGCTGATGCTCGGCCTTCACTTGTTGACAAGTTAGACACTTCGCAACAAATTCAGCAATTTCTCGCTTCATATTATTCCACCAGAAATGCTGCTTCAAATCCCTATACATCTTCGTACACCCTGGGTGAATAGTGTACTTAGCCTTATGGGCTTCCTCAAGCACCTGTTGTTTCACTCCATCACAAGAAGGAACACACAATCTACCTCTGAAGGTTAAGATTCCATCGTTATTAATTAGAAAGTCAGGTGTCTTGCCTTCTTTCAAACCATCCACTATCTTTAGCAGCTTCGAATCATTCTTTGAGCTTCCTTTATCTGAAATAACAAAGGCGTAGCTCGAACACTAGCAAACAATACCCCATGTACAGACTCACAAGGATCCCAATCCCTCAAGTCTTCAAGCATCTTCCATTCTCGAACCAACAAGCAAGATAGGTAAGTCTTCCTGCTCAATGCATCTGCTACCACATTGGCTTTACCAGGATGATACAAGATAGCACAATCGTGGTCTTTAAGCTTTTCCATCCATCTACGTTGTCGCATATTTAGTTCCTTCTGCGAGAATAGATACTTCAAACTCTTATGATCAGTATAGACTTCAAACTTGGCTCCATAAAGATAATGCTTCCACTTATGCAAAGCAAAAATAATCGCAGCCAATTCCAAGTCATGGGTAGGATAGTTCTGCTCATAAGGAGTCAACTTCCTCGAAGCATATGCAATAACTTTCCCGTTCTGCATCAGCACACAACCCAAACCTTCTTTGGAGGCATCAGTATACACAATAAAGTTATCACCACCACTGGGTAGAGCAAGAACTGGAGCTGTAGTCAGTCGTCGCTTCAATTCTTGGAAACTGTTCTCACATCTGTCGCTCCATACAAACGGTGTCTTCTTCTGTGTCAAAGAAGTCATAGGTGTGGCTATCTTCGAAAATCCCTCAATAAATCTTCGATAGTAACCAGCTAACCCCAAGAAACTTCGCACCTCTGTCACTGTCTCGGGTCTTTTCCAGTTTACCACAGCTTCTACTTTAGAAGGATCAACTGAAATACCGGCACCCGATATTACATGTCCCAGAAATGCAACTTCTTCAAGCCAGAATGCACATTTGCTGAACTTAGCAAACAATTGCTTCTCCCGAAGTAATTCTAGTATAGTTCGCAAATGAAAGGCATGCTCCTCCTGGGATTTAGAATATACCAGGATATCATCGATGAACACTACAACACAACAGTCAATATACTCTCTGAAAACCCTGTTCATCAAATCCATAAATACAGCAGGAGCATTAGTCAACCCAAAAGGCATAACCACAAATTCATAATGACCATACCTCGTACGAAAGGCTGTCTTCGGAACATCTTCAGCCCGAACTTTCAACTGATGGTAACCACTACGTAGATCCAGTTTAGAGAACACAACTGATCCCTGCAACTGATCAAACAAATCCTCAATATGCGGCAAATGGATACCTTATTCTTGATAGTCACGATTCGGCTTGACGGTAGTCAATACATAACCGCAGTGCCATCCTTCTTCTTCACAAATAACACAGGTGCACCCCATGGTGATACACTCGGTTTAATAAACCCACGGTCCAGCAACTCTTGCAACTGTACCTTCAATTCTTTCAACTCTGCTGGTGCCATTCTATACGGTGCCTTTGATATCGGTGTTGTACCTGGTAGTAGCTCAATACAGAACTCAACCTCTCTATCAGGTGGCATACTGTACTCAGTAGAAAACACATCTGCAAATTCAGAAACCACAGGAATATCTTCTAGTTTCGGTGCAGCTATACTCACATCCAAAACAGAAGCCAGATAACCAGTACAACCCTGTGACAATAATTTCCTAGCCCGAATAGCAGAAATAAAAGACAAGCCACCCATGGCCCTTTCTCCCATAAACATAAACTCAGGTATGTCAGGCACATGAAATGTTACCACCTTACGATGGCAATCAACCACAGCATGATGCACACATAACCAGTCCATGCCTAAAATAACATCAAAATCACGTATGGGCAGGACTACTAGATCCGCATGTAAAGTGTGACTATCTATACATATATCACACGCCCGATACACATCGGTAGCAATCACACACTCCCCCATTGGGGTAGACACCTCCAGCACATAAGACAACAACTGGGGAAGAACACATAAATTCCCCACAAAATGAGATGCAATGTATGAATGTGATGAACCAGGATCTATAAGAACACGTGCTTTCGCACCGAAAATAGTAAGTGTACCTCCTATTACGGTGGTAGACTCTGGAACACCCCTCTGATCTAAGGCAAATACGCGACCCTGAACTTTAGGTCTCCCGTCGCTATCCCTCTTAGACCCAGACAACTGTGTCACCATACCCACAGACTTACTACCCTGAGGTTTAGGACAATCTTTCCTCACGTGACCCTTCATACCACAATTATAGCACTCTCGCTGCTTCAAGTAACATCTGTCCTCCGTATGCCCTGTCTTCGAGCAGTAAGTACAAACTAACCCAGAATTAGATCGGTTCTGGACAGTAGAGGAAGAAGTACCTCCTTTCTCACTAGGCTGGGATTTTCTTTGCCCACCTTTACCATGTCTGCGATAGCTGCCAGAACTCTGTCCACGCCACTGACTCTGGCCCTGTGGCTTCACATCAGAAGTGGCCTTATCATGGTGCTCCTCAATATCACGTTCAATACCATAGGCCCCGCTAACCGCCTCCCTCAGTAGTCCATAAGTCGCAAGGATAACAATTGCCTCCGTGATTCGCCTTCTTCGGTCCTTTCACGAACTTTTCGTCTTCCTTCCCTCATCGGTACAAGATAAGCACAATATCGAGCCAATTCTAAACTTGGCTGGTGAATCCGCCCCGTAAGATTACCCCTGCTCCAGCAATAAACTCGCCTCACGTTTACCCCGAGCGACTCTCGAATATACTTGAGCCTTAAACTCATGCAAGAAAGTAGCCCAAGTGTCTGGCACCTGTCTCGCTCCCGCCTCCCCAATAATACCGCCACCAATGATCAAGATCACCCTCAAGCTTGTACACCGCACAGTTCAAATTGTCTTCATCACTACACTGCTCTAATATTTTAACCATGCTTTCAACCCATCTTTCCGCTTTTTTTGGCATCCGGTTCACCATCAAACCGCGAGGTTTCATCTTCAAATCTATCAAGCATAGTAGTTACATGTCTCTCAAGCTGCTGTACTATAATCCCGCCGGTGCTCTTTCGTGCGTAGATCCTCGTACTGTGCATTACCCTGCTGCTGGCCCATATCAGCTACCATTCTGGTCAGTAACTGCAACACATTTATTAGATCCCCTTGCTGATTATTCAGGACTGGTTGTGGTTGTTCATTCCCAAGTATCTGCCTAGGTTGTTCATCACGTACATGGTTATTACTCTCGGCGCCCTCATCGCCACCATTAACACTCGGATCAATCCTATCAGTGTTAGCACCTTGCCTAGTACGCACCATTCTTACACCTACAAATAAACACTCGGCGTAAGAAAATCTGAAAACACACCAACCTACACTCAACCCAACTAGGCCAAAGATCCTATCCTGGCCGACAGCTAACCACGCTCTGATACCAACTGCGACGACCCGACCCCCAATCTCTATGCGAGCCTCGGGTCGAGCGTCGAACAAACATATAAAACAACAAAGCACGTGCAAAGCCCCCACTAATAATAGGCTAATAAAACCACCTGATAAACAAAGTCACTCTTGTGATTAATATAAACGCCACAACCAACCAACTAGTGTAATATAATACACATGCACGAAGTTAAACTCCGGCATCAAAAGATAGTACAAACCAGTAACGTCCAAAATACCCCAAAGTAAAGCTTATATAACTCTACATAACAACAACCCATCCTCACACTATACAAATACAAACTCCTATGGAGCTGCATAACAAAAGACAACCTGCCGTACACGAGTGCCTCGCCGGCCTCACCTCGAACTCCCTGCCTGGCTGGGATCTAAAGAAAACAAATAAAAGGAACGGGGTGAGTGATAACTCAGTAAGTTACTATATGCAACTACATGGCATGCTGTTATGCACATGTTATATTCACATATGTAAATCAAGTATAGCTGTACATATACTTGCACACATCACGTTGATCAGGTTATAATGCACCTTGACTCAGCGTAATTAAACACATAATTAGGATATACAACTGTAGGCGAGCTTTCCGTCTCGATTGTATCTCAAATACCATAGCTGTGTTGCTGCTGCAGTACACGCGCTGATACATGTCTGATCACATGCTGAACCATGTCCGAACCCATTAGTATCCAGAACCAATGACCTTGGGACTTAACCAGGAGTCTCATTACCCCGAGTTTTACCCAAGTGTCTAGCCTCTGTTTGTCATGCGAATTGCTCTAACAAGGCTACATCCTTGTCACGGCCAATAACAAGGGAGAGACCCATGCAACGACCCGTAGCGATCACGAGATTTAACTCTCGTAAAGACCACTGTCGTCCCATCGTCGACACAACCACATATGCCAGCTGGACTCAATGCGATGCACAAGTACTTGTTTACTTGTAATTAAACACAACCATCGAGTCCCAAGTACGGGGGCTCGACGCACATACAAGCATGCTTAATTGCCTGTAAATAAACACTTAAGCATTTAATTGCTTAAACACAAACACCAAGGTATGTAATGTTTTACATATAATAAACTACACCAAAGTATTCCCTATTATCGTAGGAACCGAGCCCGTCACTCGTTATATTTTATTGTCCCTAAATTCGACTCCGTTGAGTCATTCGTTAATATTTATAAATTTCGGGCAGCACCGCGACTTGCAGGATTCACCCCAACACAATCTCACCGACGTATTACTCGGCATAATAATGGTTTAAAACCATTTAATTTACTAACCAGTTAAAATTAATAATAATTCGTAACTAAACTATTTATACTTCATATTCAAAACAAATCATATGGGGGTAACCCACAGTTCATATATGCAATTATTACATATAAAGGAAAGGGGACAGTAACTTACATCGAAAAGAAGATAATTCCACTGCTAGAAATACGCTAAAACCCTTCTATAATAGTCTTTGAGTCTAACCCACAAAATAGTACAGTGCCGAAATAGTCGAACTTGCATCAAAATGGGAAACCCATCACACCCACACACACACACACACTGTTCACCGCTCTCTCTCTCTTTCGGTACGGCCTAGGAAAGGAAATGAAGAAGTAGTAATTGCTACCTCAAAATTTAAAGCCCCAGCAATATCAATCCTTAAAGCTTAGTCATCAACCAAGCATGAGCTGTCAAAATAGTAATATAAACCACAATTCTTTTCGGTCGATAATAGCTTGCTAGGAATGGAAGTGGTAGAAAAATATCTACATGAGACTTATCACTTAGTTAGTCAAATCTCTAACCTTGGTGGACCCCACCTCCAAATCTTCACAAACTAAGACTTCCTAACTTATCCGTACCAAACAACAAATGTGATTTATTGCTACAAAACATATACTTGTACTTTAACTATTATATAAATATATGTATATAACTAGTCATTAAAGTATTAATAGTATTGTTTGGTCAAAAAGTCAAAAATATCAAACTAATTAAATAATTTAATTTGATCCAATTAAACACCAATTAATTATTATTAATCATCCAATGTTAAAATAAAATATATTTTAACAATATAAAAGAAACACGTAACGTCATGATACATTTCGGTTAATTTGGCGAAAGTATATATTGTCCAATTTTAATGTGTCATTTCCTATTCCAACGTTATAGATCATAACTAACATAACCAAAGTCCAATATGGACTTTAAATACGTCACACATCAAGCCCAAAATATCTTGAGCTCAAATGGACTCTCATAGGGCAATTGCCCAAGTCCACAACACAAAACACATAAACATATTAAATATAACACGTAGCACATAATTAGTTATACTAATGCACCCTAATGCTCAATTAATAAAATATGCAGTTCTCGGGTGTTACATATGGGGTTTATGTGTCAGGTTATCCCTTTTTTAGGGGATAACATGATACATGAAAGCATCACCCTTTCATTCACATTGTCCCTTGTATAGGGGAAAATGGAAAGTGCAAGAAAGGATGTTGCAGGCCCCACTACAGACTTTATGAAAATTGCCTTATAACCTATTTTAGATCACTATGAGTGCTTTGAGTTTTCTATATCAAGTTATCCCTTTTTTATGGGATACCAGGATATAGGAATACATCACCATTTCATTCTCATTCTCCCTTTTTTAGGGGAAAACAAAAAAGTGCAAGAAAAGAATGTTGCGATGCCCCACTGCGATCCAAAATGTTTTAATAGAGTCGCCATCTTTATTTTGAGGAAGAAATAAAGAAAAACCAAAAAAGAAAACCAGAGATTGCAAAAAACGGGTTCAGAGGTTAAGTTACGAGTTAGGAAGGTGCTAGGCACCCAACTCGCCCTTTCGGTCTCAAAAGCAGTTTTTGGTTAAAGTATGCTTTTTGTTATATTTTTCTAGCAAATAAATAAAGCATTAAAAGACAAAAAAGAAAGTAAATACATCCATATTTACATTATTTACGGACTTGCAGCTGCCTCCTTCCAATAATTACAAATACATTTAAAAATATTTGGCCATAATAATGGCTCTTTTTAATGCTATTTTCTTAAATAATCCGGGCAGCACAACGGCTTATATTTTTACATTGGGCCGGATGGAAAATAGTTTTTTATAATTTAACGCCCTTAAAGGCTCACCTTTTAGAGCATGGTGTGCTCGCTCTGTCCTTCTCGGGAGAGGGAGTCTTTTTTTCTTTGTTGCTGCTGCCGTTCGAACAGAGTAACTGCTTTCGTAAGTTGCTTTTGGGACCCGTAAAATGCGCGGAGGAACTGCTTGCTTATTTTGCTTGCTGCTGGCGGAAATCGGGCAGAACAAGGGCTTGTTTCTGGCTGATTTGGCCTTTTTACTCGGGCATAGCAACTGCTCTTTCTGAGGTTTTTGGACCGGGGAAATAGGGTGGATACCTAACTGGGGGGCTAGGGATCACTTTAACCGATTTGATTTGTTTTTGGAGGAGTTTTGGCAGGGCTTCGAGGCTTTATAGGAGAGGGGAACTCACTATCGCTCATGATTCTAACAGTGTAACAATAACACTGAAAGCTTTGGGGAATTTTCGGTGTTTCCAATGTGTTGAAAGCGAACCCCGGGGACTCTATTTATAAGCTAAGCGAGGGACATCGAGGGAATTACAATTCCTCTCTTTATGCTTCATTCCCTTGTATAGAATGTCGAAGGATTTACACATTGCGCGAACTGTAGCACTCCTGTAGCAGTTTGGGATGCCACTGTAGCAAAAGTGGGCGTCGCCATAAGGTTTATTGGGCGCCGTGCCAGACTTCTATTATGGCTGCGCCAACTGTTCAATTTCAGTCACTTGTTTGACGCTTTAGCCCCTGCATTTTACTGTTTTGTGTATCATGCTTTATCTTTTGCATTTTTAATCCCTGTAACTTGACATTTGTTAAGTTTTAATAGGTCTTGATATCGCATGCCAGAGTTACATACCAGGGGTACGAAATTGGGGTGTCTACAGAGCGCCTCAACGATGGAGTCTACGGGTAACCCGAAGCTTACTGAGTAGATGAACATCGTTGATAAGAAATAGACTCTCCAATTTCGCGCAATTAAAACGGGGGAGAGATGCAATAGGTAGCAGTTATAATGCAACAGTTTATAATGCTAACCAAACCTCCATATCCTAGACATATTTAGTCGGTTATAGCAGGTTATCGTAGTTTTTAAGCAGATATGCAAATTAAATGCTTTAATGGTCGGACCTACTAATGTAGGCTGCCTACGTATCCCTTAATAAAGAAAATCAGACCAAACGTAGTTCAGGCTAAGCCAGAACAAGAATGCTGCGATGGTCATGCCTACCGAAATAGGCTGCCTATGTATCCTTATCCAAGGAATCAGACCAAACGTAGTTCACACAAAATGCAAAGAAACAAGCGCTGCGATGGTCGTGCCTACCGAAATAGGCTGCCTACGTATCCTTAGCCAAGGAATCAGACCAACCGTAGTTCACACAAGAGCAAACAAATAGCTGGGTGGGATGCCAAGATCACACGTCGTGTCATTAGGACAGGATCCTTCGTCGAAACACGATAGCCTTTCTCTCTGGCCCGGGGTTGCAGCCCCTTCGTGAGAAAGGCCAAACACAACATTCATCAAATGCATGTCGTATCCTCAAAGGGTTGCAGCCCTTTGCCGAACACGACGTTGGAATGCATCGTCGTCTCCTAAGGAACTTGCCTTCGTCAGAGAACGATAGCCTTTCCCTCTGATCTGGGGTTGCAGCCCCTTCAGGGAAAGTTTCCAGACACGGATTACACTAAGGGCTGATCATTCCTTCTTGGGGCTACGCCCCACGAAGAGACGATCTTACGCTACTCCAATAAAGCAATAAAACATTGCATGCGATGACGGAATGCAACGGCTCCTCAGGACTTGCCTTCGTCAGAGAACGATAGCCTTTCCCTCTGATCCGGGGTTTCAGCCCCTTCAGTGAAAGTTTCCGACACAAATTACACTAAGGGTTAATCATTCCTTCTTGGGGTTACGCCCCGCGAAGAGATGATCCTACGCTACTCCTATAAAGCGGGAAAACATGCGAAAGGTAAAATACTTTACCTTTTCTTACCTTTGCTCTGCTTTTGCGACGCTTGCCACTTTTGCTGCTTTTGCGACGCTTGCCGCTTTTGTTGCTCTTGCAGGCTCATGTTGAGGATTTTTTTCTTTGATGCATTTCCGGTTTTAGCTGAAAATTTTCCCCCTTTTGCGGCTTTTCCGGCTTTAGCTGGAAAATTCTTCTTTGCTGCTATTTCCAGCCTTGGCTAGAAAATTCTTTTTTGCTGCTATTTCCGACCTTGGCTGGAAATTTCTTCTTTTTGCTACTTTTCCGGCTTCAGCTGGAAAATTCTTTTGTCGCTATTTCCCGCCTTTGGTCGGAAAATTCTTTGTTGCTATTTCCGCCTTGGTCGGAATTTCTTTGTCTTTTGCTACAATTTCCCAATTTGGAAAATTCTTTTTTTGTTGCTATTTCTGGCCTTGGCTGGAAATTTCTTCTTTCGCTACAATTCGGCTTCACTGGAAAATTTTTTGTCGCTATTTCCGGCCTTTGGAAATTTCTTTATCGCTTGGAAAATTCTTTTTGGCTGCATGCGCATATTTTTTTTCCCTTGCATTTTTCTTTTGCATGTATTTTTTCCTTTCCTTTTTTTTCCTCTTTTTTGTTCTTAGTTTTTTTTTCTTTCTCTTTTTTTTCTTTTGCTTTTTATGCATGCTCTTTTTTTTTTCTTTTGCTTTTTATGCTTGCTTTATTTTTCTTTTGCATGATGGGAATTTTATTTTGCATGCTTGCTTTTTTTATTCATATATCTTTTTTTAGGATGCTTTACATTTTTCTGCTGAATCTCATTTTTGCCACTGATTTTCCTGGCTTTTCTGCCCATTTTGCAGCTGATCTGCTGGGAATATAGACTTTCCCTTGCCTTTGAATGGATGACCACTAAACTTTGTTAACTTTCCGTTACGCTTCAGGGGTCATTTTGTAGCTTTGGGAATTGGAGGACTTAAGTGCAGAATCTTCAAACTTTAGAGGGGGAAAATGGAAAAAATCTTTTTTTTCTTCCCTTAAGTGAACGGGGCAGAGGAAAGCAGAAGCTACTACTTCCTTCTTTCTTCTTCATTTCTCTGCTTATCTCCTTTGCGACTTCCATTGTTGCTGCTTGACTTATTTCTTTCATTTTTGCTCATTTTCTCAGTTTTCTTCCGTCAATTTGCTTGTTTTCCTTAGCAGATGGCTTCTTCATCGCAATCTAGGAAGGGGAAGGCTTCGAAGCACCCGGAATCAGGAGGGAGGAGGAAGGAACTCCCTCATTTGGTCCGGAATTACGTCAAATACCGATATTCCAAAGATGATTGGAATAACCTTCACCGCGATTGGAACACATGATGTGTCCAATCTTCCACATTTGGCTGTAAGTTTCTTTCTTTAAAAAAAAAAACCCATTTGGATACTTTCTAAGATCTGCTAGATTTTTGCACTGCTTTGGCCTTTTGGAGCATTCCTGACCCTGCTTATGATGCTTATGCATGCAATATATATGCTAAAATGACGCAATTTGGTGATTATTCATGAAATTTATGCAATTTATTTTTGCGATGCATAATTTAACTAGTGGACACTATTTAACCCTGCAATGCATGATTCATATTTTAAATGCAATTTGGCTATATGATGCATGCTTTAGGCTGAAAAAATATTTTAATATGATGCATGCTTATGAGATAGACTTTTTTCGAATATGATGCATTTTTTTCGGGCATATTTTTGGATATATTTTCGGATGCATCCAAAATATAACAAACATATTTTATGCGATAAAACTCATTTTTATGAAATGCTTATACTACAGAGACATAATAAATGCCGCAGAAATATTTTCTTTTCATGATTTGCAACATTTTTTTTTATATTTTGCTGATGCTATAATGCAGTTATTCATGCACTAAATGCAAATTATAAATGCATGTATCACTTTATTGAATGCAAATGCAACATAGAACATTTTATGGGATGCTTGCTAATATGATGCATGAACATTTTTTGTATGCAAGAAAATGCAAAAATGCGTTACATAATTAAATGCAAAACATACACTTTTTTTTTTCTTGAATGCAAAAAGATGCAAATTAATATTTTGGATGCTAAAATGCAATAATAAATTTATTATCTTTTTTTTCTTTTCTTTCTTTTTTGGAATGCAAAAAATGTATTTTGAGTGCAAAAAGATGCACACATTTTTTCAAAATTTTTTAATGCAATAAAATCTTTTTTTTCTAATGCAAAGTGCAATATGAAGATTATTATGCAAACATTTTATTTATCATGCATCATGCTTAATAATATGCATGCAGGAAAAATAAAAGGATAGTAAACTTATCTCCCCTTTCTTTTGATATGCCTTTTTTTTTTTGCAGCTGCGGACGCCCGTGAAACGGATTCGGGCCACCTGTGCCAATGTGACTGACATTTATAGTTTACTGCCCGAGGCGGCACAGGTCTTGATCGAGGGCTCCGGCTTCAGCACCTTTCTGCGGGCTTTTGGTTCTTTCCGCAGCTATCTCCCCATTTACGAGGTGTTGAGCGATTACTGGTGGGATACTACCCACACTTTTCACTTTAGCTGGGGGGAGACGACTATGACCCCTTGTGATTTTGCTGCTATCACCGGCCTTCCTACCAGCATTGGGAAGACCCTAGCGCTTGACTACACTCTTCGTCAGCGCCATGACAAGGTGGAGGACCTCCTGGGCTTCGAGCCTCAATATAAATCAGCTAATGAGATCTTGATTGGCAGCGTGCAGAAATGGCTTTTAGATAATGCCAGGCGGGTTCCAGAGAATGATCCCGTGGCCGTTGCTCGTGTTGCCAGAGAATTTCTATTCTTTTTCCTTGGCACGTCGCTTTCTGTCAATTCCTCCACCAGTTTGAGGGTTTCTGTTTTAGCATGCCTGGCGGATTTCGATCATATTATTGATTACGACTGGGGGCAGGCAGGCTTGGCCGAACTTTATGCTTCGATGGAGGTATCTTTTCTTTCCCTGCTTTTATTATTTCATCATGCACATATTTTTTGCAGCATATTATTTCTTTTTGCTGATAATTTTTTTTCTCTTCTTCTTTTTGTTTTTTTGCAAGTCTGGGCTTTTTTATTCTTCCATTTTACGCCGGGTCGTATAAAGCAATGCTTTCACGAGCCACCATACTTGGCCGAGTTCGTGGATGAGAACAGGGTCAGGCCAGAGCAAGACATCAGCTGCTCGAACATTGATTGGGTACGGGAGCGTATTGCCGATTCGAGCGCTGCATTGCCGCATTTTCTCCACTGGCAGGCTCGATAGGTCATTATGTTGCACCTTGAGATGAGCCGCAGATATCGATGGTATCCATTATGGTTGACTCGCTGTATATGGGCGAGCGGGTCAATCGCAAACATTCTCCTCTTTTGACTCCCCCAGTTGTGCCTCCTATGCCTCCCATGTGGGTAATAGCGCCAGACTTTCTGCCAAACCGGTATCAATACCTGGCGAAGTTTCCTATGCCCCTGCGCGATTTTCCTCCTATGGCATATGAGGATTTCTTGAGGACCATGATCCATCCTCTCCCTCCTGTTCCTACGGCAGCCAGGCGGGCTTCAGATGCTTCTGCTAGGCCAAGGCCTTCCATTTCATCTCTCGACGAGCATCTGGAGTTCTCTGCACCTGATGATGCTTTCTCCACCTTTAGATATCATCGCGACGGTAGGATGGTGGAGGAAGTCCTTCCTGATGCTGATATTCCCGAGGAGAGCTGGGTCCCGGAGCAGGCTCGCTCGGTAGACACATTTCATTTTGCATTTCTCTTTTTTTATCATTCATTTTTTCCATCATGCATACCCTTTTTTTTCATGCATATATATATTTTTGGAGACTAATATATTTTTCTTTTTGCTGTCTCACTTTTTTTTCCAAGTGAATGTGTCTACCTACAAGAGGCTGCTTCGGGGTTTCTACAGCATCAACAAGCTTTATCAAAAGCTTGTGGATGAGTTCTCTTGCCGTGGGAACGATGCGTTGCGACAGACCAGGCACCGGGATGATGACGACGATGATGAAGAGGTTGCCGGATCGAGTCGTGCTCGGGGTAGAGGACGAGTATATAGGGATGGCGGCAAAGAGGGCCCTCGAGTTATGGGAGGTGGTCTTGACAGGAGCCAGTTTTCCCGTGCCCATTAGCTTTTAGACACCTGCACTTATTAACTTTTTTATTTTTTTTTTCGTACCAAAATCTGTACAGATATTTATTATGCAATGCAACATAATTTTATATGATGCAAGAAAATAAAATACAGGCTCAATACTCATGCACAATATAAAGCTATACCAATATCTAGGGGTAATGGCACGCTGTATCTCAAAAACTGATTTTAAAAGAATACCCCTTCGGGCTCGAACGGGCTTTTCTGATAATCTGCGGGGAGGAAGAGGCAGCCGCCTCCTCATGTGCTCGAACATATAATTTCTGCAAGGTTTATAATTGGCATGAGGCTATTCTCATAGCCCTTGCGTTTTTCTTCGCAATCAGACACAAGGCAGCAGTGATGGTCGGAGCCAATACCGAGATACCAACCAGTTTTGAGGGAACAGGAGGCAGAGCCTGGCGCCAACCATAAGGGTTATAGGCGCCAGGGAGGCTTTTAGGCAGCGCCCAGAGTCTTTCCTGTGCAGTTCCTGTTCAGCACTGTTGGCAAATTGTGCTCAGGAAATTGTCTGTTTCTTCAGTTTCTTGGTATAAATGGCAGACGAGAGAGCGTTTATTTTTCAGCAGCTCATTTGCCTTTTCACTTAAGCTTTCAGTCTTTCTTTTGCTCAGCTTCACCCTTTCTTATCAGATAAACTTTTGCATTTCTGCAAAAATGGCCGTACCAGTCCATACAGCATTGGAGATAGAAATTTATGAAAATGTCCTAGATTTATGGGTTCTTTCCCTGCGATCAGATGAACGTGACTGGTTTGAGCATATTTATGGGTTCAGGTGTCTGCTGTCCTGGCGGACCCTTTATATAAATTAGGAAATGCTGAGGGGAGCCTCCAGATTTTGGTCACCTCAATACCACCTCTTTAACTTTGGCATGAATGAGATGTGCCCTACTTTTGAAGAGTTCTGTGCTATGGTGGGGATGGCACCATCTGGTCCTATTGTCGTGCCTTCTCCTCAGAGGCGCCCGTGTATGGCAATAAGGGAGCTTTTTGGCACTACCCGCGCTGCTACTCCAGGTTTTTATAATGAAGTAAATTTTGACCTGACCGTCCTTCCTGGGCCTTTACAGAGTACAGGGAGGATGACCATGATTATTTGTGACCCCGGCTGTCATCTCTTTTTCTTTGCCTCGTAGGGAGATACTTGCTAGTGGGCCAGCCTGGATATATCGATGTGCAGGTCGTGGACCTAGCATTGCAGGCTCGGGATCGCCAGGTGAATATTATCCCAGTGATATTGGCAGAGACTTTGGCTGGCATAGATGCCTTTGCAGCTGGCGATGAGCTATTTCCTACTGGCAGCCCTATTCTGATCCATATGTGGTTAGAGGAGCACTTTAATTGGGTGATGTGCCTGGTCGATGTCTTATTTTAATTATTTTCCTTGCAAGTGGACAAGATTATTGTAAAATAGTTTTGGGAAGCAAGGGTCGAACCACAGAGACAAGAAGATCACAAATAGCATGATTATCGGTAGCAATTTATTAAACTAAGGGGGTTTTAACATTGATTTTAATCTAAACTAATTATTATTCTAAAGTTAACTTAATTAGCAGCAATTACAGGTTATGAAGATCTTATGGTGGAGGGAAATCTAGGATTAGGGTTTCACTTGTATCTCCTCTATAGCTTATTTTGATAAAGTATCATTCAATTTCTCGGGTTCGTTCCCAAAATATAGATATAGCCTGTCGAATTACCGTTCAGTCTCCATCTCCAAATAATTTGTCCATTCTATATCCTAGGCATAAGAACATATGAATCCTAACTGTCACTTAGGTCATATATGGAACCTGACCCTAACTTATCACTCTCGTGCATCGATAGGTTCAATTTATCATGGTGGTGAGCCTGTGTACGACATATGCACATTGATCATGCAGTTATCCGCACCTTTAGGCCTTTATTATTCACGATTACATTCATTTGTTCAAAATGAAATAATAGAGGGATTGATAGTCACCACAATCAACAAGAATTAAATGAATAAAAATAGATTAAAGCATAGATTCGATACAACTTACCTCCCAACTCCTAGATTAATGGATGTTTAGTTCATCCTTGAAGATGAACAGCACATGGAGATGATTGAATACATGGATCGATCTTCAAAACTATAATTACAATAACTAAATTATGTTATACACTCTAAATCCTACGCTAAAGCTATAGAAAACTACTTTCTGGCCATCCTTTGAGCTCTGGCTACGTCCTTTATTTATAGCATGGAGTTGTAGGGGGTTTAGGAGTTTTAGTCTGGCTTGAAAACCTCCGAAAGTCTGCTTCGCTTACACCTGGCGCGCAAGTCATTACCCTTTGCATCCGCAAGGGTCTTCAATATCCGGGGCTGACTTGGCTGACTTACTGCCTACCTTGCAGAGGCAAGGTGAGAATACCTTACGGCCGCAAGGTCATCGCCGCAAGGTCAGTGTCCTTTTGCCGCTTCTTGCCTTCAATTTACACTTTGGCCCTCCTTGGAATATTCACCAAAAGCCTTATAATTCATATAATTTCACCTAAAATCCTAAACAAACTCAAAAATAACCTAAAAACACATATCAAGAAAAAGCCTCGTGAAATAGCTCAATTTAAGTCACAAAAGTACATGAAATCGACGTATAAAATACATCGATCAAATACCCCCAAACTTAAACTTTGCTCGTCCACGAGTAAACAATACTTATAAATACAAAAGCAATTAAATAAAAATAACAAAAATCGTTTTGGAGGGTAACACTATTTACACTTCTCTAGAAACCCACAAACTCAAGGAGACTCTTACGAGTGACTCGACTATGCAGATAAATACAAAAGCTAATAGATAGAAAAGCAGATAAAAATTAAACTAGAAACAAAACAAAAATCTTTTTGGATTCAACCTCAAGTTATAATCGCATGGCATAACAAAGTAGTCTCAGTCAGATGCTCACCACATATGTGTAGACTAATCACGTAAAACCAACTGACTTATACTCAAAACTGCTACTAGTCTTAATTTCTCCGTGTGTGTGTGATCACCAGTCTTAGAGAATATCTTAACTAAAACAGTTTTATTAAGCTAAGCACCACATTCATATGAAAATCAGAGTTTAAATAAAACCAATGCATCATAGAGTATGAGATCTACCATTCAGACCCGGTCTATTACAGAAAGAGAGATCACCGAGGATTTTAAAAACTTATACATCCATCCCATGCACTCCTATGTATGACATACAATGCTCTCCTATTCAAATTACTTGTAATAGCTAAGATTATGCTAACACAGTGAGCTTGCGGATAATATAGATCAATTTTACCTGCCTTACTTATCAAAATAACAAACACAAGCATTGGCAAGAAGATCATTAGGTCTTTAATAGCTTGTAATTTTTGGCCAAGGTGTTGGGGGATATGATGGAAAAGGATGAGGATGAGGATTCAAAGTGAGAGTGCAAGACTACCCTTTACCCCTAATACTTCCAAGCAAAACGAAGTTTTTCCCAATTAGGCTAGTACCTGCAAAGACCACAAATGGGGGGTGTATTTATTTTCTTTTTCTTTTTCTTCCCCCCCCCCCAAACTTGTTTTGTACAATATATCAAGCTAAAAATATCTCAACATCTTTCTCAGCAGAATTTTTCTAACATATTTTCTCTTGAAAGTTATGCTTTCATTTGAATCTTCTTGCACTCTTCTTCTTCTGTTTCATTTTTCGTCGATCTATTATTATTATTTTTTTTCTCTTTTTTTTTCACGGGAAGAAGAAGTCTTCAAAAAACTTGCTTGACTGAAAAATGGTCCCATAAAATTAATTTCCTACCAACATCCTACTCTCTCAAAAGGTAGGCTAAAAGTGTATAGGCTTTTAGGGTTAAGTAATGTGGGTAATAGAAATGATGTCGAATGGGGGTTTAATGTGTGCTTAGCACACTCCAATCTTTTTAATTATGCTCAAAAGGGGACACTAAGGATATTTTTAGTAAAGGTCAGGGAATATTTAGGCTCAAACGATCCAAAGATGGCCTAAATCATTTCTTAATGTCAATTGCTCATGTAGTTTTTAAAGCAAGTAAGACACATAAAATATCATATCAACTGTGGGAATTGTGGAGTTGAATGTTAAGCATCACTGGATTTCACATAAGCATTCGCTAAAACAGATGGTAGGGACAATCGAGACTAACAAGCAGACACAATTCGAAAGTGTGCTTGAGATATATTAGTGAGAAAAATCCAAAGGATCTAACTTATCATGCAATTGACCCTAAGTTACAATTCAATGCAACAATCATGTTCGGACGGCTCTTCATCATATTCTTGTGCATATTTTGTTGAAATGAAATGTGTGCTATAAGTGTGAGAACCCAAACCCCATTTCGTATTTGTCATCATTATGACATGTTTATAATATGTCTTTACATATTTGAGACTTCATTTCATTCATATCGTGTTGGCATTGAATTGGTTAAGATCATAATAGAGTAATGGTCTTCCATGCGTTGCATGCCTTGTTGTTGTTGTTTTCGGTGTTCGTATTAACGTGTTAGCACCTTAATAAGTCTCATGAGAGTTTTAATACCTTGCATACAAGATTTACAATGTTCATCTTAGTTGTTTCATTCTTGGTTGGGAGTTTAGAAGCTTCGCTTCGCTTTGTGTTTTGAGGTTGTACATCATTGCTTGTATTGCCTTCTTTTCGTCTCGAGAGATATTTGGTTGAGTTCTAGGCCTTGAATACAAGCCATAAGCATGTTTAAACAAGCCTTATACATGTTCATAGATTGGTTGCATTTGGAAATAAGATGATCAACTTATTACTTCACAGATTCAGTCCGGTTTTTGGGCGAACTTCGGGAAAATTCTGGTACCAATCTACTAAAGAGAATTTTCTAAAAATTTAGTATGTTCTACCTACATATGTTAGTATACTCCCTGTAAAATATGGTATTTTTCCAAGGTGTATAAGTGCCTCATTTAGGTCTTGACTTACGGCTGTGCCAGAATTCTGTTTTCAGGAAATCAGCTTCTGTACTTGAACTTGTAGTAGCCATATTGTGATGAATATAAGTCCAAATTGAGTAATTTAAAAGGCTAAACTATAGTTTAAAGAGTATAGTTTCATAAAAATCAATAATCACCTCATTTGGAGGTGTGAGCTATTTATGGTCGATTTTACAAGATTGACTGTCTGTTGTCCAGTTTTCTGCATTTGTGAGTTTTGAGTGGATTTGGCTTATGACCCTTGAGCCCTTGCCCTTGGCCGACCTTGGTGAGTCTAAGCCACCTTTGTTGACTTGTCTAAGATGCTTTTGAACCCTTAGATCATCTCTTATCAATGGCTCACATGCCATAGCCAATGAGAAGCCTCATAATGCCTTTCACTTGGATTGGGGTCTTCTAGGGAGATATATAAACACAAAATCAGACCTTCAGCCATTGTTGTCTAACAAAACCAGAGAATTAGAAGCTTGAGCTCCAATTTTCGTCCATGGAAGAAACCCTAGGTTGAAGGGCCATTTCCCGGAGATCCGGTGGTCCGATTGTCGAGCCGAGACCGCCAAATCGAAGCTCTTGATCACCTCTACAAGAATCCTTACTCTTATCAACCTTTCCTCCATTAATCATAGGACTAAGGTGAGTGACAATTCCCTGAGATTTTCATGTTAAATAAAATAGCATGACCCCTTCATTATAGTTGTTTTAATGTTGATTTTGAACACCTTTTGTGAAGACACAACCTTCAATTCAACATATAAAATGTGAGTATGATTTTATGAAATCTCAATGAAGTTATGATTTTGACATTTATTAAAGCATGAATGTTGTTTGTATTAAGCTTGGGAATAACTCTTGTGAAAGAATTCGGTTCAATTCATGGTTTAACAAAATCACCGAAACTAGGGTTTGAAACTCGAGATTGTGTTTAAGGCTAGTTCGAGAACATGAACGGCTTAGTTATAGAGTTCTAAATGAACGGAGAACTTAGGGAAGGGTAATGTGATACATATAGTATCAATACTCTACTTGGTTGAATTTTAGTAAAACTCACCGGAGTTGAATTTAGGGAGTTATGAACAATAACACTCCACAATCAATCCCTACGACGAATGTAGTTCGTTAGACTAATGAATTAGCTTACGATACTTTGAGATGGATTGATGAGTATGCCTTGATGTATGTGTGCTTGTAAGACTCAATCGAGTTCTTATGCGGTTGTGTGATCGTGTGGAGTAGATGCATGATCGAGAGCATGTTAGAGAATGATATATCTATTTAATATGATGAATTTAGTGCGTTAGACTAATGAATTAGCTTACGTGACTTTGGGATGGATTGAAGGGCATATTTGATGTGTGTGCTTATAAGACTCAATCGAGTTCTTATGTGGTTTGTGTGATCGTGTGAAATAAATGCATGATTGAGAGAATGTTGTAGAATAATGAATCTATTTGACATGTTGAATTCGCTCTTGTCGAATTCTTGTGTGGTCCCTTAAGTGAGTAAACAATTATTGTTGAATAAGTTCGCCTAACTTATTCCTTATTTGAGATTTCATGACCGCAAACATCTACTTGGCATTGCATGAGTCCAAATGGCATATTTGATTGAGTCGTTGGTGTGACGATGCACGCCGCCACGAAGTTATGGGGCTCGTGGATAGTGATGGGTTGTTATACCGGGTTTTATCACACACGCCTCCACCGGTGGGCCACAATGGGGAAGTAGCACCTTTGCAACCAAGAGAGCACATTGGAAGGTCTAAGTACCAAGGAGAGAGCTTGGTACCCGAAAGCAGAACTCGGTACTCGAGTAGAGAACTCGATACTTTGATACACTAATCACTGTATCATTGGCACGAATGTTAACGCTGCGGTATTGCAGGAGCTACGTGGCGGCACGGTTTCATATCCTATCCTCCTTATATGTGGTTTACCTTTATAGCACTTATGTGAAACAATGTGCTACCATGGATATGTGTTTTAAGTGTTTATTAAATGAACGCTGAGTGACTTGATATTAAAAATGATATCTTGATATGTATGCTGCATGATGCCATGACATGCATAATTGTTAACTCACAAAGTCTTTATGACTTACCCCTCCCTTTTATCTTTAGATCCGAAAGCCTTGTACCGCCTTGAGGCCGTGCGGGGTTCGTGCTTGTCCGATGATCGCGCGACGAGGTTGTGGTTATTAGATGTCCTTATTTTGTTCTCTTTGTAAGGACGCGTTGGGATTAGCAAGTCATTTAGACTTTGCTTTGGGAATTTGGTTTTGTTGTATTTATGTCTATACTGTATCCTATTTTGTGTGCCGGCCAAGTAGCCGAGCCTCAGTATAGATGTATATGGTTCATCTGTTTAAAACTTCCGCTGGCATTACTTTAGCTCTTATTTAAGTATGTTGTTCTCCCAAGCATGTTATAGCCGCCGAGGTATATTTGCATGAACTGCGTAGTGTTGGGTTCCTGTAGTAAAGTATTCGCCGATGATTTGGTATAATTGTATTAATTGTTATATCGTAAAAAGTTTTAAATTATTCGGCCTTTTGGTGCCGAGTCGCTCATCCGAAATGTTGCGTCACGCCGTTTTCTAAACCGAAGTCTTTGCATGTATTGTTGTCCTATTTGACGACTTGACTTGTGATTCCATCTCTGGTCCTGGGTCGTCACAGTCCACGCCTATTGCAATAGGGACATATGAAGCCACTGAACTATCTCTCTCCAGTTAGGCCACGCTCTAGGGACATTAAATTCCGGCTAGCAAGCAAAACTTTCCACATAGTTGGCGGCTCCCTCGGCTTATAAGCTGCTAGCACAACCTCTCTCCTCAGTGCGATCGAGCTACAAAATCTTCTCTAAGTCCTCAAGCCACAACTTCGGCAATCTTGGCATCGGACTACGCCTCTCAAAGATGGAGGTTTCATCTTCAAGAATCTCTCTAAAATAGCATTGTTCCTCCTGCAGGATCAACATGCACATCATTCTGGTGCCTCACCTCTCGGAGTTCGGTGGTGGTGGTGGAACTCCTCTGGTGACCTCCCTGAGGCCATCTCATTCATAAAAGTACATAATCGCCGTCTGCGCATTAGGTTGACACCTTTCTTCTTGAGGAGGTCTATCACCCACTATCTTCTACGTCATCTCGACCAACCCCGCCTCCTTTGAGACCAGGCCAGTACCTAGATTCGTCGTGTCTAGTCTCCACCATTGTGAACCTATAAGAAATCACTCGTCGTTAGAAATCACACATAGAACCAGACCCACCTAGGCCATGGAACCTATCTGGCCGATAGCTAACCTATAAAGCTCGATACCACCAACTCGACGACCCGACCGGACCCCAGGGGTGGAATCACAAGTCAAGTCGTCCAAATAGGACAACAACACATGCAAAGACTCGGTTTTAGAAAACTGCGGACGCAACATTTCATATGAAGCGACTCGGCACCAGCGTAGAACAATTTAAAACTTTTTACACTGATATAACAATTAAAACAATTATACCAAATCATCGGCGACTTTACTACCGGAACCCATCACTACACAGTTCATGGAGATAAACCTCGACGGCTACAACATACGAGAACAACATAATTAAATAAGAGCTAAAGTAAAGCCCAGGCGGAAGATTTAAATCACGTGAACCATACTACATCTATACAAGGCTCGGCATGCGCCGGCACTCAAAATAGAATACAACAAGTATGGACATAAATTACAAATATAACCAAGTTCCCAAGCAAAGTCTAAATGACTTGTCGATCCCAACGATCCTTACAAAAGATAACCAAAATAAGGACATCTAAAACCACAACCTCGTCGCGTGCGATCACGGACAAGCGCAAATCACGCAACACTTCAACGAGCGGTACACGAGCGGCTCGGATCTAAAGCGATAAAGGGAGGGGGTAAGTCATAAAGACTTTGTGAGTTAACAATTATGCTTGTCATGACATCATGCAGCATACATATCAAGATATCATTTTTAATATCAAGTCAATCAAAGCGTTCATTTAATAAACACTTAAAACACATACCCATGGTAGCACATTGTTTCACATAAGTGCTATAAAGGTAAACCACATATAAAGAGAGGATAGGATATGAAACCGATGCCGCTACGTAGCTCCCGCAATACACGCGTTAACATTCGTGCCAATGATACCCGTGATTAGTGTATCAAAGTATCGAGTTCTCTACTCGAGTACCGAGCTCGGCTCGGTACCAAGCTCTCTCCTTGGTTACTTAGACCTTGCCAATGTGCTCTCTTGGTTACAACAAAGGTGCTACTTCCCACCGTGGCCAACAAAGTGGAGGCGTGTGTGATAAAACCCGTATAACAACCCATCACTATCACGAGCCCCATAACTCGTGACGGCGATGCATTGTCACACCAACGACTCAATCAAATATGCCAGCTGGACTCATGCAATGCCAAGTAGTTGTTTACTCGTCATAAAATCTCAAATAAGGAATAAGTTCGACAAGAGTGAACTTATTCGACAAGTAGGTGTTTACTCGTTTAAGGAATCACACAAGAATTCGACAAGAGCGAATTCAACATGTCATATAGATACATTATTCTACAACATGCTCTCAATCATGCATTTACTTCACACGATCACATAAACTGCATAAGAACTCAATCGAGTCTTAAAAGCACACAACCATCAAGGCGTAAGCATCAATCCATCTCAAAGTATCGAAAGCTAATTCATTAGTCTAACGAACTACAATCGTCGTAGGGATTGATTTTGGGGTCTCTATTGTTCATAACTCCCTAGATTCAACTCCGGTGAGTTTTACTACATTTCAACCAAGAAGAGCATTGATGCTATATAAATCACATTGCCCTTTTATAAGTTCTCCGTTCATTTAGAACTCAAAAACTAAGCCGTTCGTTTTCTTAAACTAGCCGTAAACCCAATCTCGAGTCTCAAACCCTAATTTCGGTAATTTTGCTAAACATTGAATTGAACCGAATTCTTTCACAAGAGTTATTCCCAAGCATAATACAAACAACATTCATGCTTTAATAAATGTCAAAATCACAACTTCCTAGAGATTTCATAAAATCATACACATATTATATATGTTGAGATGGAAGTTTTGTCTTCTCAAATAGTGTTCAAAATCATCACTAGAACAACTATTATGAAGGGTTCATGCAATTTAATTGAACATGAAAATTCTGGGAATTGCCACTCACCTTAGTCCTATGATTAATGGATGGAAGGATGAATAACAAGAAGATTGTTGTAGAGAAGATCAAGCTCTTCGATTTGGCGGTCTCGGTTCGCCAATCGGACCACCGGATCTCCGGGAAACGGTCTCTCAAGTTGAGCTTCTTCCCAAGAACGAAAATGGAGCTATGTTCAGCCAACAATGGAGTTTGGGAGGCAACAATGGCTGAACAAAGGTTTTTATACTTCAACTAAACCTCAATCCAAGTGAAGGGGGTGAAATGGCTTGCTAGCCATTGATAGATCTCATCCAAGGGTTTAGGAGGCTTGGACTAAGTCAACAAAGAGGGCTTGAGTCTCTAAGGCGCAAGGGCAAGGGCTAGTTGGTCTTCAACCAAAACTTAAACAAAAATCCCAAGAAATGAAGTGCGATGACCTTGCGGTCGCAAGGTCATCTCCACCTTGCCTCCGCAAGGTCTCCAGAACATTGCTTCCCCAAGTTGCTGCCTCCTATGCGGGGGCAAGACCAAACCACCTTGCGATAGCAAGGTCTCCAGGTTGAAAAGCCTTCAAATTTGGCCTAGAATCAACCCTGAACAACCCAAGAAATTCAAGGGGGGTAAACCAACACTCAAAACACAATCGGAACAGGCCCGAACAACACCAGAAACACATCTGAAACAGGTTAGAACATGGCTGGAATCACTCAACCAACGGCCAACGAATCAAATGCGAACCAATCCCCACTTAAACTAGGATAGAATGAACATATATTAGGCTTGTTTAATCATGGTTATAGCTTGTATTCAAGGCCTAGAACTCAACCGAACTTCTCTCGAGACGAAATGAAGGCAATACAAGCAATGATGTAAAACCGCAAAACACAAACGAAGCTACGAAGCTTCTAAACTCCCAACTACGAACACAACAACTAAGATGAACATATTTAACCTTAGATGCAAAGTATTAAGACTCTCATGAGACTTATTAAGGTGCTAACACGTAAATACGAACACCCAAAACAACAACAACAAGGCATGCAACGCATGGTAGACCATTACTCTATTATGGTCTCAACCAACTCAATGCCAACAAGATATGAATGAAATAAAGTCTCAAATATGTCAAGACATATTATAAGCATGTTATAATGATAACAAACATGCAATGGGTTCGGGTTCTCACAATCATCAACTACTACAAGCGTGTATCTGTGACCACCATAGCTGATAGTAGTGACTGGTCCGAAGAGATCCATGTATAGCAGTTGAAGCGGTCTTGTCGTTGAGAGTTCTGGTTTACTTTTGAAGGATGTTTTTGAGAGCTTTCCTAGTTGACACGCTTTGCACGCACGATCATGATCAGCAGAGACCTTTGGCAATCCTTTAACTAGACCTTCTTTGGATAGCTTAGCCAGATATTTGAAGTTCAAATGGCTGAGTCTTTTATGCCACAGCCAGGCTTTGTCTTGAGCAGAGTTTGCCACAAGACATAGATTGGCGGCTTTGCCATAGGCATTCAAATCTATCACATAGACATTTCCTTGTCTCGTGTCCAAGAAAGTTGCTGAGCAGAGACCGGATCCTTGATATCACATCTGTTTGAAGAGAATTGACATATAAGCCCTTTGTCACAGAATTAAGAAATACTAGGAGATTATGTTTCAAGCCTTCTACTAAAGAGACTTTTCCAATTGAGAGATTTCCTCGAATAATGGATACATAACCAATTGTTCTTCCTTTAGCATTGTCTCCAAAGATGACTGGAGGGCCTTCTGCTTCAGAGATGTTAGAGAGGAGGCAGGATTCTCCGGTCGTGTGTCTTGAGCAGCCGATATCTAGATACCATACATCTTTCTTTTCTGAGCTGGAATCAGCCATGAAGCACACCTGAGATGTAAAGGTAAGAAAATCATGGTCCCCTTTTAATTTTCTTATGGGTCCGTATGGTTAGCGATTTTGGAACCCATACTTGCCCGATTTTTGGAATAGGGGATCCAAAGAAGCTTCATGATGGATTTCAATGGATCATGGACTAAGGGCAAAAACACTTGCCAAAACACTTGTAAAATGTATGGAAATTGACGTAGTCTACATGATCATGCTGGGTGTTGTAAGATTTTTGAACATTTTTCATATCAACAGCTTTTGAATTAGCAGACTTGTTGATAGCAGGCTTAGGGGCGTTTGTGTGAGGTTTCTTGAGTCTGTACACAACAGTTTTTGCTTTATCAAAAGAGTGCTTGCTAGCAGTGGATTTCGATACCTCATACATTTTTCCTTTAAGTTTGGTATCAACATTCTCAGGTAGCCTCCAAGACCATCTGTATCGTACTGTTGATGAATCATGGGTTTGAGCAGACTTTTCGTGGCCCCGAAACAAGCCTTTGCTTTCACAGTAAGTGCCGGTGGAGGGTCATGTAAGTCTGCTCCACCTTTAGCGCATTTATCTCCAAAGCAGATGATTGCTTTGCTTTCAAAGCTTCACTGTTTTTGATAATTTGAACCTTAGGGTATTTATAAGGAGTAGCAGTATAAGCAATTCCTTCTTTACCCTTGTTAGGTTTCTGATATTGTACAAGAATATTACTATTCTCTGTAAAATGTTCATTTTCCTGTTCAGAGGTTGCACTAGAAGTATTTTCAGAGAATCCTAGCCCAGATTTATCTGTTGAGGGCTTCTGATCTCCTAGAATTTGATCAAAGACTCTCGTTGAGTTATTCCATGAGTTGATGGTCTTTTGCAACTCATCTTTCTCAGCAGATATCTCTTTGGCATGATCGATAAGACAAGCAACCTTTTCATTGAGAAACTTGTTCTCTTTTTTTATGTAAGACCCCGATTCCCGGTTAGCGTGAATTGCGTGCAATGCTCGCATTTCTTCCTTGGTTGATTGCTCGTTTGACTCATGAGAGAGTCTAGCTATGTATGAGATACCATATTAAGATCAAAATACTTCTAAGAAATGTCATATAGTGGTTGACTTGCTAAAGTCAAAAGTCGTAATCCGACGATAGTCGAAATGCGACTCGATTGAGAGCTTATTCGGGTTTGGTGTTCTGGACCTCGATTTGGTCCCAGATCTTTACATGATGATTAAATAACATGTTTAGATGTGTTAGACTTCTAATTGGATGTATTCCATAAGTCTCGTGAAGTTTTGACGCCTCGAGAATAGCAATTCTCCTTATCGCGTAGTTTGAGATTGAGCGCCGAACGCCTCGCCTTTTCGGAGCCTATTTCCCTATCTCGTTATTCATCATCTCGAGAGGCATTCAGGCCTATTTTGTAGCCCTTATAGGTGTTTACAATCATGGGTTGTTGCCCGACGGTTTGTTTGTGGTTTCATTCGACGCTTCGATAGCAAGTTGTTACGCCTTGCGCCGGTTTTGCCCCGGGTTGTTTCGGGTGTTGTTTATGGGAGTTTAGACCTACTTTAAAAGTGGTTTGAGAGTTGGATGGATTAGTTTAATGTTTGAGGACTTTAAGGGTTCAATTGTGAGCCATTTTGAAGCTTTAAGGCTCGAGGATGCATGCGGAGAGTCCGAGGCCGAGCAAGCAAACAAGAAAATTTGAAGAGTCGTTTTAGGGACCATGCGCCAAGGAGACACCATGCGACCGCATGGTGTCCCCGTTACGGGAATTTTTGCTTGTTTCACCCATTTGCCTATCTTAACCCTACCCAAACCCAATCTAAACCACACCTAAACCCTCCTAACTAACCTAAGACTTGTCCTAATCATCTATTGGAGTTTTAGAGGTGGATTAAGTTGGCTAATTAAAGAGAACTAACCCCACCCACCTAAACTAAACCCATTTAGTTTCTAACACTTATAAGCCTCCAACACTTCACTAAAGCCTCTCATATTCAGCCATACCTCACCAAAAACGTGGGAGAGCTTGAGAGAGAGATTTCTAGGTTCTTGAGGGTTCTACCTTGGAGGCCAAAGCTTGGGACCTTCTTCCCCAATCTACACCATAGTTTTGAAGAGGAGGTCAAGGAGAACAACACCCACCACCAATATTTCGATTGTGACTTGTAGGGCTGAATCAAGATAAGTTTCTACCTCTCTTTCTCTTCTTTGGGCTCCATTGACCCTAGGGAAACAATCATTTGTGCTATGTGAGGTCAATGGAAGCCATTGTTAGGGTTTGTAGAAGATGCCATGAACCCTAGGTTTCTAATTGATGATAGAGCTTGGTTGGACCTATGTGAGACCTTGATTTATATGAAATTCAAGTGTTTAATGGTCTATTGAACTTGGTTATGTTGATTATCTATGAGTATTGAGGTTGATTTGGTAGAGATACTTGAGGGTGTTTTGCCCAAATTTGGTTTAGCTTGCAAAATTATTGATGTGAGCTTGATTACTATGTTTTATATGCTTATTAGAGTATATTAAACCATGTGGTATGATTTAATCATGAATTGGAAATTATGATTGGTAAGGTGACTTGAATGAATTTATGCACAAGATGGCCAATTTGTTCTAAGTTGCATTGTTAAGTGATTTGTGGGGTTTATGTGAGTTTAATGAACATGGGGAGATGCCTATTGATGATGGTTATGAACATAGAAGATATTGAGACTCATGGCTTCTATGCCCTAAAATTTTAGAAAGGGTAGATTGACTCAATCTGAGTCATTATAAGTTCAATTAAGTGCTAAATGAACTTGAGTTGAAATCCTACGACGCTGATTTCGCTTTGATTAGTGAAGTGAAGCATATAACTTCCAAATTTTAAATGGTTGGTGATTGTGATGTGTTTTGTGGATTTTTAGTCTTGGGAATTAAGCCCGAATGACTATTGGGATTTGGTTACAAACTTTAAGGAATTATTACGGTGAATTTGTAAAACACATAAATAATGAAATGTGTTAGTAAGACTCAACGAGTCGTTATAAGGCCAATAAAATGATAAAGAGCTTGGGTTGAAACCCTACAATGTTTGGGTTTGTTTGGGTTATGTTTGTGCACACCGGGTTTTTGGTTGTGTCCTATGGCGACACTTATGTTATGGAGATGAACTAGAAATATATTTTAAGCATGCTTGTTAGAGCATGGGATAATGGAGACCCATATAAGGTCACAAGAATATTTAAGAGAAGATTAAGAAAGAATTCTCTTCTTAAGGATTTTGTTGCGTGCTTATAAAAGCACTTAGAGAAGTGACTACTGAGTAGTCATGATGTTTTGAGTATGAGGTTGGTGTTATTGATCATGTATGACGGTTAGGACTATGATTGAGTCCGGTGTACTTAAAATAGAGACTAAAAATAATAAGTCTTGAATTGTGGATATTTTGAGACTAGCGTAGTAGTCTTTGGTTTGATTTGAGTTGAGGATTATGGAAGACCTCACATTATATTTTATTAAGCTTGTAAGCTATACTTGACTGGGTTGATGACTTGAGGAATAATAAGTACCTCAATATGTAATTTTTGAACTAAACTTGTAAGTTAGTTAAACACATTGGTTATATGCAAATATATGCATTGTTCTTGATACTTGGTAGAGCATTATGTCCTACTTGATTATATGCAAATATGTGCATGAGTTATGGAATTTCATGGAGCAGTATGCCCTACTTGTTTATATGCAAATAAATGCATGGTTTATGAGTTGTTGTAGAGCATTATGTCCTACATGATTTAATGAGCCCGATAATAATGAATTTGGTCTCATCGGTTTATGCAAGTAAATATTTGCTTGATGGTTTGGTTTAAAGTCCAGCTGGCGGGTTTGGTTGTTGTGTCGGCAATGGGACGATTCATAGTCTTTGGGAACAATCGCTATGAATCGTTGCATTGGTTCCTTTCTCCTCACTATTTGGCCAATAGTGGGATGTGATCTCGAGTTATGCCACCTAGCCTCTAGACATCGAAGCCTCATTTCTCATCCGGAGACTGGATGAATGTAACGAGTACTCATTAAAGGAAATCTGATGAGTTGTGATTATTTGGGGAGGAAACCCCAGGGTATTATTGATTGGGAATTGAGCCCGAATCATGGTTTGAGATTTGATATCAAGGTAAGTTGGTTGGGTTTGGAACCCGGATTTGATTGTAACGGTTCGAAATACGCCATCGTTACGCATAATTATTTATGAGCATTTATATGAAAGATAAAATGTTACTTGATTTATGTGAGTTTATGTGCTTTAAAAATTAAGTACATGTTTTATGATGGTATACTAGCATGATACCATGATTTTATATGATTGTGCATTTATGCCATGCCATGTCATAATATGCCTCATGTTGCATTTAGAAACTTATCGGGTCATTATGACTCACCCGTGTGATTGTTTTCCCTAGTGTGTGCAAAGTGATCCCGTTAGTAATGCAGCGGCGCTTGGATAACGAATGTTAGCAGGTGGTCTTCCAAGTTATAAGCTTGGAGTTATTTATATATTGTTGTTATTTATTTGTGAGGCTCGAATGTAAAGTTATGTAGACTTTACTTGGGTAGATTGTAATATTATATTATGGTTGTGTATTTGGGAGCCGGTTGTATTGCCGAGCATTTGTACCCTTAGTAATTATTTCCTTTGTCGTTTCGAGCATGTGTGGCTCGTTTATTCTAGTTGTGGTGTATTGTTGTTCCTACCTCCAATAGTTTTAGTCGTGAGGTTTGGTTGGTGGTTTAGAATTGATTATATGGTTATAGTTAAATTGTTCCTCCCGCCAGTTATACCGCTGAGTGTTGTTTATCGTGGGGATTTTGATGGTTGCCTTGGTTGCCGATGGTTTGTTGCGCGCGTGTCTAATGTTGCGCCACGCGCGCGAATTTTTGGGCCGAGAGATTTACTATCTCTTGGGTTGTTTATATTTAGGAGCTTGATAGTTCGGGTCCCATTATAGTTTTGCTTCCGCAGTTTTGCTTTTATTTTTCGTATTGCCGTTTATGGCTTTACTTTCCCTGCCGTGAGCTGGTTGGCTCGCCTTTTGACTCGCACCATTATGCTTAGCAAGGGCTTGTCTGCCTTTTTAGTTTGTCTCGATGGCACGACCTTGGGATCTCGATTGAGATCCTGGTCACGCTTGGTATCGAGCTATTGGTTAGCTATTTCGCCAGATAGGTTCCTGGCCTAGTTGGGTGGGTTTATTGTTGAGATTTTTAACGCCGAGTGTTCCTTGAGGTATATTATGTCGAGCTTGGCGTGGAGCTAGTTCTAGTAGACCTCGCTCGAGTACCGCTCGTGGTAATGAGAGGGAAAACGTTAGTGATCCTCGTGATGACTCCTCAACAAATGTTTAGAAAGGAAAATGATTCCACTATACTTGGGAGATTTTTGAAATTGGAACCCGAGAGCTTCGATGGAAGGCCCGATGCTTCTAAAGCCGAACATTGGTTAGAAAGCATGGAAAATATTTTGGCGTTATGGGTTGGCATCAAAAGAGATGGTGACCCTAGCAAGTGTTTACCTTGAGTGATGCGGCCGACCATTGGTGGCACGTGTTACGAGATAATTGGAGACACTTTGGAGTGCCCCAAGTGTGGGAAAATTTCATAATGGAGTTTAGGGCACGCTTTATTCCGCAAGAGTTCTAGGAAAGAAGAGAAATGGAATTTATTGCGCTTAGAACAAGGAGATATGATCGTGGCTCAAGATTCAATGGGTTCATAGAGTTGGCTCGTTCGTGGTTACTTAGTACCAGATGAGGCTAAGAAAACCCACCGGTTTGTAAAAGGCCTAAAGATGAAGTATCGAGGCGCCTTATTCCCTACGACTCACTGAGTACCGAGATGCCGTGGATCGTGCTTATGCGATGGAGTTAGACTTCGAGGAATATGCTCAAAAGAGAACCTCGAGAGCTATTAAGAGTGATGATAATATTGGGAGGCAATTAGCACCTCATAAAGTTAATCAAGGAATCACACGCATCGGTGACGTAGTGATGTTCCTACCTCTAGTCGGGGACGCAAGAGGCGGTGAGTTGATGTGTAATTTTTGTTTAAGGACGTGACATGCCGAAACGTATGTTGGGGCAAGGTGAAAGTGCTTTGCTTGTGGAGGTGATCCTGTTCAGTAAGATTGCCCAAAGATGAGTTAATCGGTTCGAGAGTACTAGTCGACAATCTAGTGGCTCCAAGAGAGATGGTGATGGTCGGCCTAGAGTTTGAGGTCGCGGCGCTGCGGGTTGGCCATCGGAGTTTTGCAACCTATCCGAATAGGAAGGTACGCTCGTATATATATTATACCGCTGCTTACTATTATTGTTATTATGAGTACACGCCTTATCGGTAGCTCATGTGCATTCATACATACATTACATGGTGTATTGCATATTATTGGTTTATTGCTTGATTGGGAATAAAGCCCCAATGTGATATTGGTATATGATATGGTTTGACTTGTGAATTGCCGCAGGTAATCACACATGGTTTGTGGATTCTTGTGTAGTCTATATATTTATATGACTATACTATATATAAATAGCATTGAGGATGAATTTGTGTTACGATGATAGTAACCAATGGTTTTATGGGGTTACGGTTTTGTCGGCCTATATTAAGAGCCGGGTATGAATATTCGTATATATATGTATATATATATGAAGCATGAATTGTATGATGATATTTATTGGTTTGATATGATACTTGTATATCATATGGGGATATGTTTAAGGTGATGAATAATATACATCGATAATATTGTATATGATTATTATGCGAGTAGGATACACTCGGTAAGTGCGAAGTGCGGGTTAAGTATTACGATCTATGGGTTGATTTTAATGCGTGAACAAATATGATGTTTCACCGCAATGTTGTTGAAGTTTTGGTGTTTTGGGGACGTTAGAATATACGCCCGTTGTAGACTTGGTCTAGAGCTTAAGAAAGGTTGGATTTGTGAAGTATAGACGTTACGACTACTAGTAGCCGAGTCGATACGTGGTGACTTCTAGCGAAGCATGGTTGCGTGCTAGGTGCACGAGTTGTGTGGTAAAATATGGTTGTTGTTTGTCAAGGTAATAGACCTTGTTACTTGACTTGATTTTATTCATTATGTGCATTAGTTGTAGGGAACACCTACTTGATGCATCTATTTTGTGGTATATTAAATTCAGATTTCATAAATTGTTATCTCCTCGCTCATTCATTTCCTTAGCGTAGGAGACTATTAAAGGATGCTTAAAACCTTTTTATCATGAACCTCGCATCCTTGCAACGAAAGCTTGAGTATCCAATTTAGCCGGTACCTAAATTGGTGATCAAAAGTGATCGTTGTTGACTAGGATTGGTATGAATTGTGGTAGAATCGACTATACTGTTACCAAAAGGAATGGACCTAAATGAAAAGAATTTTCAAAACATTTTATTGTTGCACTCTTATATTCTTACCGCGATACGCAGTATTACTTGCGTGGCTTGAAATGTCCACTTGATTGTCTCGATTTGGTTGAAAATTGCTCTATAGGCAATTATTACTTCTTGTGACTTAAGGTCCGTTATGCACGAATTTTATGATGCCCCGCCCCGGAACAAATAGTTTCCGTATTTGAAGATTATGATGTGTTTGAACTTGTTTCATGTTAAAGCGTTGGGGTTTGTGTACGAAGTTTGGATAGTATGGTTCATGTAGCGACTTAATACGAGTCATAATATTTTCAATCTAAAGATTTTTATGTGGTTGTGCCTATTGAGAGGTTTTGAAACCCGAGTTTGGGATCACGGTAGTTTGATCCTCATATACTTGGTTTGGTTATTGTGATGGTAGACTCTGAGACCGAGTCTAGGTTTGTGGTTTTTGAGCATCGAGTGTTCACTGAGATTGTGAGACAATCCGTAGTGGTGTCTGGGTATTTCATGTGGGATTATGACCTAGCATTGATTGAGATACGGTTTAGAATTCGGGACGAATTCTTTTTAAGGGGAGAGGATGTAAGACCCCGATTCCCGCTAGCGTGAATTGCGTGCAATGCTCGCATTTCTTCCTTGATTGATTGCTCGCTTGACTCGTGAGAGAGTCTAGCTATGTATGAGAGACCATATTAAGATCAAAATACTTCTAAGAAATGTCATATAGTGGTTGACTTGCTAAAGTCAAAAGTCGTAATCCGACGATAGTCGAAATGCGACTTGATTGAGCTTATTCGGTTTGGTGTTCTCGACCTCGATTTGGTCCCAGATCTTTACATGATGATTAAATAACATGTTTAGATGTGTTAGACTTCTAATTGGATGTATTCCATAAGTCTCGTGAAGTTTTGACGCCGAGAATAGCAATTCTCCTTATCGCGTAAGTTTGAGATTGAGCCGCGAACGCCTCGCCTTTTCGGGAGCCTATTTCCCCATTCGTTATTCATCATCTGAGAGGCATTCAGGCCTATTTTGTAGCCCTTATAGGTGTTTACAATCATGGGTTGTTGCCCGACGGTTTGTGGTTTCATTCGACGCTTCGATAGCAAGTTGTTACGCTTGCGTCGGTTTTGCCCCGGTTGTTTCGGTGTTGTTTATGGGAGTTTAGACCTACTTTAAAAGTGGTTTGAGAGTTGGATGGATTAGTTTAATGTTTGAGGACTTTAAGGGTTCAATTGTGAGCCATTTTGAAGCTTTAAGGCTCGAGGATGCATGCGGAGAGTCCGAGGCCGAGCAAGCAAACAAGAAAATTTGAAGAGCTGTTTTAGGGGACCATGCTTAGGAGACACCATGCGACCGCATGGTGTCCTGTCCCCCATACGGGAATTTTTGCTTGTTTCACCCATTTGCCTATCTTAACCCTACCCAAACCCAATCTAAACCACACCTAAACCCTCCTAACTAACCTAAGACTTGTCCTAATCATCTATTGGAGTTTTAGAGGTGGATTAAGTTGGCTAATTAAAGAGAACTAACCCCACCCACCTGAACTAAACCCATTTAGTTCCTAACACTTATAAGCCTCCAACACTTCACTAAAGCCTCTCATATTCAGCCATACCTCACCAAAAACGTGGGAGAGCTTGAGAGAGGAGATTTCTAGGTTCTTGAGGGTTCTACCTTGGAGGCCAAAGCTTGGGACCTTCTTCCCCAATCTACACCATAGTTTTGAAGAGGAGGTCAAGGAGAACAACACCCACCACCAATATTTCGGGATTGTGACTTGTAGGGGCTGAATCAAGGTAAGTTTCTACCTCTCTTCTTCTTCTTTTGGGCTCCATTGACCCTAGGGAAACAATCATTGTGCTATGTGAGGTCAATGGAAGCCATTGTTAGGGTTTGTAGAAGATGCCATGAACCCTAGGTTTCTAATTGATGATAGAGCTTGGTTGGACCTATGTGAGACCTTGATTTATATGAAATTCAAGTGTTTAATGGTCTATTGAACTTGGTTATGTTGATTATCTATGAGTATTGAGGTTGATTTGGTAGAGATACTTGAGGGTGTTTTGCCCAAATTTGGTTTAGCTTGCAAAATTATTGATGTGAGCTTGATTACTATGTTTTATATGCTTATTAGAGTATATTAAACCATGTGGTATGATTTAATCATGAATTGGAAATTATGATTGGTAAGGTGACTTGAATGAATTTATGCACAAGATGGCCAATTTGTTCTAAGTTACATTGTTAAGTGATTTGTGGGGTTTATGTGAGTTTAATGAACATGGGGAGATGCCTATTGATGATGGTTATGAACATAGAAGATATTGAGACTCATGGCTTCTATGCCCTAAAATTTTAGAAAGGGTAGATTGGACTCAACTGAGTCATTATAAGTTCAATTAAGTGCTAAATGAACTTGAGTTGAAATCCTACGACGCTTGATTTCGCTTTTGATTAGTGAAGTGAAGCATATAACTTCCAAATTTTAAATGGTTGGTGATTGTGATGTGTTTTGTGGATTTTTAGTCTTGGGAATTAAGCCCGAATGACTATTGGGATTTGGTTACAAACTTTAAGGAATTATTACTGGGTGAATTTGTAAAACACATAAATAATGAAATGTGTTAGTAAGACTCAACGGAGTCGTTATAAGGCCAATAAAATGATAAAGAGCTCGGGTTGAAACCCTACAATGTTTGGGTTTGTTTGGGTTATGTTTGTGCACACCGGGTTTTTGGTTGTGTCCTATGGCGACACTTATGTTATGGAGATGAACTAGAAATATATTTTAAGCATGCTTGTTAGAGCATGGGATAATGGAGACCCATATAAGGTCACAAGAATATTTAAGAGAAGATTAAGAAAGAATTCTCTTCTAAGGATTTTGGTTGCGTGCTTATAAAAGCACTTAGAGAAGTGACTACGGAGTAGTCATGATGTTTTGAGTATGAGGTTGGTGTTATTGATCATGTATGACGATTAGGACTATGATTGAGTCCTGTACTTAAAATAGAGACTAAAATAATAATAAGTCTTGAATTGTGGATATTTTGAGACTAGCGTAGTAGTCTTTGGTTTGATTTGAGTTGAGGATTATGGGAAGACCTCACATTATATTTTATTAAGCTTGTAAGCTATACTTGATCAAGGGTTGATGACTTGAGGAATAATAAGTACCTCAATATGTAATTTTTGAACTAAACTTGTAAGTTAGTTAAACACATTGGTTATATGCAAATATATGCATTGTTCTTGATACTTGGTAGAGCATTATGTCCTACTTGATTATATGCAAATATGTGCATGAGTTATGGAATTTCATGGAGCAGTATGCCCTACTTGTTTATATGCAAATATATGCATGGTTTATGAGTTTACGTAGAGCATTATGTCCTACATGATTTAATGAGTCCGATAATTATGAATTTGGTCTCATTGGTTTATGCAAGTAAATATTTACTTGATGGTTTGGTTTAAAGTCCACCGGGGGTTTGGTTGTTGTGTCGGAATGGGACGATTCATAGTCTTTGGAAACAATCGCTATGAATCGCTTGCATTGGTTCCCTTTCTCCTCACTATTTGGCCAATAGTGGGATGTGATCTCGAAGTTATGCCATCTAGCTAGACATCGAAGCTCTCATTTCTCATCCCGAGAGACGGATGAATGTAACGAGTACTCATTAAAGGAAATCGATGAGTTGTGATTATTTGGGGAGGAAACCCTGTGGTATTATTGATTGGGAATTGAGCCGAATCATGGTTTGAGATTTGATCTCATGGTAAGTTGGTTGGGTTTGGAACCGGATTTGATTGTAACGGTTCGAAATACGCTATCGTTACGCATAATTATTTATGAGCATTTATATGAAAGATAAAATGCTACTTGATTTATGTGAGTTTATGTGCTTTAAAAATTAAGTACATGTTTTATGATGGTATACTAGCATGATACCATGATTTTATATGATTGTGCATTTATGCCATGCCATGTCATAATATGCCTCATGTTGCATTTAGAAACTTCTTGGGTCATTATGACTCACTCCGTGTGATTGTTTTCCTAGTGTGTGCGTGATCCCGTTAGTTAGCAATGCTTCGGATAACGAATGTTAGCAGTGGTCTTCCAAGTTATAAGCTTGGAGTTATTTATATATTGTTGTTATTTATTTGTGAGGCTCGAATGTAAAGTTATGTAGACTTTACTTGGGTAGATTGTAATATTATATTATGGTTGTGTATTTGGGAGCCGGTTGTATGCTTGAGCATTTGTACCCTTAGTAATTATTTCCTTTGTCGTTTCGAGCATGTGTGGCTCGTTTATTCTAGTTGTGGTGTATTGTTGTTCCTACCTCCAATAGTTTTAGTCGTGAGGTTTGGTTGGTGGTTTAGAATTGATTATATGGTTATAGTTAAATTGTTCCTCCGAGTTATAGCCGGATTGAGTGTTGTTTATCGGGTTGGGATTTTGATGGTTGCCGGCCTTGGTTGCCGATGGTTTGTTGCGGCGTGTCTAATGTTGCGTCACGTGCGTCGAATTTTGGGCGAGAGAGATTTACTATCTCTTGGGTTGTTTATATTTAGGAGCTTGATAGTTCGGGTCCCATTATAGTTTTGCTTCCGCAGTTTTGGTTTATTTTTCGTATTCTTTGTTATGGCTTTACTTTCTGTCGTGAAATTTGGTTGGCTCGCCTTTTGACTCGCACCATTATGCTTAGCAAGGGCTTGTCTGTTTTAGTTTGTCTCGATGGCACGACCTTGGGATCTCGTATTGAGATCCGGGTCGGGTCGTCACATTTTAACTTGATACTTTCCTGCTGAACTCCATGGAGAGTTTTTAACTCGGCTTCCAGCAAGGATTTCTCAGTCCCCAGCTTCTCATGACTTTTAGCTAACTTAACATAAGCCTTTCTAAATTCATTGAATTCCTCTAGCATGTCTTGAGCATCCTTGAGGATTTCTTCTTTTGAAGGCTCTTCAGGAGGTTGTTCTAAGTTAGCTTAAAAAGGAGAGTATTTAACTTCACTATCTGAGTCATAGGTGGGAGGTGACTCTAGAGCAACAAGGCAAATGTGTGCCTGCTCAGGTGAGTCATCACTATCATCCTCGTCAGAATCAGCTTCAAACCAAGTGGATACATGGTTTTCTTCTAAGTTCTCAGCCAGAAGACCTCTATGTTTAGAAAATGATTTAGAAGGTCTCCTTTTATAGGCTTCATATTTAGGCTTAGGACATTTAGAAGCAAAGTGACCAGGTTGCCTGCAATTGTAGCAAACTAACTCATTATTGTGTGAGTTTTCAGCAGACTTTCCGAAAGTCTGCTGGTTTGCTTCTTTCTTTTTGTTAAATTTTGAGAACTTTTGAAACTTCATAACGCTCCAATTTGGAACGTTGAGGGAAAACAGAGGGTTTAGAACGCTGCATCAATTTTTACAATTACTTAGTTTATGAAGATAGTATTTTGAAATAGTTTCTCAAACGCGTTTATAAAAAAAATGTGCTTTGAAAACATTTCGTTTTAAAAAGGTTACATTTTCAAAATGCTACACCAAACGATGTCTTAGTGTATTAAGGCTAATTATTGAAAAATTAAAGTTTTTAAGTGGTTTAAAAACGAGTTCATTTTGTACCATTTTTAACTCTACAGTGTCTCGTACTATTAGTCATGTGGTACATCACATCGGCGGACCACGTGAAATCATAAAATAAAAGAGGAATAAAGTACTAATAAACAATAAAAGACACCTATACCTATTGGCTATTTTAGACCACATCATTGAAACTTTTAAGAGTCCGGCCCTGGACCATTGCCGGAATCCGGCATATGAGACTTGAATTAGGTCAACATGGTACACCTACAGTTTAGAACGAAGCTCCAATTCATTTCACAGCTCACTAATTTATATATATTATTATTTTACCAACAACAACCAATAAGACGTAGATGGTTTATTTTATTGGGCAGGAATTTCTTGAGAGATAGCAGAAAAGGAAGGAAGTTTAAAATATTTGTCCTATTCTTGAGCTTGAAGTAATTCTTGCTCATAGACCGTTAAACTCGCATACAAACTTCTGAGGTGCATGGAGTTCAAGTCTTTGGACTCTTTTATTGTGACGACCCGACCCGGATCTCAATACGAGATCCCAAGGTCGTGCCATCAGAACAAACTAGGAGACAGACAAGCACCTGCTAAGCATAATGGTGCGAGTCAAAAGACGAGCCAACAAGCTCAAAACAGGAAGGTAAAGCCATAACGACAATACAGGAAAATCAAAACCTAAAACCTGCGGAAGCAAAACCATAATGGGACCTGAGCTATCAAGCTCCTGAATGAAAACAACCAAAGAGATAGTAAATCTCTCGGCCCAAAATTCGGCGCGTGACGCAACATTAGACACGCACAACAAACCATCGGCAACCAAGGCCGGCAAATGCATGTAATCCCAACCCGATAAACAACACTCAACGGCTATAACATGCCGGAGGAACAATTCACTATAACCATATAATCAATGCTAAACCACCAACCAAATCTCTCGGCTAAAACTGTCGGAGGTAGGAACAACAATAATACCAAAACTAGAATAAACGAGCCACACATGCTCGAAATGACAACGAGAATAAATTCTATGGATACAACGGCTCGGCAATACAACCGGCTCCCAAATACACAACCATAATATAATACTACAATCTACCCAAGTAAAGTCTACATAACTTTACATTCGAGCCTCACAAATAATTAACAACATAATATTAAATAACTCCAAGCTTTTGACTTGGAAGACCACCTGCTAGAAGTCGTTATCCGAAATTTAACGAGAATCACTTGCACACTAGGGAAAACAATCACACGGAGTGAGTCATAATGACCCAAGAAGTTTCTAAATGCAACATATGGCATATTATGACATGGCATGGCGTAAATGCACAAATACATAAAATCATGGTATCATGCTAGAATACCATCATAAAACATGTACTTAATTTTTAAAGCACATAAACTCACATAAACCAAGTAGCATATTATTTTTCATATAAATGCTCATAAATAAACATGTGTAACAGTAAACGTAATCGAACCGTTACTATCAAATCCGGGTTCAAAACCCAACCAACTTACCATGATATCAAATCTCAAACCATGATTCGGGCTCAATTCCCAATCAATAATACCCTAGGGTTTCCTCCCCAAATAATCTCAACTCATCAGTTTCCCTTAATGAGTACTCGTTACATTCATTCAACCTAGGATGAGAAATGAGAGCAAAATGTCAGGCTAGATTGCATAACTCGAGATCACATCCCACTATTGGCCAAATAGTGAGGAGAAAAAGGACCCAATGCAACGATTCATAGCGATTGTTCCCAAAGGCTATGAATCGTCCCATCCGACACAACAACCAAAACCCGCCAATTTGGACTTTAAACCAAACGTTCAAGTAGATATTTACTTGTCTAAACCAATGAGACCAAATTCATTATTATCGGGCTCATTAAATCATGTAGGACATAATGCTCTACAACAACTCATAAACCATGCACATAATTGCACATAAACAAATAGGGCATAATGCTCCACAAAATCCCATAATCCATGCACATATTTGCATATAACCACGTAGGACATAATGCTCTACGAAATCTCATAAACCATGCATATAATTGCATAAAATCAAGTAGGACATAATGCTCTACCAAACATCATGAAACAACCTGGAGCAAAACCGACGCAAGACGTGACAACTTGCTATCTAAACGTCGAATGAGACCGCAAACCGACAGGTAATAACCCACGATTATAATCACCTATAAGGGTTACAAAATAGGCCTGAATGCCTCTCAAATAATAAACAACATATAGGAGAAATAAGCTCCCGAAAGACGAGACGTTCGCCCGGCTAAATCTCAAACTACGCGATAAGCAGAATTGCTATTCTCGAGGCGTCAAAACTTCACGAGACTTATGGAATACATCCAATTAGAAGTCTAACACATCTAAACATGTTATTTAATCATCATGTAAATATTTGGGACCAAATCGAGGTCCAGAACACCAAACTCGAATAAGCTCTCAATCGAGTCGCATTTCGACTATCGTCGGTTATTTACTTTTGACTTTAGCAAGTCAACAACTATATGACATCTCTTAGAAGTGTTTTAGTCTTAATGTGATCTCTCATACACATTTAGAATCTCTCACAAACAAAACGAGCAATCAACCAAAGATGAAATGCGAGCATTGCACGCAATTCAAGCTAATCGGGAATCGGGATCTTACATTTACTGCAGTGGTTTTCACATGCCACAAACTTCCTAAAGAAGCTAAAAATCTCATATTTACTTCTTTAACACTATATTCCTTTCCTAAAGAGTAACAACTGTTTACTACCTCACAAAATCTGTCGTAGGCTTGTCGGAGAGTCTCCTTAGGATCTTTTCTGAATGAATCGAATTGTTGAATGTAGTTGTACTTCCTGTTGTCTCTGGTGGGTAGATCTCCTTCAAGATATTCTACCAAGGCTTCCCACATCTCCTTGGCAGTTTTGCATCTGATGATCTGTTGATATGTGCTTGTGTCGGCAGTGGATATAATATGAATAGCCTTGCCGCGAAGTTCAACGAGCCTCCTTTCTTCGTCTGTCCATTCGTTCATGGATTTAGGTATCTCAGAAGGACCACTGACTACTTCGGCAAGTAGGTTGGGTTTCATTGGAATATAAGGACCTGTTAGAACACATTGCCACAACCGATTGTCAATAGAGTTCATATATCTCATAACTTTATCTTTCCATACTTCAAAGTGGCCTTCGGCCCAATATCTAACGTGGTATTTGAAGTAGGCAGCATATAATGAGCCATAGGATCTATTCTCAAGAGGTTAAGCTTGGAAAAATGATTTTTCAAAGAATAAGCTCTGATACCAATTGTTGGTCCCAAAATAGGCTCAATCTAGGCTAGAAGGGGGGGTTGAATAGCCTAGTTTTGTTTTTATAGAAACTTTTCGTTAACACTTCTTAATGATTTCTTGAGAGGTTTAAATAGAAGTGTTTAGGCAGCGGAAACAAATCAGATTCTGAACTATCAAGAGTGCTGTTTCGGTAGTGCAGAATCTGAAACAATTAAGCACAAGCAGCTAATAAGAGTAATAAGAATAGTTCGAACAAAGACACAGAATTTGAAGTGGTTCGTACTGTGAATAGTACTTCATCCACTACCAAAGTGGTTAGCTTTGGATTTTAAAAGTGCACTTGTTTATCCACTAGGTTTATGAGTAAGATCACTAATGGATCGTGTACAAAATAAGTTTTTAACCAAGTGTATAAAGGTGAGAGAGACAATCAATGATTAATTGTTCTCTTCACGTGCATAATTAAAGAACAGTTTAAAGACAAACTAAATGAAGCTGAAATGAATTTAAGATTGCAGATCTGCAGCTTCAGAGAGTTAGGTGAAGTGTTAGTCCTTGTCCTTTTGATCTCTTGAATGCTTGAATGTTGAAGATGAAGCTTGAGAGTTTTTAATGCGCAAGAGTTATTTCTTCAGATCTTCAAAACATGAATAAATACCAGGAAGAGATCTTTGGACCGTTGGACTGAGACATGGTGAACTGTGTCCAATGTTCTTTTGCATTGAATGCAATTCGCCGCTTTGGGAGATGTATCTGCCATAGTCATCAGAGATGCAGTGTGTGCAGAGAAGACATTCCCAAATAGAGTAATGTTTCAGATTACAGGCTCTGCAGCTTGGAAAGTCTTCTTAGCCAAAACGGGTAATGTCTTAAGTCTTCAGGTTTCAGGAGACAGTCTGGACAGTTGTCATCATGTAGAGTTGACTTCTTGAAAATGAAACTTGATGAAGACATAAAGACTAGATATTTTCGAAAATATCTAAATAGGTGTACACGTGTCAAGTTTTCATGATTTGGCTCATCTTGATTTTTTCGACTTTGAGCAGACTTCAAGGTCTGCTGTTTCTCCAAGGTTGCTGAAGATGCTGGCAAAACCGCGCCTAAGACTAACACTTAAACAGTTCTAAAACAAATTGATTCTAAGACAGTTGCCACACTAATCGGTACGCAGACCTTTTAGCCACTGTACAATAGAATCAGTGGCTGACTCAACCAAATCTAGAATTAGGAATCAACAGGCACGCTGTACTTTAAAGAAAGGGATTTATAAGAATACACCTTTGAATCAGAGCGGACTTTTCGTGTGATATCGGAATGGGAAAACGGCCGAATCCCTTATTATTTCGGTGCCTTGTGGCTGTTGAGCCCGTGCTCGTAGCCTCCTTTCATAGGCTTTCTTTTCTTTTCGCGATTAGACGCAAGAATAGCGGAGTGTCGGATCATCAAACCGGGATACCAGGCACCGGCTTCAGAGATGACAGAGCTGGTCCGAGCAACACGGCTGCCCAGGAGAATGGGGATGCCGATGATGAAGAGGGAGACACATCTAGTGGCTCTCATGCTGATGAGTCTAGGGCTTCTTCTGCGCCTCGCAGAAGGAGTATATGGGCCCGGCTCGGTGGACGCCGCAGGCACTGATAGACCGCTCGGGGCTAAGGCTGCAAGAAAAGGAATTGTTTCTGGGGAAAAACAAAGGGGGTACAGGCAGTATATAGATATGTACAATGCAAATAATGTATAATATAGACGTCTTAATAAATATTCCTAAGTTGCACCTTAGGACCTGTAAAATTATATTTTAGTGTTTTAATATGAGCTGCTTTGTCGTGGTTTTTCTCTTCGATCAGTCGAGCCTCTGATGTGCTGAAGACTGGAGGTAGTACGTTGAGGGCTTCAAATAATGCCTTCCCTCTCCTTTTTATCTCCTTATATTTTCATCATTTTTTTATATTATTTTTTTGTTATATATTTTTAATATATATATATATATATTTTTTTTTTTTGTGCTCTAATTTTTTCCTAGGCCGCCCTTTAGGGTTTTCAACTTAGCGAGCCCTTATTTCTCCTTTTATTTTCATTTTTTTATATGCCCTAACTTTTGCCTAGGCCGCCCTTTCGGGTTTTCAGCCTAGCGGGCTGGAGAGGGAAGCATTTGTTGGATAGGATGGATCAGGTGTAGTACCTTTTGAGTTTGTCGAGGTTGAAAGGCTGGACAAGATCTTTCCCATCCTGGTTCGTGAGAAGCACGACACCTCCTGATCGGATCTCCTTAACGATGTACGGTCCCATCCAGGGAGACTTCCATTTTCCCCTAGTATCAACATAACTAGGGGGTTTTTCTCGAAGCACGAGGTCTCCAACTTGGATATCACAGTCTTTGACTTTTTTATTGAAAGATCAGGCGATACGCCTTTGATATGCCCAGGTATGCTCCAAGGCTAACAGGCGTCGTTCATCAATTAGGGCTAGTTCTTCGTACCGCCCTTTGACCCAGTCAACTTCTGCTATATCAGCTTCCATCATCACTCTCAATGATGGAATCTCCACTTCTATAGGTAGTACCGCTTCCATGCCATATGCCAGAGAGTAGGGGGTAGCCCCAGTGGGTGTGCGGACTGACGTACGGTAGCCCCAGAGGGCTAGTGGCAATTTTTTATGGCCAGTCTCTTCCTCTATCAGCCATTTTTCTGATGATGTTCTCGAGAGTTTTGTTGGCTGCTTCAACGACACCATTGGCTTGTGGCCGGTAGGGGGAGGATTTGTGTCTTCGGATCTTGAACTCGTCCAGCAGACGATTCACGTCCCCTTCAAAATGAGAGCCATTGTCGGAGATGATCTCGAAAGGTACCCCGTAGCGGTATATGATATTGGCCCGAATAAATTCAGACACCTTTCAGGCATTTAGGATCTTGTAGGAAGAGGCTTCTACCCACTTTGTGAAGTAATCGACGGCTACCAGGACGTATTCATGGCCATTGGATCCCTTCGGGTGAATTTGGCCTATGACGTCGATACCCCATGTTGAGAAGGGCCAGGGGCTGTGGAGTTGTATAGGACGTGTGGGGGCACATGCTGCAGATTGGCAAAGCGTTGACATTTGTCGCAATGTCGCACCCACCGGATACAATCAGTTTCTAGCGTACTCTAATAGTACCCCTGTCGGATGACTTTCTTGGATAGCATATGGCCATTCATGTGGGGCCCACAGGTACCACCATGTAGTTGATCCATAATTTCCTCAGTTTTGGCCTGATTGACACGTAATAGGTTGAGGCCTTGATAATGCCTCTTATACAGGCTACCACCGCTGAGTACGAATTGGGAGGCCCATCTTCGTAGGGAGACTCTCCCCCTTTTGTCTAAGCCAGGAGGATAAAGATTTTTCTGGAGCAGATTTAGATGTCAGCATACCAGGGCTCGTGATCTGCTTCAGGGGTTGCATTAATTTTGAAACAGTATGCCGGAGTGACCTTCTTCCCAACTATAAATGGTTGAACTTTAGTTTCGGCGGGAATATGGACTAGTGACGCCAGAGTGGCCAGGGCATCGGCGAATTGATTCCTATCTCGTGGCAGGTAATGGAACGAGATAGAACCAAATCGGGCGGCGACTGTTATTAACTTGGCATGATAGAGCTGCAGCCGAGGATCCTGGGTCCTCCATTTTCCTTCGACTTCATTTATGATCAGGGCACTGTCTCCGTAGACTTCGAGATATTTAGCTCCCCTTTGGAGAGCTTCTTCTAGGCCAGCAATACATGCTTCATATTCCGCCGTATTGTTTGAACATTCGAACTCCAACCTTATAGCCAGCGGAGTATGAAAGTCAGCCAGATCGATTAACAGGATTCCTATGCCAAAGCCACTTTTGTTTGCGGCTCCGTCAAAGAACATCTGCCAACAGTGTCACAGTCGGTGATTTCGTGACACCTTCATCGGGAAGGGGCTCGGTTGCATCTTCGGCCTTCAGAGGTAGATCGGCTAAGTGGTCTGCAATGACGCTCCCCTTGATAGACTTGAGTGTGACATAAGTTATGTCAAACTCATTAAGAAGAAAGGACCACTTGGCTAGTCGACTGGATAATGATGGTTTACCGAAGATGTATTTGATAGGGTCCATCCTAGATATGAGCTTGATGGACCTTCCCTGGAGATAGGTTTTGAGCCTATGAGTGGCCCAGACTAGGCCGGTGCAGCTTTTTTCTAGTGCCGAATAATTTAGCTCGCTTCCCTGTAGCTTCCTACTTATGAAATATATGGCATTTTCAATGTAGGAATCTTCTTTCTCTTGGGCGAGCATCACCCCTACTGATGTGTCTGTGACGGTTAAGTATATGAGGAGAGGTTTATGTGTATGGGGTGGAGCTAGCACAGGGGGATTGGTAAGGTAGGCTTTTATTTTTTCGAAGGCTAGTTGGCACTTCGCGTCCCAAACTTGGTCGGTATTCTTTTTTAGGAGTTTAAAGAGGGGCTCACAGGTGGTGGTCAGCTGTCTGATGAAACGGATGATGTACTGCAACCGACCTAGGAAGCCTTTAACTTCGGTGGGAGTTTTTGGCTGTGGAATTTCTAGGATGGCTTTGATCTTTGCTGGCTCGATCTCGATACCTTGCTTAATTACTAAGAATCCCAGGACTTTGCCTCTGGTAACCCCGAATGTGCATTTGGTGGGGTTACGCTTCATCTAGTGCTTCCTGAGTCTTTCAAAGAATTTCCGAAGATCTCTTATGTGAGCACCGTAGGCGTCGCTGGAATGTATGATCATATCATCAACATAGACCTCCATCTCTTTATGGATCATGTAATTGGAAGAGGGTGGTGGCGACCCTACGGTAAGTGGCTCGGCATTCTTTAGTCCAAATGACATGACAGTGTAACAATAAGTTCCCCAAGGAGTAGTAAATGAGGTCTTCTCCTGGTCTTCTACTGCCATTTTGATTTGGTTGTAGTCCAGCATGCTGTCGACGAAGGATCGAACTTTGTGAGCTACGACGGCATCTACCACAATGTCAATGTTGGGCAGGGGGAAGTCATCTTTGGGCGACGCTTTGTTGAGGTCGCGAAAGTCTACACATTCGACTTTCCCATTGGGCTTGGGAGCGGTCACTATATTGGACTGACCAAAGTCGGGTATTCAACTACCGAATGAACTTGACTCGTAGGCGTTTCATGTTTCATGATTTCTTCTTTGACTTGTAGTGATCATTACGGCTTGATGCGGCGGAGCTTTTGTTTGGCCAGGCAAGCATCAGGGTATGTGGAATCCGGTGCTTGACTATAGGCTGGATCCGAGCCGGGCATATCTTCGTAGGACCGGGCAAAGATGTCTGAATTCTTTGAGGAGATCAATGAGTGTCTTTCTTTTCGAGCCTTGGAGGTAGGCTGGGTCGATTTCTTTGACTTCATTGTCAAAGCCCAGGTTGATAGTGGAGCCAGTCTTGATGATGCTGCTAATGAATGGCTCGTTCACTGGTACTCAACTAACTTTGCAAGCTTAAGTAGATATTTTTTATCTTTTGGGTCCATTTTATTAAATGACTCGTTATCATAATTATTATTATTTAATGCGTCTTTTAAAGTAGGTGCAACTAAGGAATAAGCAAAGACATTTATTTTATTATTAAAAGCATAATGTACAGGGGTTATTACATTGTTGAGGACCTGGGGTTTAAGATCCTCAACTATAGGTAGCGGATTGGTAGATGACCAATCCGCAGTAAAGCTAGGGAAAGGATCGGGGATAGTATATCTGAAGCGGTCTACCAAGTCTGCGGGTGTTAGGAGCGGACCGGTCGTGGTGTACCAATTCTGTAGAGGCTTATTAGAAATAGACTCGAACTCAGCAGGAAGTTTTTCATAATCAGCGCCTCTGTCTATCATACCTTGTGGCGACCCGACCCGGATCCCAAGACGAGATCCCAAGGTCGTGCCGTCGGGAAACAAATAACAACAAACAAATAACAAATAATGGGTAAGGCCATAACGGCGATACGCCAATAACTTAAAACACATGCGGAAGCTAAACAAAATATCCTAGTGGCGCCCGAGCTAACAAGCTCAAACTAAAAACAACCAAAGAGATCATAAATCTCTTGGTCCAAAAATTCGACGCACGTGCCGCAACATTGGGCACGTAGAACAAAACTCCCTGTCATGCAATACAAATATATAGCACAAATAGCCAAGTCATCGGCGACGTTACAGCCGGAACCCAACATTACGCTAAGTCTAAGACTCTAGTCTACACGCTCAACGGCTAAACATGTCGGAGTACAACATAACCAACAATATAAATAACTTGAGATAGAATAAATATGTATTTAAACAACTTGGCTCGACTAAAATTTGTCGGCTCACAAAGACTAAGTACTAATAAAACAATACAAGTACTGAATCAAAAACACAATTCTTACTACCCAAAGTGAAGTCTATACAACTTCACTTCCCAAACGTCCTTTCCAAATAAATCAAGGTTACAAAAATATTAATACTAGCAACCTTCTTAACCATATCTCGCTTCTATCGTAGAGTTGGCAGACTCCTTCGATTTACTAGCCCTGCTCAAATCTAAGGAAAACAAAGCAAACGAGTAAGTCATAATGACTTAGTAAGCTACTAAAGATGCAATGTCATGACATGGTATTATGCGCAAAATAAAACATATACATCTCTTGTCATATTTATGATATAACATTTCATAACACAATTCACCTCATAAACTCAATCTTATTCATAAACATATAGAACATAGTTCTACTTAATTTACCATAAAATCATCCATATCATATAGAATATGCATCTAAACTCCAATAACATGTGGCAAGTTATTTTTACATTTCCACTTATCACCATACTACATAAACCAATTACACCATGAGTTTCATAATTCTTCATTTATCATAACTCATATAATAATTCATGAATGGGAGACTATTGTTTCCACTTTAATCATAAATAGCATGTTATATTTTTTTTGTATAACATAAATCATAAAAATCATCATTTCATTAGCATGTTATATTTTTACTATAACATCTTATCAAGAAATCATCATCTCATGAAAATCATCTCATTAACCATGTAGCACAACAATTCATACGTGCTCATAAAATAAACCACATAACCGAGAGAAGATGATTCTCTTCTTTTTTTTCCTGTTTCCAGCGTGCAACTCCTGCGGAAACAAACGTGCCCTCGATAACCCTTTCGTGGTATCGACGTCCCCGAACAGTCTCCGCTCGGGTTCCATAGCTATCAAAGTCATGTGTATTACTCTAACTAAGATGAGCTACTTCCCCACCATGGCCATCGGTGGAGGGGTGTGCGCAAACCCGGCACGACGATCCATTGCGATCACGAATCCCACAATTCGTGAAGACAATGTATCGTCCCACCAAAAACTCAAACCAAAACCGCCAGCTGGACTCAAACTCAAGCACAAGTAATATATACTCACATGCTCAAATAAAGGAAAAGTACAACACACCGTACTAATCCAATCAAGTAGATATTTACTTAAAAATCACATAGTTAAGCATTTTTATGCTAACTAACACATAAACATCTTAGAGCGATAACATCAAGTTTCTAATACCCAAGTGTTCTTCATACACTTTAAAACGCTCGGAGGCTTGACCTCCATCAAAACTACCCAAATTCTGTAGGATTTCAATATGTAGTTCTCTATGTTCATATAAATCCATAATCAAATCTGTTGAGTCATTTCTACTATTTTCAAATTTGGAGGCATAGAAGTTATTTGCATCATAGCCCTCCTATTATTCATTAGCTATTATTCATGGCTAAGTTCTTAAGGTTAGCAACATTGTGCAACCCAACAATCCATTCTTTCCCAACAAAACCCCAAAACATAGATCATAGGTCAACGCTTAACATTTAAAGTGAACCATTACATTTCTAGCATGCAACACAACATAGCATTTATTCAAGCATGCTTTCATCCAAAATAACCATTAATCTAAACAAGATGCAATTTCATCTAGTATGTTCATAACCAACATGTAAATTTATCTAACATGTTCTTAACCTTCAATTCATGAATTACAGTTGACCAACTCACTCTTTTTGTATAAAAGTCAACTCAACCCAATAAATTCAAACAATACATATTTATGATATAACATTTCATAACACAATTCACCTCATAAACTCAATCTTATTCATAAACATATAGAACATAGTTCTACTTAATTTACCATAAAATCATCCATATCATATAGAATATGCATCTAAACTCCAATAACATGTGGCAAGTTATTTTTACATTTCCACTTATCACCATACTACATAAACCAATTACACCATGAGTTTCATAATTCTTCATTTATCATAACTCATATAATAATTCATGAATGGGAGACTATTGTTTCCACTTTAATCATAAATAGCATGTTATATTTTTTTTGTATAACATAAATCATAAAAATCATCATTTCATTAGCATGTTATATTTTTACTATAACATCTTATCAAGAAATCATCATCTCATGAAAATCATCTCATTAACCATGTAGCACAACAATTCATACGTGCTCATAAAATAAACCACATAACCGAGAGAAGATGATTCTCTTCTTTTTTTTCCTGTTTCCAGCGTGCAACTCCTGCGGAAACAAACGTGCCCTCGATAACCCTTTCGTGGTATCGACGTCCCCGCTTGATCTCCGCCTCGGGTTCCATAGCTATCAAAGTCATGTGTATTACTCTAACTAAGATGAGCTACTTCCCCACCATGGCCATCGGTGGAGGGTGTGCGCAAACCCCGGCACCGACGATCCATTGCGATCACGAATCCCACAATTCGTGAAGACAATGTATCGTCCCACCAAAACTCAAACCAAAACCGCCCTGACTCAAACTCAAGCACAAGTAATATATACTCACATGCTCAAATAAAGGAAAAGTACAACACACCGTACTAATCCAATCAAGTAGATATTTACTTAAAAATCACATAGTTAAGCATTTTTATGCTAACTAACACATAAACATCTTAGAGCGATAACATCAAGTTTCTAATACCCAAGTGTTCTTCATACACTTTAAAACGCTGAGGCTTGACCTCCATCAAAACTACCCAAATTGCAGTAGGATTTCAATATGTAGTTCTCTATGTTCATATAAATCCATAATCAAATCTGTTGAGTCATTTCTACTATTTTCAAATTTGGGCATAGAAGTTATTTGCATCATAGCCCTCCTATTATTCATTAGCTATTATTCATGGCTAAGTTCTTAAGGTTAGCAACATTGTGCAACCCAACAATCCATTCTTTCCCAACAAAACCCCCAAAACATAGATCATAGGTCAACGCTTAACATTTAAAGTGAACCATTACATTTCTAGCATGCAACACAACATAGCATTTATTCAAGCATGCTTTCATCCAAAATAACCATTAATCTAAACAAGATGCAATTTCATCTAGTATGTTCATAACCAACATGTAAATTTATCTAACATGTTCTTAACCTTCAATTCATGAATTACGCTTGACCAACTCACTCTTTTTGTATAAAAGTCAACTCAACCCAATAAATTCAAACAATACATATTTATGATATAACATTTCATAACACAATTCCATTCCTCATAAACTCAATCTTATTCATAAACATATAGAACATAGTTCTACTTAATTTACCATAAAATCATCCATATCATATAGAATATGCATCTAAACTCCAATAACATGTGGCAAGTTATTTTTACATTTCCACTTATCACCATACTACATACTCCAACCAATTACACCATGAGTTTCATAATTTTCTTCATTTATCATAACTCATATAATAATTCATGAATGGGAGACTATTGTTTCCACTTTAATCATAAATAGCATGTTATATTTTTTGTATAACATAAATCATAAAATTACTATCATTAATAGCATGTTATATTTTTCAATATCTTATCGGCAAATCATCTCATGAAAGACCATAACATAGAAGCACATTCTCCTCTTTTTCCTCCCAAGCTTCAACAGGTAACCTCAAGGAAACAAACGTGCTCCCTCATAACCCTTTCGCAGACGGACCCGACGCCTCCGCCCGGGGTTCCAATAGCTATCAAAGCTGCGTGTATTATTTCCTAACTAAGATGAGCTACTTCCCACCATGGCCACCTGTGGAGGGGTGTGCGCAGTCTCGCACTCCATCATCCTCAATCCCACAATTGCGGAAGACAATGTATCGCCCCACCAAAAACTCAAACCAAACCCTTATCGGTCTCAAACTCAAGCACAAGTAATATATACTCACATGCTCAAATAAAGCAGCACAACACAATCATTCAACCCAACTCCAAGAGATATTTTACTAAAAAATCACATAGTTAATTTTATGCTAATCCAACACATAAACATCTTAGAGCGATAACATCAAGTTTTCTAATACCCAAGTGTTCTTCATACACTTTAAAACGCCCTGAGGCTTTGACCTCCATCAAAACTACCCCAAATTCTCAGAGGATTTCAATATGTAGTTCCTCATGTTCAAAACTATAATCTCGAGTCATTTCTACTATTTTCAAATATTGAGGCATAGAAGTTATTTGCATCATAGCCTCCTATTATTCATTAGCTATTATTCATGGCTAAGTTCTTAAGGTTAGCAACATTATAAACCCAAACAACATACCTTCCCAACAAAACCCAAACATAGATCATAGGTCAACGCTTAACATTTAAAGTGAACTATTGACATTTCTAGTATGTGACACAACATAGCATTTATTCAAGCATGCTTTTCATCCAAAAATAACCATTAATCTAAAACAAGATGCAATTTCATCTAGTATGTTCATAACCAACATGTAAATTTATCTAACATGTTCTTAACCTTCAATTCATGAATTACACACCAACTCACTTCTTTTGTATAAAAGTCAACTCAACCCAATAAAGTCAAACAATACATTTATTCATACAATCCATAATGATAATTCATTATGCATGCTCACCATCAAAATTTCATGAATTAGATATCAACATACTCTTAATTTCATGAGTCAACTCTTATTCTCGAAGGTCAAACGAAACATTCACATGTAACCCATTGTGAGAAATTCAT
>CM028383.1:59055218-59158872 GCA_013146195.2 Codonopsis lanceolata
TGCCTTTTGCCTCGAGGAAGCTATCTTTCTTGGGGCACATAGTTTCGAAAGGATAGCCAAGTGATCCTTCTAAGATCAAGCGTGACGAATTGGAAGAGGCCTAGTTCTGCCATCGAGATTCTGAGTTTTGGGTTAGTTATTACCGAAGGTTTATCAGGTTTCTAGGATTGTGACGCCTATGCATTTAAGTTGACACGTAAGAACGTGTCGCTTGTTTGGAGCGAGAAATGTGAGTCTAGCTTCCAAGAGCTTAAGAAGCGGTTGACATCTACATCTATTTTGGCTTTGCCTAGTGGAGGAGAAAATTTCGTGATTCATAGTGATGCTTCTAAGGAAGGCTTGGGTTGTGTTTTGATGCATGGGAGGGTGATCGCCTATGCATCGAGAAACTATCTATTCATGAGCGTAATTACCCGACACACCGATATGGAGTTGGTGCGATTATTTTCGCTGCATAAGTGGAAACACTACTTGTATGGGTCTAAGTTTGAGATCTTCACCCCACCATAAGAGCTTGAAATACTTGTTTTCTCAAAAGGAGTTGAATATGAGGCAAAGATGGATGGAAAAGTTAAAGGACCATGATTGTACTATCTTGTATCATCCCGAAGGCAAATGTGGTAGCGATGCCTTGAGTAGAAAGGTTTATATGTCGCATGATGGTGAAGGAATGGAAGATGTTAGAGGATTCGCGATTGGAGTCCTAGTGTTGTTGATGTAGGTGATTTTTGCAAATATTCGCTACACCTGCTTTTATTTGGGAAAATTAGAGAAGCGCAAGGGAATGATCCTGATTGAGGAAAGTTATTGACGGGTTGGCCGAGAAGTCGCCGCACTTTGTGGTTAATACCGAGGGTACCTTGACTTTCGAGGTAGGATTTGTGTTCCTTGTAATGCGGATTGAAGAGGTTGGTTCTTGATGAGGCACATAAGACTAAGTATACCATTCACCCTGGGAGCACGAAGATGTACCTGATTTGAAAAGACAGCTCAGTGGAGAGGTATGAAGAGAGAAACGCATTGAGTACGTGTCTAAGTGTTTGACTTGTCGCCAGGTGTTGGGCCGAGCATCGAGACCCGCAGGATTTCTACAACCATTGAGATTCCCGAGTGAAATGGGAGTTCATTACCATGGATTTTGTGATTGTTACCGCCACACGAGAGGTTTTAATGCGCTGGGTTATAATGATGATGACTAAGTCTCCGCACACTTCATTCCGATAGCTATCACGCATTCATTGACCTCGCTTAGCAGTTTGTATATCTGTGAGATCGTGAGACTTCATGGCGCATTGCTAGTATTATGTCCCGATAGAGACCCGAGGTTCACATCTAGATTTTGGAAGTCATGGAAGCTTGGGGACTAGATTGACTTCAAGATGTTTTTCATCCGCAAACGGATGGTCACCCGAGCGATTGATTCGTATTTGGAGGATATGTTGCGAAGCTTGTGCCGTGGATTTCAAGGGAAGTCAGATTCTATTTACCTTTGGCCGAAGTTTATGATAATAACAGCTTATCAATAAGTATCAAGATGGCCAGTATGAAGCTTTGTATGGGCGTAAGTGTAGATCGCCAATTTGTTGGGATGAAGTTGGAGAGGCTAAACTTTGGGGTTCCGAAGTTAGTGCAAATGGCTGAGAGCGTGAAGTTGATTAGAGATCGCTTGCGCACCGCTCAAAGTCGCACAAAAGAGTTATGCGACAATCGAAGACGGATCTTGAGTTCCAAGCGGGTGATTACGTGTTCTCTGAAGGTAACACCGAGAGAGGTACTAAGAGGTTTGGCAAGAAAGGGAAGCTTACACCGAGATACATTGGTCCATTTGAGGTTCTCAGAGAGTCGGGGACCTTACAGATCGTATTGCATTGCCACCTTCACTTTCTGAGACTCATAACGTATTCCATGTTTCCATGTTACGAAAAGTATTTGAAGGACGAGTCTCATGTACTCGAGTATGAGATCACGCTTGAGCCGGATATGTCATACGCTGAAAAGCCCGTGAAGATATTGACCAAGGAACAAGTTCTACGAACCAAGAGAATTCCCTTAGTCAAAGTTCTTGGAGGAATCAAATAGAAGCGACTGGGAGACTAAGCGAGATGCGAGAAGCATCCACATTTATTCGATTTAACTTGGTAAGAATTTAGGGACTAAATTCCTAAAGGAGGAGAGTGTAACGCCCCGTATTCTTGCATGTGCATTGTATGCCTGTTTTCTTACTTTCTTGGTTGATTGTTGAGCATGTCTACTTGTTATATAAATGTCTTAGAATCATTCATAGATCATTTTAGAAGTTCATAACATGTTTAGAATCATATAAACTTGTTTGTAGAATCGCCGGTTTAATCGCTTGAATTTAGTCTTAGCGATTCCTCTCGTTGCTCGTATTTGCTTCTATTTCGACGCTTAAGTGTTCGTTGAGTTCTTAGCTTTATATTCAAGTCTTATTCATGTTGAAACAAACCTATTTCATGCCCAAGACATCCTAGATTGATCGAGGTTTGATTGTAGTTTGATTCGTTGTTCATCTGGTGGTTCGCGCCTTGTCCTAGCTTGTTCCTGAGTTGTTCTGTGTAAGCTCGACTCATTTTGAGTAGGGTTAGACCTTAGAATGGTTGCCCAAAAGTTTGGGACCATTTAGACCAAGTTTAGACCAAGTTTTAGAGGTTCCGGAGCCGAGGCGGCCGCATGGGAGCTGGTGAGGCGCCCGCCTCAAACCGCCGAGAGTAATTGCCGAATGGTTGAACTTTGGGAAGCCTCAAGATTTGAGGCGGCCGCATGGGCCTTAGTGAGGCGCCCGCCTCACTTGGTTTGTCGCTACGCGATTTCTTCCTCGCTTCGAATTTGACGAATTGCTTACTTCCAACCCCTACTTAAACCTATCCTAAACCTCCCTAACCCTTCCTACTTAAGTCCTAACATCCCTAACTAGATTTCTAAGTTAGATTAAGAGCTCATTAGTTGATCATTAAGCCCCAAATCAGATTTGAAAAGGGACCACAAGTGTTTGACACTTGTCCCACTCACCTTTTGACCATATAAGCCACAATCGCCTCTTCTCCCCCTCATTTGTCGAGCTCTCTCAAAAAACGAATTCTCTTCTTCTCCAAGGTCCTTCCATGGTAGCTTGAGGTCTCCATCATCATCTACCTTCATCCATTCATCCATTGCCCAAGAGCCATTCATTAAAGTTGAAGAGCTCATCAAGGGGAGCATTTCCATCCGAATAGTTTCTTCTAGTTCTTTCTTTGGTGTGTATCAAGAAGTTACCTTCTTCTTCTTCTTCTTTCTTTCTAGTTCTCATTGACCCTAAGGAAGCAAAGTCTATGTTGGTTGAGGTCAATGAGGGCACTTGTATGCTTAATATGCTATATTGTTGTATGTTGAGATTTTGATCTTGTTAGGAGCATGTATAGGTTAAATGCTTGCTTGTGAAAGCCTATATTATACTTTCATCTTGCCTATTTAAAGCTTTAAACATGTTAGAGACATGTATATTGTTTGTTGTTGGAAGTTTGTTCACAAGAGGATGCCCTAAATGGAGCCTTCATTACATGTTGTTATGTTGTATGTGTTCTATCCTATGAAATGAACTCTATGATGAACTTGGATCACTTTGCAATGCCTTGGTGGATTTAATACCTTGTTGAACCTAGAAATGACCTAGGTTGGGTTATGAAGCATGTAGCTTCAATTTCTCCAAATTTGGGAATTTAGAGCAAAGACTCAACGGAGTCGACTTTAGGGAATAATTGAACGTGTTGAACCCTAGTTTCAATCCCTACGAAGTTCGAACACCGTTTGATTTGATTTACTCAAGTATGAGATTGGTTTGATGATTTATGCAAGTTTTATGAAAGGTTGGTTTGTGCAATTTAATTTGCCTTGATATGACTTTATAGTAGAGATTAATACCCTACTTGGTTGGTCGAGTTCGCTCTTGTCGAATTCGGTCTTTGATTGGTTTAGTCAAGTAAATATCTACTTGTGCATCACATTGAGTCCAGCTGGCATTATTTGGTTTGTTTATCGGGTCAAGGTGGGACGATACACGCCTTTCACGAATTATGGGATTCGTGCCGCTATGGATCGCCGCACCTAGACTTCACACACACTCTCCATTGTTGGCCGCAATGGGGAAGTAGCCCTTGTCCGACGCTAAGTGTCGCATTGGCTTGCTATCTAGATCGAGTGGTACTTGATAAAAGTTGATGCATTCACAGAGCATCAATGTTGCACGATAAAGTATAATAAAGTTTATTGCAGGGTCTACGAAGCGGCCGTGACTATATCATATCCTACTTGTATGATTTACTTTTCCGCACTTACGTGAACTATATGCTAAGTGCTATATGATGATCATGTGCTATAAGTGAGATAAATGTCATGCTATAACATGAACATGCATTTTTGTAACTTACTAAGTCTTTCGACTTACCCTATTTGTTTGCTTTGTCTTTCCTTAGATCCGAGCCGAGGAGACGGTCCGGGATAGACTCGCTTGTACTTGTTTGATTGGTTGTTTAGCAGGTTGCTCTTTTGGACTCTTGTTGTTAGACTTTTATTTTTGGTAAGGACGTTGGGAAGCAAGTCATGTAGACTTGGCTTGGGGTATATGTGGTTTTGTTGTTGTAATAGACTTAACTACTTAATACTTGTAATCTTTTGGTAAGCCGACTTACATGTCGAGCCTGTTTATATGTGTGTGGTTCACTACTATTCTCTTCCGCTAAAGCTCGTTTAAATTGATGTTGTTGTTGTCTCCGGCATGTTGTGGCCGTTGAAGTTTATTATAAGCATGTGTTAATAATTGTAGGAGTAGTTGTTGGGTTCCGGCTGTAACGTCGCCGATGACTTGTTTAAATTAGGTTATTTTTCCGGCCAAGTGTAGCCGAGTTGTTGTATGTATGCGATGTTGCGCCACATGAATTTTATGATCCTACTATGCATGCTTGTGTTATTGATTATTTGGACGGCGCGACTCGGGATCTCGCATTGGGGTCCGGGTCGGGTCGTCACATAAACAGTGTGTTTTTGCGTGCTTAAATCGAACTTCTCACGGGTTACAAGAATGTTTTCTCAGTTTTCTGTTAGTTTCCGTTATGCACTAGTAGAAATCAATTAACGGTCGGTATAACTTTAACGGAGCATAACCTCGCGACCAAATAAACTACGGCGCCCGTCGCATAAATTTAGACGTTAATTCCCGAAAACTTCTAAGGCCCGTAACAGTGCTTAAACAGTGTTTTTTGGGGCTTAAAACAGACTTTTCACGGGTTACGAGAATGTTTTTTGATGTAGAACAAGTGGCTGAAACATATTTGAGGAAGGCTTTTAGGAAGACTTCGAATTTCAGGTGGTCCGACGGCAATTTCTGAAAGTTTTGTTGGTGGGATGATTTCTCAGTTTTCAGTTAGTTTCCATTATACACTAGTAGAAATCAATTAACGGTCGTTAGAATTTTAACGTAGGATAACTTTCGCTTCCAAATGAACTACGGGACCCATTGCATAAATTTAGACGGAAAGGCCCGAAAACTTCTAAGGCCCGTAACAGTGCTTAAATTGTGATTTTTTGGCTTAAAAAATACTTTTAACGGGTTACGGGATTGTTTTTTGATGTAGAACAAGTGGCCTAAACATATTTTAGCATGGCTTTGGGGAAGAGTTCAAAGTTCAGGGGGTCCAACGACAATTTTTTGAAAGTTGTATCGGTGGTAAATTTTCTCAGTTTTCCGTTAGTTTCCGTTATGCACTAGTAAAAATCAATTAACGGTCGGCGAGAAGTTTTCGTAGTTTCCGTTATGCACTAGTAGAAAGCAATTAATGGTCCGTAGAACTTTAACATAGTATAACATTCGCGTCTAAATGAACTACGGGGACCGTTGCATAAATTTAGACGGAAAGTCCTGAAAACTTGCAAGACTCGTAACTGTGCTTAAACAGTGTTTTTTTGTGCTTAAAACGAACTTCTCACGGGATACGAGAATGTTTTTTGATATAGAACAAGTGACCGAAACGTATTGGAACAAGGCTTTCGGGAACAGTTCGAAGTTCAGGGGGTCGAACGACAATTTATGAAAGTTGTGTCGGTGGGAAGTTTTATTAGTTTTTCTGTTAGTTTCCGTTGTGCACTAGTAGAAATCAATTAACAGTCGGTTGCACTTTAACGTAGCATAATTTCACGTTCAAATGAAATACGGGGCCCGTCGCATAAATTTATACAGAAAGGTTTGAAAACTTGCAAGACCCGTAACAGTGCCTAAAGAGTGTTTTTTGTGCTTAAAATGAACTTCTCACGACTTACGAGAATATTTTTTTGATATAGAACAGGTGGCCGAAACGTATTTGAGTAAGGCTTTCGGGGAGAGTTCGAAGTTCAGGGGGTCCAACGGATATTTTTGTTAGTTGTATCGGCAGGAAGTTTTTTCAATTTTTCGTTAGTTTCCGTTATGCAGTAGTAGAAATAAATTAACGGTCGGTAGAACTTTAACGGAGCCTAATTTCGCATCCAAATGAACTACGGGGCCAATCGCATAAATTCAGAAGGAAAGGCCCGAAAACTTCCAAAACTCGTAACAGTGTTTAAACAGTGTCTGTTGTGCTTAAAACGAACTTCTCACGAGTTACGAGATTGCCTTTTAAAGTAGAACAAGTGGCCGAAACGTATTTGAACAAGGCTTTTGGAAAGAGTTCGAATTTCAGGGGGTCCAACGGCAATTTCTGAAAGTTGTGTCAGCGGAAAGTTTTCTCAGTTTTGCGTTAGTTTCCACTATGCACTAGTAGAAACCAATTAACGGTCGTTAGAACTTTAATAGAGCATAATTTCGTGTCCAAATAAACTATGACGCCCGTCGCATAAATTTAGACGTAAATGCCCGAAAACTTCTAAGGCCCGAAACAATGCTTAAACAGTGTTTTTTGGGCTTAAACCGAACTACTCCCTGGCTACGAGAATGTTTTTTGATGTAGAACAAGTGGCCGAAACGTATTTGAGCAAGCCTTTTTGGAAGAGTTCGAAGTTCAGGGGGTCCAACAGCAATTTATGAAAGTTGTGTCGGTGGGAAGTTTTCTTAGTTTGTCTGTTAGTTTCCGTTATGCACTAAAAGAAATCAATTAACGGTCGGTTGCACTTTAACGGAGCATAATTTCGCGTTCAAATGAAATACGAGGCACGTTGCATAAGTTGAGACGCAAAGGCCTTAAAATTTACAAGACCCGTAACAGTGCTTAAACAGTGTTTTTTGTGCTTAAAACGAATTTCTCACGGGTTACGAGAATGTTTTTTGATGTAGAACAAGTGGCCGAAAAGTATTTGAACAACGCTTTCGGGAAGAGTTCGAAGTTCAGGGGAATGTAATCGCAAATAATAAAGGCCTAGAGGTGCGGATAACTGCATGACCAATGTGCATATGTCGTACACTAGCTCACCATCACAATAAATTGGATCTATCGATGCACGAGAGTGATAAGTTAGGGCCAGGTTCATACATGACCTAGGTGACCGATAGATCATATGTTCTTGTGCTTAGGATATAGAATGGATGAATGATGCGGGGATGGACGCTGAACCAATAATTCAACAGACTATATCTATATTTTGTGAACGAACCCAAGAAATTGAATGATAATTATTTTGAATTAAACATAGAGGAAATACAAGTGAGACCGTAATCCTAGATTGTCATCTACCATAAGATCTTCATAACCTGTAATTGCTGCTAAGTAGTTAAAACACCTAAATTATAATAGTAGTTTAGAATAGAATAATTATAAAAACCCCCTTAGATTAATAATTTAGCTATCAATAAATTGCACTATCTGTGATTTCTTGTCTCTGTGGGTTCGACCCCTGCTTCCAAAACTATTCTCCAATAGTCTTGTCCACTTGCAAGGAAATAATTAAAATAAGACATCGATCAAGTTTTTGGCGCCGTTGCCGGGGACAAGCTAGTTCACATAGTTAGTTTGTTGGTAGCGTAATTTTAATTTAATTTAATTTTCAGTTTTTATAAAAATAAAAATACAAAAAGATTTTATTTTATTTTATTTTGCTTTAATAGTTAGTTATTTTTAAATTGCTTTAATTTATTTTATGCACGGTCGTAGATCTTTGAATCCTCAACTGGTAGAACAGAATTAAGATATAAATAATATTAGAAAGAATCAAGAAGATCTTGAAAATCTAGCTCCTCAGCCTGATAATCAAGAACAATTGAATCAAGAGGATCCTTTGGTTGATCCTCCAATGGATAATATTAATCAAAATCCTAAAAATCCGGTTCATCCGGTCAATGCGAATCAAAGAGAAGAAGAACCTGCTAGAAGAAATATGGAAGTAGTGGTGAATCAAAGAACTATTAATGATTTCATTAGACCTTCATTAAATGTAGTAACATCATGTCTAGTCTTACCAGATCCAGTAAGGAACTTTGAATTAAAAGGCCATTATTTTAATTCTATACCTTCTTTCCATGGAATGCCTCACGAAGATCCTGTCAGTTTCTTAAGAGATTATGAATACATGATGAGTACTTTTCCTTTAGGAGGGTTGACTGAAGATCAAGTTAAAATGAAATACTTTCCAAGTGCATTAAAAGAATTGGCAAAGAGATGGTTTATGAATCTAACACCCAGTAGTGTTTACACTTAGGCTCAATTATATGATCTGTTTATGAGCAAATGCTATAAGCATGCATCGCTTACTGAATATAGAAGACAAATCATGTCATTCCAAAATGAACCAGGTGAAACATTCCATGAGTCTTGGGATAGATTTAAAAATCTGCTTATTATGTGTCCTCATCATAATCTGGCTCAACATGTGTTAGTACTTCAATTTTATCATGGTCTTTCGCCAGGCTTACAAACTATGGTTGATAGTGCAGCTGGTGGTTCTATTAATAGAATGACACCAGAAGCACTAGATGAATTATTTGAGATGTTAAGTATTAATTCTCAACAGAAAAGTGCTAGAGGTAAAAATATAGGTCTATACCAAGTTCAAGAAAAATTAGATACACAAGCTCAATTTGAAAATTGGTCAATTCAAGAAGCATGTGCTTTATGTGGATTATATTCTCATGCTACTAATTTTTGTCCATCAAGTGCTATGTATGCTGAACAGGGTAATGCTATGAATGTATACCCTCAAAGACCAAGGAATGATCCTTACTCAAACACATATAATCCTGGTTGGAGGAATCATCCTAACTTTTCTTGGGGAGGAAATAAGCCCTTACAACCTCAACAATTACAGCCTCAACAACCACAATCACAACAATTTCCAAATCAAAATCAATTGAGAATTGAAGAAGTGCCAAAACAAGACGGAACAAGTAAAGGTCAAGCTGTTCTGATAAAATATTTACTTGAAGAAGTTGAAAATTTAAAGAAGCACATTATAAATTCTGAGACAGAGAAAAGAGAAGAAGAGAAGTTCCATAGTCAAACCGAGCAAGCAAAATCAATCACTGTTTTGCGAAGTGGTAAAGTAATAGGAGAAGAGGTGAGTGATCTTGTTCATTCTTCTAATGTGCCTAATGAAGTAGAGAATTCTGAAAAAGAAGTAGAAAAGGATAATATTAATGAGAATAGTCAAACGATTAATCAAGAAAAAGAAGTAGAAGTAGAAGTAGAAGTAGAAGTTCCAAATAAGGAGCAAGAAAAAGAAATTCAAAATAAAGAAGTAGAAGTAGAAGTAGAAAAAGAGTTAGAACCAGAAGAAGAGGAACCTTATGTGGCTCCACCACCATATGTTCCTCCAATTCCGTTCCCAAGAAGACTTATGAAAAACCGAATGGACAAACAATTTTCGAAAATTTATAATATGTTATCCAAAGTGAATGTTAATCTCCCTCTGCTTAACGTTATTAAAAATATTCCAGCTTATACAAAGTTTTTCAAAGATCTTCACTCTAAGAAACAAAAGTTTGAAAACAATGAGAAAATTATTGTTTCCGAAAACGTAAGTGCTGTTTTACAACCCGAATTACCCCCTAAGTTGAAAGACCCTAGTAGCTTTAATATTCAAGTTTCCTTGGGAAGCTCTAAAAAGATAAAAGTTATGCTAGATCTATGAGCAAGTATTAACTTGATGCCTTTTGCGGTCTATAAACAGTTAGGGTTAGGGGAACTAAAACCCACTAATATGCAATTACAATTAGCCGATCGTTCAGTTAAGCATCCTTTGGGTATAGTGGAAGATATCCTAGTTCAGGTTGATAAACTAATTATTCCAGTCGACTTTGTGGTTCTAGAGATGGAAAGGAAGATTTGCACGAATAATGAAGTTCCTATCTTGTTAGGCAGACCTTTTATGGCCACCGCCAATACTATGATAAATGTTAAAAATGGTAAACTCACAATGTCAGTCCTAGGTGAAACTGTTGAAATCTCTGTTTATGATGCTATGAATAGACCTAGTGACATAAATGCATGTTTCTCCATAGACGAAATCGAAAAATTATCAACTGAAACTTTTGAGGAAGATAATGAAGATGACGATTATGAGAAAGATGTATTCGTAGTTTATGGTGATAGTCCTATCCCTCCGATAAAAATTGACATTGAAGAAATAGAAAGAGAGATAGAAGAGGAAGAAAGACAAGAAAGAGAAAAACTAGAAGCTCTCAAAAACAAGGATAAAGATAATATGGAGAACGAATCAGAATCAGAAATTAATTCTGATAAAATAGAAAAAGTAGAAGAGGAAACTAATGAAATTAAAGAAGATGAAGTAGAGATTTTAAAATCTCTTTTTGAAGAAATAGAGATAGAAGATGTTAAAGTAGAAAATAAAGAAGATGTTAAAGTAGAAAATAAAGAAGATGTTAAAAAAGAAAAGAAAGAGGAGGGTAAAGTAGAAGAAACAATTAAAGCAGAAAATTTCGAATTCATGCCATCTGTTAAATCTCCTCCAGTAGAAGAATTAAAGCCATTAGCACCCCACCTAAAATATGCATTTTTAGGGGAAGGTAAAATTTTACCTTTTATAATAGCAACTGATTTAACTGAAGAACAAGAAGCAAGTTTATTGAAAGTTTTATGGACACATAGAGAAGCTATAGGATGGTCCCTAGCTGATTTAAAAGGTATTAGTCCATCTATGTGCATGCATAAAATACACTTAGAAGAAGGTAGTAAACCTTCAAGAGAAAGACAAAGAAGACTTAACCCTCACATGGAAGAAGCCGTAAGAAAAGAAGTTTTTAAGCTTCTAGATGCAGGTATAATTTACCCAATATCAGACAGTAAATTAGGGGTGGCAATTTGTGTTATCGTGTCGTTTTCGTGCCTCATTATCGTGTTTTCATATTATCTATCTTATTTGATCATAAATATAACAATAAATATTAATTTGAATATATTAACAATTTCGTGCCTTTCGTGTCGTGTTTCGTGTTGTGTCGTGTCGTGCTGGGTTTATCGTGTCATTTGTCTATGTAATCGTGTCTTATTGGTTCGTACTATCGTGTCGTGCCAGACATTGCCACCCCTACAGTAAATGGGTTAGTCCAGTTCAGGTAGTTCCTAAAAAGTCAGGAATTACAGTTGTTAAGAATGAAAAAGATGAATTAGTCCCTACAAGAACAATAATTGGTTATAGAATGTGCATTGATTTGAGAAAACTAAACGCGGCAACTAGGAAAGACCACTTTCATTTGCCATTTATTGACCAAATCCTTGAAAGACTAGCCGGTCACGAGTATTATTGTTTTCTAGATGGTTTTTCTGGTTACAACCAAATTCCTGTAGCACCTGAAGACCAAGAGAAAACAACCTTTACATGTCCCTTTGGCACTTTTGCTTTTAAAAGAATGCCCTTTGGATTATGTAATGCACCAGCCACCTTTCAAAGATGCATGATTTCTATATTCTCAGATTTAGTAGAAAGATGTGTTGAAGTTTTCATGGATGATTTTTCAGTTTTTGGAAACTCTTTTGAACATTGCCTAGAAAATCTTACATCAGTTCTGAAAAGATGCCGTGAAACAAATTTAACTCTAAGTTGGGAGAAAAGTCATTTCATGGTTAAACATGGAATTGTCTTAGGGCATGTTGTGTCAAATAAAGGTATTGAAGTTGACAAAGCGAAAATAGAAGTTATTTCACAATTACCCCCTCCAACTTCTGTTAAAGGTGTCAGAAGTTTTCTAATACTGCTTTAATTTGTCTATTACTTACCTCTACTTGAGCGGCTAGGCAATTCACGAGCATTAAGAAAATGAGTCGAGGATAAAGAATCACATCCATGATTTGCCAGCTGATCAGCTACACTATTAGCTTCCCTATAGCAGTGACGAATATCAAGAGCAAGCTCTCTTTGAATGGCCTTGATGCGATGAAGAGTGGACCAACATTTCCAAGGGAAAGAGTGATCGGCAGTGAGACAACCAACTAGAACTTTGGAGTCCAGCTCAACTATAGCTCCATTAAATCCAGCACCTTTGAGCCATTGGACACCCTCAAGAAGGGCTAGAGCTTCTGCAATTGTATTGGTAGAGGAAGCATAAAACGTGGAAAAAGCATACAAGAAATCACCGGAAGAATTACGGATGATACCACCACCCCCACTAATGCCCGGATTGCCACGAGAGGCCCCATCAGTGTTCAGCTTAACCAGAGAAGACGGGGGACAAATCCAACGAATAATCTGGATCCGGGAGTTATCCAAAATGACAAGCTTTGGCCGAGAAACATGGGCGTCCATAACAGACGAAAGATCTTTACGAATAACAACAATTAAAGCCTAAGAAGAGAGACCATGACCTTCAAAAAAGAAGGAATTTCTATTCTTCCATAGATGCCACAAAATGAGAGAAGGAAGAACAATATAGGCCAAAGATTGCTTGTGAAGCAGCCACCAAGAGATACAGATTTGAGAAATGGAGGAAGAGCATAACTTAACACTGTATTCAGAACTGAAAGTGGCCTAGATGAATTTGGCAGAAGGCGAATGAAGAAAAACATGAGAGAAAGTTTCTAGATTACCTGAGGTGCAACAATAACACCTAAAAGCCATCTGAAATCCCCGATGAAAGAGAGCTTCATCAACAGGAAGCTTACGATGGAAAAGCCGCCACATAAAAACACTTATGTGATTTGGAATATTACGATGCCAATAGAATTTAGGAGCCAAACAGACTTGGTTTAGAAACCCGAATATGCTGCCAAGCTGAAGAAATCGAGAAACGGCCTGAGGAAGAAAGAGTCCAACACGGAGTGTCTGCACAGTCCTGAATATAGCAGTTCTGAAGCTGAATACGAGAAAGATCTGAAGAAGATAAACAGGCCGCAATAGCTGGATTCAATGAAGAATCATCCAAGAAAAGATCACGAACCGAGGAAACAAGAAGTTGATGGGGTCTAGAAATAAGACCTCCATCCAGCCATTTATCATACCAGGGAGAACAGTTTCCTTTTCCCACAAGCCACTGTAAGTGATCCTCTACAAACAGGCGAATGGCAAGCAGACGGCACCAAACATGAGAACCTTTAGAAGAGACCTGAACTGGATGAAGGTGGTGGCAATATTTAGCCATAAGAAATCTGGACCAAAGAGTGGTTTGTGTACGGAATCGCCACCAAATACTTGCAGCAAAGGCACGGGACATGTCTTGCAACGACCGGATTCCAGCCCCACCTTCTAAAATGGGAGAGCAAACTTGGGTCCAAGAAATCCAATGAAGACGTTGATGATGATCCACTTGGCCCCAAAAGAAATTAGCCAACATACTTTCAACCAGACGGAGAACAGATTTAGGAGGGTCAAGAGCGGAAAGCTGATAGGCTGTGATGGAATGAAGAACTGAGTTGATGAGAGTGATCCTTCCAGCAGTAGATAAAAAAGGACTAACCCACGAGTCTATTCGAGAACGAATTTTCAATATGAGAGGATCAAAATAGCGTTTCAACTTACGACCACAAAATAAAGGACAACCCAAGTAGATTAATGGGAAATCTTTCCGAGCATATCCTAAACAGGAAGTAATAGCCTGAATGCGGGCCGAAGGCAATTTGGCAGAAACAGTAAAACTGCATTTATTGTAATTAATAGCTTGCCCCGAGAATTAGAAGAGTGCAACTCGGTAAGGCTACGACTAAGAACTTCAGCAGCAAGAATAAAAAGAGCTGAAGAAATAGGGTCACCTTGACGAAGCCCACGAGAAGAATGAAAGAAGCCTGAAGGAGATCCATTAACTAGCACTGAAAACCAGTTTTCGGATATGAGCTGCCAAATCATATCAATAAAAGTCTCACAGAAACCAAAACGACGGAGAACCTCAATATGGTAAAACCAGTCAACTCTGTCGAAGGCCTTGGACATATCCAGTTTCAAAATTATATTAGATCCAGCAACTTTCTTGTTCAGATTTGTCATTAATTCTTGGGCCAAAAGAATGTTGTCTTGAATAATACGCCCTTTGACAAACCCACTTTGATTAAGAGATATGAGGTCTGGAAGAATGCCTGCAAGCCGAGTGGCAAGAAGTTTAGAGATCACCTTATTATTAAAGTTGCACAGACTGATAGGTCTGAAATCACCAAAAGACGAAGGATTATCAATTTTGGGAATAGAGACAATAAGAGTACTAGTCCAGCTGCGAGGAAGAGAAAACCCAGAAAAGAATTCCAAGATTGAAGCATGAAAATCAGATCCAATAATGTCCCAACAGTGAGAAAAAAATAATCCAGAAAAGCCGTCCGAACCCACTGCACTATCACCATTTAATGAGAAACAGCAGCCTTAACCTCTTCTAAGGTAGGGTCAGCAGTAAGAGAATGGTTCATGACACCCGTAACAAGAGAAGGAATAGATAAAAGCTTGTCATTATTCGTCGTGGGAATGGCCTGAAGTTGGGATTTAAAATGATTCACAGCCTGGTCCCAAATAGCTGAATCACTAGAAATAACTTGCCCATCTGCACCAGAAATAGAGTGGATGTGAAGCTTCATGCGAGTCTGCTTAACTGAAGCATGAAATAATTTAGTGTTTCCCTCTCCTTCTTTAATCCATTTAACTTTGGCCTTTTGCCGCCAATAAAGCTCTTCATTTTTAAGAGCACATTTAAGATTAGCATGAGCTTGAGCCATAGAAGCTTTATCCTCAGGGGATCTAGAAGCTTCAAAAAGAAATTCCAAGCGTTGAACTTCATCTTCCGCCTCTTAATATTAGAAAAAATATCACCAAAAACATCTCTATTCCATGTCTTAAGCGCATGTCTACAAAGAGTAAGTTTTTTTGCAAAAACATACATAGGTTTGCCCGGAATAACTTGTTGCCAAATATTCCGAATAATATGGAGGAAAGTATGATGAGTAGTCCATACATTAAGGAACCGAAAAGAAGAGGGATGAGTAGTGGCTGCCAAGATAATATGGACTAATAATGGCACGTGATCTAAGCAGGTGCGACTCAAATGACGAACTGAAGTATCGTGGAATAATTGCTGCCAGGAAGTGTTACATAACATTCGGTCAATACGTTCAAAAATGGAAGCATTACCATCTCGGGAATTCCACCAAGTATAGGAACTGCCTGAAAAACCAAGATCAAGTAGACCAGAAGTAGAAATACAAGAATGGAAATCCATAGCCCAGATCGGTCCCAGCCATTTCCGCCAAGTTTTTCTTCAGGGGAAAGAATACTGTTAAAGTCTCCGCCGATCAACCAAGGAGAGGTGCCAATGGTGGAACTCAAGTCTACAATATAAGACCATAAATCTCAGCGAATAATATCATCACAGCTAGCATAAACACATGAAATATAAACTGAAGAAGGCCATTTGAAATGTTTAACTTGGACCGTAAGATGTTGATCAGTGTCGTGCAGAATATTACAAGTGAAGGCAGATTTTACAAAAAGCCAAATGCATCCACGGGCATTCGAAAAACACAATCTGAACTTTAATTTCTTAGCAATGCGATGAATGTGACTGGAAGAAATTTTCGGCTCAAAAATAGCAAGGAACGTGATATTATGAAGCTTTATGAGTCGTTTAAGACGGCTAATAGAAGGGTCATTACCAATGCCCCAGATATTCCAAAAGATGAGGTTAAAAGCCATGAGGAATAGTGGAAGAAGTCTGAGTTTTAGACCTTGTCTTCATTGCTGGAGCCCGAACTTTATGTTTGGCATTGATGTTGCGCTTTGGAAGAGGAAGAGAAGTATCCAGATTAAGTTGATCCATAAGCTTTGGGCTAATAACATCAGCCTGATTTAAATTTTCTTCATTATTTTCCATATTGATATCGGTTCCCACATCCTCAGAAACCATATTAGAATCGTCCACCGTGTCATCGTCATCAAAGTCAACATGCTCACTGATGGCAGCAAATCTATTGGGCGAAATAATAGGTTCCACGGGGTCTTCAGAAGTAACTTGAGCTGTGGGATTAGGGGAAGATCCAAGATCGTCCTCAACATCAATGCAAATATTAGTTGGGTTATGAACAGTAGTAGGAGCCTCATCTAATATGGGATTAGCCAAATGAAAAGGAGAAGCACAACCAGAAAAAATTCTCATTACCTGCGGTACCTTTAGAGGGAGGGGCTGATGTCGAAGGATGATCAGTGTTGACATTATGGGCGTTGTGATCGCTATGGACACCCGTGGTTGCTTCAGGACCTGATGTCGTGGCAGGCAAGTTAACGGGTTTCTTAGGGATCCACTGGGCAGTAGGAGGGGGAGGAGGGGCTGAAGCAGTAGGTGCTGGAATAGATACAGAAGGAGGAGTTTTCATCTTGCACTGAAGTTCTGAATGGCCTTGACGAAGGCAATGAGCACAGTAGAGAGGAGCGTTTTCTGCTTCAATAGATTGCCAAAAGCTTGGATAGAGAGAGCCGCAATCAATCCAGATTCTGTGAGGGATTGGCTTAGAGAGATCAATTTCCACACAAACCCTAGCCACACTTGGACGTGTAAGGTTAGTAGTGGGCTGATCAAGCATTAAAGGTCGACCAAATAGCGAGGCAATAGAAAAGAGGGCTGTTTTGTTAAAGAGATGAATGGGCAGACCTTGAAGAGAGAACCAAACTGGGGTAATGGGGCTTTCCACATCTGGCCTAAAATTTGGGGACCATTTAAAGACTCTCATAGGATAATGGCCAAGGTACCATTGGTCCTTGATCCATAAACGCTGGAAATCCTCGTAATGGAAGACTTGGATGAGGATGTGCTTAGCATCGAGGTGACCAACAGTGAAAGCCGCTTTCAGCCCAAAAGTATGAAATTGTTTCCGTATGGATTCCAATGAAGGCCTTCTATGCGAGAACTTGCCGATGAGAGTGTGCTGGAAGGGCTTGGCTAAGGCTTCAATAATCTCGGCAGAAAGTTTAAGAGAGGGCTCACCTTTATATGAAGATGGAGGTATTTGAAAAGCAATAGGATTAAAAGTTGGGGGAGAAGAAGATAGGGCAGTAGCGAAGGTTTTAGGAGGAGCTGTAGGGGGATCCGGTGGGGCAGGAGGTGGATCCTCCATGGCAGATGAGGACGGCAAAGCAAGTTGTTTTTATTTGATAATGTTAAATTTAATATTTTTTTGTGTAAGAAGTTGTGTTTGAACGAATAATTGAATTAATTCGTTTGGCTGACAATGCACCGTCCGATGATTAGGTTTGCAGCTGGGTCGAGCCAAAGACGTTAAACAAAGGCGCTAAGTGGGAGGCGACCCAGTAAGATGAATTTTATTGCTTTTGTAGTTAATTTAAATATGCTATTCTCCGTTAAATGTATTTTTGGACATTTAATTTTTAAAATTAAATATGCCAAAATTCAAGTTTGGGGGAGAAAAACATCTCAATGTTGTATTTATATGTTGCTAATAATTTTAGTTTAGAGTTTTTGTAGAATTTTATAATGCAGGAAAGTAACGAAACATAACGGAATATAACGGAGGGACTTAACTGTCAAACTACTGAAAAAGAATGAGAAAGAAACAAAAAGGAGTCAATCTGCCCACCTCATGACGCAGGTGTCCTGCACTGCACCGCAAGGCAAGTCCTCAAGATATGCGACATCGTGAATAGTACTGGCAGACGTGGGAATCAGTTGAAGAATGCCAAACGCCTGGGCTGCCGACCTTGCGGACGCAAGGAAAAAAGCCACCTTGCGACCGCAAGGTGTCTTTATATAAGGGAAGCCGTGTTTCTTCAGTGCAGAACACACCAGTCATCTCCCAGCTTTAAGGCAGTGTAGCAGCAGTCGTTCTCCTTCCAAAAATCCGGCAGATCTCCAAAATCTCTTCAAATTCCGGCCATTGTTCAAGAAATCCTTCACCCTTATTCAACCTCTTCAACTTCTCCACCTCCAATCATCCACCATTTCAACCCATTTGAAGATTGAAATAAGGGAAGGACTCCATTTTTTGCCGGCACCAAGCTCGAACTCCGGCGACACTACATCTTTAAGCTGCAAAGCCAAGTAATTCTAACTCCTTCTTTTAATTTTGACGTCCAATTTTTGCATGTTAGGGTGTTAGATAATTTACGTAGAATAGATAATATTTGCATGCTTTAGGAAGTAGTAAATTTTAATTTCTAATTTTAAATTTTAAAAATAATTATATTTTAAATTGTCAAATATTTAAGTTTTATTTTTGCTCAAACATAATGTCTCACAAGCGTAGAAATACCGGTGCCTCTTCCTCTCGCCCCGTTCAGGAGGACAAGCAACACTATGACCACCGTCGTTTCATTTCTTTCGAGGCCTCGGAAAAATACGCTGCCAAACTCTCCAAGTCATTAATTCCTAGAGGGATTTATGGTCAAGAATTCGCCCGACAACTTTAGGGCCCGTAGGTGGGGGTTGTTGATTGATTCTCCAGACAAGGCAATCGTGCCTATTGTCCGCGAGTTCTACGCCAATGGCCGCATTGGTGTAGATGGGGGAATTTTAGAGACTGTTAATGTTAGGGACATTAGTGTTGACTTCTCATCCCAAAGTATTAACATGTATTATGGCACCTCCAACTTCGCGGATGGTGCGGACGATTTTAGCACACACCTCCATTCCCCTGTCCCTGTCGAGGTGGTCAATGCAACCATCGCTCTCCCTGGTGTGGAGTGGACCCAAAACCGTAATCCACCCTACGGTCCACGCACCATGGAGGAGTTCTCACGAACACGCCAAGCCCGTGTTCAAATTTATCTGCGCCCGCCTTATGCCTTCCAGTCACCAACATACGGTGACTTGGGCTAAGGCTGTTTTGATTGACACCATTATCACTGGTGGGTCTGTTGATGTTGGCCGCCTGATCAACGACCAAATTAAGACCCTTATTCGAGGTGCTACAAATGCGGGGTTCGCGTTCCCGCATCTGATTACCGAGCTGTGTAGGGGGCAGGAGTGAGATGGCCTCGACACGTGGAGAGGCTTAGAGCTGGGCCGGCCATTACTAGGGCCATTTTGTTTGAGCACCAGTAGCAACCGCGAATGCGGGTTCCTCACGTGGAGGAACCCGAAGAGGAGGAGGAGGACCCACTGCTGGGGATCTCCAATAGGTTAGAAGAGGTTGCTCTTGAGGCCCAAATGGCAACTCAGCAGTTAGCAAAAATGCGTGCCAACCATGAACGGCTGTTTGGGTGGTTTAACACCGTGGGACAAAATGTCTCCAACCTCTATGGGATGCCGCCTGGTACGATCCCTGAGTTTCGTCCTCATTCGTTATTTCCACTCGACTCACCTTGAGTCGAGACCCAAGTTTCATCCTCTTTCGTTAGGTGGGCCTGCTATTTCCTTTTGATATTGTCATTCCCCCATCAATCCTCTCATATGTTCCTCAATTTTGGGGACAAAATAGAAATTAAGTTTGGGGGAGGGATTCTAAGCCCAGAGTCTTAGCAGGTCCTAGCCTAAGGAGGAATGGAGTTGGGCTACGTTTTTAGGGTGAGGAAAATTTTCTTTTTCCTCTATCGTGTCTTCTCCTCACCCGCCTTTCCTGTTTTTAATTTTTTCTTGTTTTCGGAGATGTTGCCTTGACCAGAATACTATAATATTGGATGCTCGTGGATTCCTTCCATGGGGATCCATCATCAATTGTGTCATCATCATCTCCATTTTTTTTAAAAAAATTCAAAATCAAAATCAAAAAAAATATTTTATTAAAAAATTCATCCTCGAGTTTAGGTGTGGTAGTACTAGTCGATGAGGAGTTAATGCAATGAACTGCATGGCTAGTCCGTAGATCCTTCTGGAATTTACTTGATTTTGCAAAACTTTTACTTTTCTCCAGATTCCTCATGCACCCACACCAGTCATAATTATGGATTAATTAGAATAGTTTTATAAAGTTTATAGCACCTACTTCATTACAACAAGATATGCACAAGAATATGATGCATAGCCATTCGAACATGATAGTTGCATTAAATTGTAACTTAGGGTCAATTGCATGATAGTTAGATCCCTTGGATTTTTCTCATTTATATATCTCAAGCACACTTTCGAACCATGTTTGCATATTAGTCTCAATTGTCCCTACCATCTGTCTTAGCGAATGCTTATGTGAAATCCAGTGATGCTAAACATTCAACCCCACAATTCCCATAGTTGATATGATGTTTTTTGTGTCTTACTTGCTTTAAAAACTACATGAGCATTTGGCATTAAGAAATGACTTAAGCCATCTTTGGATCGTTAGAGCCTAAATATTCCCTGACCTTTACTAAAAATATCCCTAGTGTCCCCTTTGAGCCTAATTAAAAAAGAATGGAGTGTGCTAAGCACACTATTAAACCCCCATTCGACATCATTTCTATTACCCATATTAACCTATCCCTAAAAAAAGCTTATACACTTTTAGCCTGCCCTTTGAGAGAGTAGGATGTGGGTGCGAAATTGATTATAGAGGACCATTTTTTTCCAGTTAGGCAATTTTTCTGAAGACTTCTTCTTTCCGTCGTCGAAAAAAAAAGAATAGAAAATGAAAAGAAAAAAAATATATATATATATATATATAGATCGACGAAAAATGAAACGGAAGAAGAAGAGTGCAAGAAGATTCAAAAGAGAGCATAGCTTTCAAGAAAATATGTTAGAAAAATATTGCTGAGAAAAATGATGAGATGTTTTTAGAAGCATATATTGCCCAAAACAAGTTTGAGGGGGGGGGGAAGAAGAAAACTGAAAAGTAACAGAAAACACCCCCCACTTGTGGTCATTGCAGGTCCTAGCCTAAATAGGGAAAACTTCCTTTTGCTTGGAAGTATGAGGGATAAAGGGTAGTCTTACTCTTTCACTTTGAATTCCAATTCCTCTCCTTAATATCCCCCATCACCTTGGCCTTACATTACAAGCTAAATAAAGACTTAATGATCTTCTTGCCAATGCTTTTGCGTGTTTTCTCTGCTAAGTGAGTCATATAGAATTGATCAAACACTTCAGGTTCATATTATTCGCCAAAAAGCTCACTGAGTTATCATAATCTTAGCTATTACAAGTAATTGGGATAGGAGAGCATTGTATGTCATACATAGAAGTGCATGGGATGGATGTATAAGTTTTTGAAATCCTTGGTGACCTCTCTTTCTGTAATAGACCGGGTTTGGATGGTATATCTAATAATTCACGATGCATGATTTTCAATTAAACTTTGATTTTCATATGAATGTGGAGCTTAACTTATTAAAACTATTTTAGTTGAGATATTCTCTAAGACTGGTGATCACACACACGGAGAAATTAAGAGTAATAGCAGTTTTAAGAAAAGGTCAGTTGGTTTTATGTGACTAAGCCTGCATATATGTGATGAGCATCGAACTGAGACTGATTTGTTTTGCCATGCTAGTATAACTTGAGGGTGAAGCCAAAAAGATTTTTGTTTTAGCTTAGTTTAGTTTTTATTTGCTTTTATCAGTTTTTGTATTTATTTGCATAGTCGAGTCACTCGAAAGAGTCTCCTTGAGTTTGTGGGTTTATAGAGGAGTGTAAATAGTGTCACCCTCCAAAAAGATTTTCATTTTTGTTATTTAAATGCTTTTGTATTTATAAGTATTGTTTACTCGTGGACGAGCAAAGTTTAAGTTTGGGGGTATTTGATCGATGTTTTTTATACGTCGATTTCATATGCTTCTATGGCTTAAATTACGCTATTTAACGAGGCTTTTGGCTACTGATATGTGTTTTCAGTGAGTTTTGTGAGTTTCGGGATTTTTAATGAAAATATGCAAATTACAAGGCTTTTATATGCAAAATCCAAAAAGGGGTCAGAATGAAAAGTTGAAGAAGAAAAGATGAAAAACACGCTGGAGACCTTGCAGTCGCAAGGTGTTCCAGACCTTGCCCCCGCAAGGTGGACAGAAAGAAGAAAATAAAAAAGCCCCGGATTTCAGAGGACCTTGCGGCTGCATGGTGCTCCATACCTTGCGACCGCAAGGTAGTCAGAATGCGATTTTTGGCGTTTTCACTGGAGATTCGATTGAAATACAACTCCTCGGTATAAATAGGTGTCGGTTCCCAAAGCCTAGAATATAGAGAAACGGCTGGAAACAGTTTTGTATAGCTGTAGGATAGATTTTAGGTTGTATAACATATTTAGTTATTGTAATTACAAGTATTGAAGATCAATTCATGTCTCCATTCATCTCCATGTGATGTTCATCTTCAAGGATGAACTAATCTACCATTAATCTAGGAGGTGGGAGGTAACTTGTATCGAACCAATGCTTTAATTTATATTTATGTTCATTCAATTCTTGTTGATTGTGGTGATTATCAATCCCTCTATTATTTCGTTTTGAACAAATGAATGTAATGGCAAATAATAAAGGCCTAGAGGTGCGGATAACTGCATGACCAATGTGCATATGTCGTACACTAGCTCACCATCACAATAAATTGGACCTATCGATGCACGAGAGTGATAAGTTAGGGTCAGGTTCATACATGACCTAGGTGACAGATAGATCATATGTTCTTGTGCTTAGGATATAGAATGGATGAATGATGCGGGGATGGACGATGAACCAATAATTCAACAGACTATATCTATATTTTGTGAACGAACCCAAGAAATTGAATGATAATTATTTTGAATTAAACATAGAGGAGATACAAGTGAGACCGTAATCCTAGATTGCCATCTACCATAAGATCTTCATAACCTGTAATTGTTGTTAAGTAGTTAAAACACCTAAATTATAATAGTAGTTTAGAATAGAATAATTATAAACCCCCCCTAGATTAATAATTTAGCTATCAATAAATTGCACTATCTGTGATCTCTTGTCTCTGTGGGTTCGACCCTTGCTTCCAAAACTATTCTCCAATAGTCTTGTCCACTTGCAAGGAAATAATTAAAATAAGGCATCGATCAATCTGCTTCTAGACTTTTCTCTGTAGCACGTGCAGATTTTAGGTCTGCCAGTGGAATGCTTCGAGCCAGTGGAAACAAGTCTTCCGATTCAGGAGAACTGATGTCTGCTAGTGCGAATAATTTAACTTGTAGCATGTCTGCCGGTGGTGAGTCTTAAAGATGTTCTGATCTTTATCACTGAAGGATTTTGACATAGCTGCAAGTCTTCCGGTGCTGAGTGCATCTGAAGTGCTGGTTTGTTTCAATCATCATGTAGGAAGGTAGGACTTGATCAGGTTGCACCTAATCTAAGACCTATGTGATATCACACGAGTTGCCACGCTAACCGGTACGCAAACCTTTTAGCCACTCGTGATGACTCACTTGTAATGGGGGCAAGCAAATTAACATATATAGAATATGCAAGGTGATAACTAAATTATCAGGAAGCATATTCCAACATCTCTAATACCCAAGTGTTCTTCATATGCTTGAAAATGCTCGGAGGCTTAACCTCCATCAAAACTACCCCAAATTCCGTAGGATCTTAATATGTGATTCACTATTTTCATATTAATCCCAAAATCGACTTCGTTGAGTCATTTCTACTATTTCCAAATTTGAAGGCATAGAAGCTATTTGCATCATAACCCTCCTATTATTCATTAGCTAATATTCATGGCTAAGTTCTCAAGGTTAGCAACATTGTGCAACCCAACATAATCCATATCTTCCTAACAAAATCCCCAAAACATGGTTCATAGATCAACACTTGACATTTATTTTTAATCATCACATTTCAAGGATGTATCTCAAGATAAAATTTAATCTAGCATGCTTCCATCCAAAATAAGCCATTTATCTAATCTAAATGTAAATTCATCTTGCATGTTCATAACCAACATGTAAATTCATCTAACATGCTCACAACCTTAAATTCATGAATTAGAGTTTAACAACATACTCTTATATGCATAAAAGTCAACTCAACCCAATAAAGTCAAACATTACATTTTAATCATGTAATCCATATTGATAATTCTTTATTCATGCTCACCACCAAAAAATAGAAATTCATCAAGTATACTTCCAATCTTCCAAACATATATCCATGTATAATTCCAATAATTCATAATATCCAATAAAAACTCCAAAAATCATACATATCATCAATAACCCATTTACTTCATCAGCATATAGTCAAACCCTAGGTTTTTAGGAAATTATATACCCATCATTCTCAAGTCCAAACTTACAACATGAATCTTAATAACATACTTCTTTAAACATAAAAATCATCCTATTCATGCTTCTAACAAGTTCACCCATCAAAAATCTAAAACTCAAAATAAAATCACACACAACATACATGTGTACTCATTGACCTCAAATAGCAAGCCTCTTTGTTTTCCTTAGGGTCAAATGAGCACAAAATCCATAGTAAGAGGAGTATAGTAGCTTACCTAGCTTGGATGAAAACTCAAAAGAATCGTAATCCGATCGGTGCAGTTGTTCTACTCGCCGAGGGCTTCAAGAATCCGAAGTTTAGAGGAAATCAGACGATTGGATCTTCATGGATCGGAAGAAGAAGAAGCTAGGGCTTCAAAGCCCCCATGTCTCCCACATTCTCTCTCACTATACGTATAAGAAGGAGGAAGAAAATGAGGGGATTTTGCTGCATTCTAAAAGGATTAGGCTATATATACTTCCACAACTAATGAGGGCACAAATGGAAATTCCTTGGTAATATTAGTGAATGTTAGGAGTAATTAACCTCAATCAAACCTTAATTAACTCCCCAAACATGTTAGGACATGATTAGGACTAAGTATGAGGGTTAGGAAGGGTTTAGAGGAGGTTTAATGAGGGTAGGATAGGAATTACACATCAAAAAATCAAAACCGGGAGTTGCTGTCTCGAAGCCCCATGCGGCCGCATGGACATAAGTGAAGCGACCGCTTCAAAGTAATTTATGCCCTTGGTGAGTTTTGTGCAATCATCGTCGGGTACGGTCCTTCCCGCATGCAACCGCAAGCCTTAAAGCTTCAAATTGGCCTATAATTCAACCCTTAAAGTTCTCAAAAACTTATCTAAACCAATCAAGTCTCAAACCACTTTCAAAGTAGGTCAAAACTCCCATAAACAACTCCCGAAACAGCTCGGAGCGAAACTGAAGCAAGTTACAACAATTCGCTAACGAAATGACGAATGAAACCACAAACCGACGGGCAACAACCCAAGATTATAAACACTTCAAAAGGCTATTGAATAGGCCTGAATGCCTCTCAGATGTTTTACAACAGATAGGAGAAAAGAACTCCCGAAAGACGCGACGATCACACAACTCAATCTCGCACTACGTGATAAGGACAATTGATATCCTCGAAGCGTCAAAATATCGCTAGACTTAAGTAATGCATCCAAATATAAGTCTAACACATCTAAACATGTTAATCAATCATCATGTAAAGATCTAGGACCAAATCAAGGTCAGGAACACAAAACGCAAGCAAACTCTCAATCGCATCGCATTTCGACTATCGTTGAGTTACGACTTGTGACTTTAGCAAGTCAACAACTATATGGAGTCTCTTAATAGCATTTTGGTCTTAATGTGATCTATCATACACATCTAGACTCTCTCACAAACCAAACAAGCGATCAACGAGGGAAGAAATGTGAGCATTGCATGCAATTCAAGCTAACCGGAAATCAAGGTATTACAAATACTCCAATGGGAGTTGAATGCCATCTAGTAACTGATGAATAAGGTAAGGGTTGCGCTAATCCGACCCCCAATTCCTCCAAGTTGACCCCCCAATCCAATTTTTTTCTTTATGACAAAAATACCCTCAAGTCTAAAGACAATTATACCCTTTAAACTTATAAGTAGACCCCCATCCTATTTGTCTAAAACAAACAACCTCTAAGTAAATCCCCACCCCAAAACCAATATACACCTTCTTCCCAACTTCATTTTCTTCATCCCATTCATTCTCATTCTTCATCTTTTTACCCACCAATCCTTAAGTCTTCTAAATACATTCTTCTTCAAACCCTTTTTCTTCACTAACTAAACATCTTTACTAACACAATATTTTGTTCTCCTTCACCTACCTCTTCTTTTGTTGTCAAGAAATCACCTTCCAAAAACCATTAATTTCCAAAAAAAACCTAGGGCTTCAACATTGGGTATGAAGATATCAAGCCTGGATGAAAAACAAGTCATTATGACTTTTGTGGTAAGTATTTAAAACGTTGTTTTGCTTAAATTTGTGTTAAAAATCTTTTTTTTTTCTTCTTAAAAAATAGGTCCTCGTCGTAAACGGTTCGGTACTGAAGCTCAGAACATTTTTGAAATGTTCGGCTACCACCAACCGAACATTTTAAAATTGTTCGGCTGGTGGCAACCGAACAATTTTGAAATGTTCGGTTGGTTTCGCCGAACATTTTTGAAATATTCTTCTAGTTCCAAACTGTTCGGATGTGACCAACCGAACATTTTGTAAATGTTCGGCCTGCACCAACCGGACATTTTTGAATTGTTCGGCTTGATACAACCGAACAATTTTGAAATGTTCGGATGGGTATAACCGAACATTTTTGAAATGTTCTTCTAGTTCCAAACTGTTCGGATGCGACCAACCGAACATTTTGAATTTGTTCAACCCATGCCTGCCGAATATTTTGTAAATGTTCCACCAGATCTAAGCGAACAATTTTAAAAAGACTAAAGGAGCTTGTATTTTTGATGGGTTATTGTGTTTGGTGACAGGATTCAAACACGTTGTCAACAAATCCTAGTGTTGATGGTCGTATGATCGATGTATTTTATACGTCGATTTACTATACTTCTATGACTTAAATTGAGCTATTTCACGAGGCTTTTGGCTACTGATATGCGTTTTCTAGTCATTTTGTGAGTTTCAGGATTTTAGGTGAAAGTATGCAAATAATAAGGATTTTTGTGAAAATTCCGAGAAGGGGTCAGAGTGTAAAAGTGAAGAAGAAAAGAAGAAGAATCATGCTGGGAACCTTGCGGTCGCAAGGTGCTCAAGACCTTGCCCCCGCAAGGTGGATAGAAACTTCAGAAGACAAACCCTGGATTTTCCAAGGACCTTGCGGTGGCAAGGTGTCTCAGACCTTGCGACCGCAAGGTAGTCAGAATGGCCAATTTTGCGTTTTCACAAGAGATTTAATTGTAATACAACTCCCTGGTATAAATAGAGGTCGGTAGCTAGAGCAATAGACGATTAGAAACGGCTGGAAGCAGCTAGAAATTAGTTTTCTATTGCTTTAGAATAGATTTTAGGTTGTATAACATAATTAGTTGTTGTAATTACAAGTATTGAAGATCGATTCATGAATTCATTCATCTCCATGTGTTGTTCATCTTCAAGGATGAACTAAATCTTCATTAATATAGGAGGTGAGAGGTAACTTGTATCGAATCTAAGCTTTAATTTATATTTATGTTCATTCAATTCTTGTTGATTGTGGTGTTTATCAATCCCTATATTATTTCACTTTGAACAAATGAATGTAATCGTGAATAATAAAGGCCTAGAGGTGCGGATAACTGCATGATCAATGTGCATATGTCGTATACTGGCTCACCATCACAATAAATTGGACCTATCGATGCACGAGAATGATAAGTTAGGGCCAGGTTCCATATATGACCTAGGTGACAGATAGATCATATGTTCTTGAGCTTAGGATATAGAATGGATGAATTATTTAGAGATGGAGACGGAATGATAATTCAACAAGCTATATCTATATTTTGTGAAGGAACCCAAGAGATCGAATTAAACTTTATTAAAATTAAGCATAGAGGAGATATAAGTGAAACCCTAATCCAAGATTGTCATCCACCGTACGATCTTCATTATCTGTAATTGCTGCTAATTAGTTAAACATGAATAATAATAATTAGTTTAGAATAAAATCAATTTAAAAAACCCCCTTAGATAAATAATTGCTGTCAATAAATCATACCATCTGTGATCTTCTTGTCTCTGTGGGTTCCACCCTTGCTTCCAAAACTATTCTCCAATAGTCTTGTCCACTTGCAAGGAAAATAATTAAAATAAGACATCAATCAAGTTTTTGGCGCCGTTGCCGGGGAAAAGCTAGTTTACATAGTTAGTTTGTTGGTAGCGTAATTTAATTTAATTCTAGTTTTCAGTTTTTATAAAAATAAAAATACAAAAAGATTTTATTTTATTTGTTTTTAATAGTTAGTTGTTTTTTTTTAAAATTGCTTTATTTATTTTATGCAAGGTCGCAGATCTTTGAATCCTCAACTGGTAGAACTAAATCAAGATATAAATAATATTATAAGGAATCAAGAAGAGCTTGAAAATCTAGCAACCCAGCCTGATAATCAAGAACAATTGAATCAAGAGGATCCTCTGGTTGATCCTCCAATGCATAATATTAATCAAAATCCTGAAAATCTGGTTCGCCCGGTTAATGCAAATCAAAGAGAAGAAGAACCTGCTAGAAGAAATATGGAAGTAGTCATAAATCAAAGAACTATTAATGATTTCAGTAGACCTTCATTAAATATAGTAACATCATGTCTGGTCTTACCAGAAGCAGTAAAGAATTTCGAACTAAAAGGTCATTATTTTAATGATATACCTTCTTTCCATGGAATGTTAAACGAAGATCTTGTAAGCTTCCTAAGAGATTACGAATATATGATGAGTACTTTTCCTTTAGGAGGGTTAACTGAACACCAAGTAAAAATGAAATACTTTCCTAGTGCATTAAAAGAATTGGCAAAGAGATGATTTATGAATCTAACACCTAGTAGTGTTTATACTTGGGCTCAACTTTATGATTTGTTTATGAGTAAATATTATAAGCATGCATCTCTCACTGAATATATAAAACAAATCATGTCATTCCAAAATAAACCAGGAGAAACATTCCATGAGTCTTGGGACAGATTTAAAAATCTTCTCATTATGTGCCCTCATCATAATCTGGCTCAACATGTGTTAGTACTTCAATTTTATCATGGTCTTTCGCCAGGTCTACAAATTATGGTTGATAGTGCAGCTGGTGGTTCTATTAATAGAATGACACCAGAAGCACTAGAGGAATTATTTGAAATGTTATGTATAAATTCTCAACAGAAAAATGCTAGAGGTAAAAGTATAAGTTTATATCAAGTTCAAGAAAAATCAGATACTCAAGCTCAATTTGAAAATTGGCCAATTCAAGAAGCATGTGCTTTATGTGGATTATATTCTCATGCTACTAATTTTTGTCCATCAAGTGCTATATATGCTGAACAGGCTAATGCCATTAACATATACCCTCAAAGACCATGGAATGATCCCTACTCAAACACATATAATCCTGGTTGGAGGAATCATCCTAATTTTTCTTGGGGAGGAAATAAACCTTTACAACCTCAACAACTACAACCTCAACAATTTCCAAATCAAGGTCAATTAAGAATTGAAGAAGTCCCAAAACAAGATGGAACAAGTAAAGGTTAAGCTGTCCTGTTAAAATATTTACTTGAAGAAGTTGAAAATTTAAAAAGCACATTGCAAATTCCGAGACCGAGAAAAGAGAAGAAGGGAAGTTCCCTAGCCAAAACGAGCAAGCAAAATCAATTACTGTTTTGCGAAGTGGTAAAGTGATAGGTGAAGAGGTAAGTGACGCTGTTCAATCTTCTAATATGCCTGATGAAGTAGATAATTCTGAAAAAGAAGTTGAAAAAATATAATAATGAGAATAATCAAACAATTAATCAAGAAGTAGAAGTAGAAGTAGAAGTCCAAAATAAAGAAAATCAATAAGAAGTAGAAGTTCAAAATAATGAAAATCAAGTAGAAGTAGAAAAAGAGATAGAACAACAAGAAGAGGAACCTTATGTGGCTCCACCACCATATGTTCCTCCAATTCCGTTCCCAAGAAGACTTATGAAAAACCGAATGGACAAACAATTCTCAGAAATTTATAATATGTTATCCAAAGTGAATGTTAACCTTCCTTTGCTTAATGTTATTAAAAATATTCCAGCCTATGCTAAGTTTTTCAAAGATCTTCACTCTAAGAAACACAAGTTTGAAAACAATGAGAAAATTACTGTTTCTGAAAACGTAAGTGCAGTTTTACAACCCGAACTTCCCCCTAAGTTAAAAGATCCTGGTAGCTTTAATATCCAAGTCTCTTTGGGAAGCTCTAAAAAGATGAAAGCCATGCTAGATCTAGGAGCAAGTATTAACTTGATGCCTTTTGCGGTCTATAAACAATTAGGGTTATATAGGAGAACTAAAACCCACTAATATGCAATTACAATTAGCTGATCGTTCAGTTAAACACCCTTTGGGTATAGTGGAAGATATCCTAGTTTAGGTTGATAAACTAATCATTCCAGTCGACTTTGTGGTTCTAGAGATGGAAAGGAAGATTTGCACAAATAATGAAGTCCCTATCTTGTTGGGAAGACCTTTATGGCCACTGCCAATACAATGATAAATGTGAAGAATGGTAAACTGTCAATGTCAGTCCTAGGTGAAACTGTCGAAATTTCTGTTTATGATGCTATGAATAGACCTAGTGACATAAATGCATGTTTCTCCATAGATGAAATCAAAAAATTAACAACTCAAACGTTTGAAGAAAATAATGAAGATGGCAACTATGAGAAAGATGTATTTGAAGTTTATGATGATAGTCCTATACCTCCCATAAAAATTGACATTGAAGAAATAGAAAGAGAAATAGAAGAAGAATAAAGACAAGAGAGAGAGAAATTGGAAGCCCTTAGAAATAAAGATAAAAATAATTTGGAGAAAGAAGTAGAATCAGAAAGTAATTCTAATAAAATGGAAAAAGTAGAGGATGAAATTAATGAAGAAGAAGAAGTAGAGATTTTAAAATCTCTTTTTGAAGAAATAGAAATAGAGGATGAAAAAGTAGAAAATAATGAAGATGTTAAAGAAGAAAATAATAAGGAGGTTAAAGAAGAAGAAATAATTAAACCAGAAGATTCTGAATTTATTTCACCTGTTAAGTCTCCTCCAGTAGAAGAATTAAAGCCATTACCACCCCACTTAAAATATGCATTTTTAGGGGAAGGTAAAACTTTGCCTATTATAATAGCTGCAGACTTAACTGAAGAACAAGAAGCAAGTTTATTAAAAGCTTTATGGACACATAGAGAAGCCATATGATGGTCCCTAGCCGATTTAAAAGGTATTAGACCGTCTATGTGCATGCATAAAATACATTTAGAAGAAGGTAGTAAACCTTCAAGAGAAAGACAAAGAAGACTTAACCCTCACATGGAAGAAGTCGTAAGAAAAGAAGTCCTTAAGCTTCTAGATGCGGGTATAATTTACCCAATTTCAGATAGTAAATGGGTTAGTCCAGTCCAAGTAGTTCCCAAGAAATCAGGAATTACAGTAGTTAAAAATGATAAAGATGAATTAGTCCCTACAAGAACAATAACTGGTTATAGAATGTGCATTGATTTGCGAAAACTAAATGCGGCAACTAGGAAAGACCACTTTCCTTTGCCATTTATTGACCAAATCCTTGAAAGACTAGCCGGTCATGAATATTATTGTTTTCTTGATGGTTTTTCTAGTTACAACCAAATTCCTGTAGCACCCGAAGACCAAGAGAAAACAACCTTTACATGTCCTTTTGGTACTTTTGCTTTTAGGAGAATGCCCTTTGGACTATGTAATGCACCAGCCATCTTTCAAAGATGCATGATTTCTATATTTTCAGACTTAGTAGAAAGATGTGTTGAAGTTTTCATGGATGATTTTTCAGTTTTTGGAAAATCTTTTGATCATTGCCTAGAAAATCTTACATCAGTCTTAAAAAGATGTTGTGAAACAAATTTAACTTTAAGTTGGGAGAAAAGTCATTTCATGGTTAAACATGGAATTGTTCTTGGGCATGTTGTGTCCAATAAAAGCATTGAAGTCGATAAGGCGAAAATAGAAGTTATTTCATAATTACCCCCTCCAACTTCTGTTAAAGGTGTTAGAAGTTTTCTAGGACATGCTGGATTCTATAGAAGATTTATAAAAGATTTTTCCAAAATCTGTAAACCTCTATGTAACTTGTTAGCAAAAGACACATAATTTATTTTTGATCAAGAATGCTTAAATACATTTAATTTATTAAAAGAAAGATTAACCACTGCCTGATACGGGTGGAGTAGCAAGGTTGGATAGGTCTAGTGAACTGGGGCTGGAAAGTAAGACTCTCGGGGGGAAGGGTCCACTCAAACAGAAGGGAGCGAGCTCAGCAAGTTCAGGAGTGAGCACGGGTTGGAATTGGGCGACCATGAAGGACCTAAGCGAGCTGGAGTTGCGAGGTGACAAGACGAGACCAGCCGAAGAGGATTGGGTTACTCGGCACGACAAGGAGCCGAGATGGAGAAATAGCTCGGCAAAGAAGCTTGTAGTTATGGGCCGAGTTGGCTGCAAAGTCGCCGCTTGGATAGATAGCGTGGCGTGGCACGCAAGTTGGAGGCCAGGGAATATGGGAAGGAGGTCGCCCTCCTTAAAGTCAAGTCACAATTAAGTTAGGGTTTTTAAATCAAATCTGCTATTAGTGAGATTGTATTTTATTTCCTTTTAAAATTAGTTTCCTTTTTATTAGTTTCCTTTTTATTGTTTTAGTTGGTTAGGAAGTCTTTTATTTTGGCAATTAGTTTAGGGTTTCTTTTGCACCAAGCTTAGGAGTTCTTTTCTTATTAGAATTAGGGTTATTATGTAGCCTATTTAAAGGCATCGTTTTCATTGAATAAAGGCAGCTTTTTGACGTTGAATAAAACACCTCAAGAACACGGTTTGTGTTTCTTCTAAAAACCGGTTTCTTCTTCTTCAAGGTGAGTGAAGCCTAGAGAGATTGAATCGTCGGGATTCTTTACGTTAGGTGAGTGAAGCCTAACCAGTGAACCCGTAATCTATCCTTTTATTTTTATTTTCGTTTTTGGAGCATATAAGGGAATTTTCGGACAGCTTGATTGCTGATTTAGATTATTCTTCATTGGTGATTCAAGCCATTCAAGTTGTTTCTGCCAACTTGAGTATTCAGGGATTAGAATTCACATCAAGTGGTATCAGAGCACAGTTATTACAAATTCTTATTCGTAATCGGTTATGGCAGATGAAGCTTGCCCGAGGGGACGTACGTTGGAGGAGGCACACAACATGAGACGAGACCATGAACTCCGCGAATTAAGGCAGATGATGGGAGAGTTGATGTTGGGACTGCAAGGGCTGCAAGCAAGGGCGGCGGTTTTAGAGGGACCGAACGATGAAGATGAGGAGGTTGATGCTAGGGTGCGGCCTCTCAAGAACAAGGATGAGGATGATCGGGGTTTGAAGCTGGATATTCCTGAGTTTGAAGGCTCGATGGACACGGAAAAGTACCGGATTGGGTTCGAGTACGTAACGAATCTTCGAGTACAAAGAATTCAATGACCGAAAGAAGTTTAAGGTAGCTATTCGAAATTAACCAAGTATGCTTCCATTTGGTTTGAAAATCTTAAGAATCAAAGAAGACGTGAGGGAAAAGAGAAAATCGAATCGTGGGACAAACTAAAAAAATATTTAGACCGAAGGTTTCTACCCGCTACGTACCTACAGGATAATTTTATTATCCTTCATCAACTTAAGCAGGGCAGTTTGAATGTGAGTGAGTATATAGAAGAGTTTGAAAGAATATCCATTCTGTGCGATGTTCAAGAAAGGGTAGAACAAAAGATCGCAAGGTTCATGGCGGGGCTAGAATCTGAGGTTGCGAACATGGTAGAATTGCAGCCGTGTTTCACTTTCGAAGAACTTTGTAAGCTAGCAGTCAAGTGTGAAAAACAAATCCAGAAGAAGAAGGGAAGCAAGGGGACGGTTACTAAGGGATCCGTGGGGTTCAAGACATCGCCAAGCAGCACAAGTGCAAAGGCAGAAGAGGCTGCGACCAAGGAGGATAAGGGTGAGAAGGCTGAGGGTAAACGGCCAGTAAGAAGCAGAGACGCTGATGTAATTTCTAACAAAAGAGAAGGAAAGAAATTACCTTAACCAAGATCTTTCTAAGACAAGTCGTTTTGTTGGTGTAGAAACCGCACCCCCTACCTAAAGAGATAGGATACTTGGTTTGAAGCGCCACAACCAATTACACCAAGGTTGGTTGATAAGCTAGGAAGACGCCACAAGTAGTAGAAGACTACACTTGATAAGTCTAAGTTCTCAAAGAACAAAAAGAGTTGAACAAACTCACACAACTATCATTCCAAAATCTGTGTTCCTCAAGGCTTACATGAGAGGCCTATTTATAGGCTAAGGTGGTGGAGAAAACAAGGTACATGATGTCATCCATGATGTAAGCGATAAGCTTTACAACTTATATAATACATGCTACTACTTATCATGATAAGCTATCAAAGACTCTTCAACTCTCCAAGTTCATGTATTCAAAATGGCTTGAATGAATTTGACCAAGATGGATGCACCAACTTTATCTTGAATGGAATTTTCTAGATTTTGAGAGAAAATTCGGATTCCTTCCTTTGGTGACTTGTAATGGCTGAATTTGGGCTTGATTTTGGTCTAAAATGTGTTCTTTCATTGGGCCAAAGTCCTATCACCATGAGACTCCACTTTGCACTTCCATTCTGCCTTATTTGTTGTGTTTCTAGAGCTTGACCAAGCCTTGATTTACTAGCCTGAAATTGCAACAAAAGAATAACATAAGTTAAGTAAATCAAATGGGCTTGCAACTCAAAGAATAACAAAAAAATAAACAAAACTTATACTTAAATAAAAACTATAAATGTGCTGAAATTAAATAATAAAATAAATGAATAAAGTGGGCTGAAAATCATGGAGAGGAGTGGCCTAAATCCACATCCTTTAAACCTTCAAGACTAGGGCCTAGTCTTTGTCATCAAATCGGATTAAATGAACAAGACTTCTTGAGTTCTCTTGAGTTGAAAATTGAGTTTGAATCCGACACATTTAAATTGAACCATTGAGAGCATTCTTGATTCCTTTGGACTTGAGCTCTTGGATGAGATTACATCAGACGCGGTCAAGTGTTTCAAGTGTCAAGAATACGGGCATTACCAGTCCGAGTGTACAACAAAGAGGGTTCTAACAGCACAAGAAATTCAGGCCATTGAGGAGGAACTCATGACCAGACAAGAGGAGGCTGGGAAGGAAGAAGAGGACATCTTGGATTGCGAAGACGCATGTGGAAACGCCTGTTGAAAGCAGTCCTTGCACGTGAAACCGCCTGTGGAGAGAGGAACGCGGGAACAAATTTTTCATGCGAATTGTCTTGTCCAAGGTAAGGTTTGTAAACTTGTAGTGGACGGGGGAAGTTGCACGAACACGGTGGCTACAGTCCTCATTGAAAAACTGAAGGTTCCCACGACAGTTCATCCACGACCATACACGTTGCATTGGCTTAATAACAGTTCAGAAGTTAAGGTGGATCGACAAGCTTTGATTACTTTTTCGATGGGAGGATACGAAGACGAAGTGTTATGTGATGTCGTACCCATGGATGTATGTCATGTCTTGCTGGGTAGGCCTTGGCAGTATGATCGACGAGTCATGCACGATGGACGGGAGAATACCTACACCATAACGAAAGAAGGGAAGAAGTTTCGAATAAAACCTTCGACGACCTCTCCTAAGGAACCATCTATTACCTTGTCCGCCAAGAGAAGCTTGTTCGCGGGAAAGCAAAAGGACAGAGAAGATGGGGTTGTTACGGAAGAAGGAATGAATGAGCTCGCACGGAAGGGACACAAGTTTGAGGACATGACTGAGAGGGACAGTAAGGATGACCAGAATATGACAAGTAGTTATGATCAAGGGGATGTACACATTCGGAGTTTTGTCTACAAGGGGTTTGGGGGAGAACTCAGCCAGACTTTGAAGATCAGCGAGCAGGAGGCTATGAACTAGAAGGAATTCCTGATTACATTCGAGAGGCTGGTAACCCTAAAAGGTCACGAAGATCAGGCAAGAGAGTGGCTGGAAGTGGCACGGGCTAAGGCAAAGACATTAGGGTGCGAGTTAGTAATAGAAAACAGAATCGAGGAAGACAAAGTAAGCACAACTCAAGGGAGAGGGTCAGCCGAAGTAAAGGAACAAGGATTGAGGGCAATCCTTTTTAAAGAAGGGGGGTTTGATACGGGTGGAGTAGCAAGGTTGGATAGGTCTAGTGAACTGGGGCTGGAAAGTAAGACTCTCGGGGGGAAGGGTCCACTCTCAAAGGGAGCGAGCTCAAAGTTCAGGAGTGAGCACGGGTTGGAATTGGGCGACCATGAAGGACCTAAGCGAGCTGGAGTTGCGAGGTGACAAGACGAGACCAGCCGAAGAGGATTGGGTTACTCGGCACGACAAGGAGCCGAGATGGAGAAATAGCTCGGCAAAGAAGCTTGTAGTTATGGGCCGAGTTGGCTGCAAAGTCGTCGTTTGGATAGATAGCGTATGGCGTGGCACGCAAGTTGGAGGCAGCGCGGGAATATGGGAAGGAGGTCGTCCTCCTTAAAGTCAAGTCACAATTAAGTTAGGGTTTTTAAATCAAATCTGCTATTAGTGAGATTGTATTTTATTTCCTTTTAAAATTAGTTTCCTTTTTATTAGTTTCCTTTTTATTGTTTTAGTTGGTTAGGAAGTCTTTTATTTTGGCAATTAGTTTAGGGTTTCTTTTGCACCAAGCTTAGGAGTTCTTTTCTTATTAGAATTAGGGTTATTATGTAGCCTATTTAAAGGCATCGTTTTCATTGAATAAAGGCAACTTTTTGACGTTGAATAAAACATCTCAAGAACACGGTTTGTGTTTCTTCTAAAAATCGGTTTCTTCTTCTTCAAGGTGAGTGAAGCCTAGAGAGATTGAATCGTCGGGATTCTTTACGTTAGGTGAGTGAATCCTAACCGGTGAACCCGTAATCTATCCTTTTATTTTTATTTTCGTTTTTGGAGCATATAAGGGAATTTTCGGACAGCTTGATTGCTGATTTAGATTATTCTTCGTTGGTGATTCAAGCCATTCAAGTTGTTTCTGCCAACTTGAGTATTCAGGGATTAGAATTCACATCACTGCCCCTATTTTATCCGGCCCCGATTGGTCTCTCCCTTTCGAGATAATGTGTGATGCTTCAGACTTTGCAATCAGAGCCGTGTTAGGATAAAGGGTAGATAGAAAGCCTCATGTGATACATTATGCTAGTTGAGTACTAAATGATGCACAACTAAATTATACAACAACAGAAAAAGAATTTTTAGCAGTTGTGTATGCATTAGAAATATTTAGACCATATCTATAGGATCGAAATTGATAATATTTTCTGATCATTCTGCCCTAAAATATTTATTGAGCAAGAAAGATGTTAAGCCTAGACTAATTAGGTGGATGTTATTATTACAAGAATATGATATTACAATCAAGGATAAAAAAGGGAACCGAAAATGTCGTAGCCGACCATTTGTCTAGATTAGAATTTTCACCCTTACTTGAACGTCAATTTCTTGACAACACAATTCCTATAAATGAAGATTTTCCCGATGAACAACTTTTAGCAGTCAAAGAGTCAGACCCTTGGTATGCTGCTTTTGTCAACTATTATGTGTCTGATATTATAAACCCTGATTTTGATCACTATCAAAAGAAGAAATTTTTGACGGAAGCAAAAAATTTTTTTTGGGAAAAGCCTCATTTATATAAAATGTGTTCAGACTCTTTAATCAGACGATGTGTTCCAGAAAAAGACCAACAAGGTATTATGGAATTCTATCATGAATACTCTTGTGGTGGTCATTTTAGCGGAAATAAAACTGCTAGAAAAATTTTACAATCTGGTTTATATTGGCCGACTGTTTTTAGAGACTGTGACATATTTTATAAAACCTGTGATAAATGTCAAAGAACTGGTGGAATAGGAAAAAGAAATGAAATGCCCTTGCATGCGAACATGGTTGTTGAAATCTTTGATGTTTGGGGCATTGATTTTATGGGTCCTTTCCCCGTCTCTAATAACTGTGAATATATTTTGGTAGCCGTCGATTATGTATTCAAATGGATAGAAGCCATAGGCACTAAAACAAATGATGGTAAAACTATGGTTAAATTCGTTGAAGATCTTTTTGCTAGATATGGAGTACCTAATGCCATAATCAGTGACCAAGGAACTCACTTTACTAATAAATTATTAAATAATGTCCTTAAGAAACATGGTGTAACTCACAAGTTAGCTACACCCTATCATCCTCAGACATCTGGCCAAGTAGAGGTTAGTAATAGGTAAATAAAAGCAGTATTAGAAAAGACCGTTAGGCCTAATCGTAAAGATTGGGAAGCTAAACTTAAGGATGTTTTATGGACATACCGAACTGCTTATAAGACTCCAATAGGAATGAGTCCATACCGAATGGTATATGGCAAAGCATGCCATTTACCAGTTGAAATTGAACATAAAGCTTATTGGGCTGTCAAAGACTTAAATTTAGATCTAACATTGGCCGGTGAGGAAAGATTGTTTCAATTAAATGAATTAGAAGAACATAGGCTAAATTCGTATGAAAATGCTAAAACATATAAAGAAAAGACCAAGAAGTATCATGACATGGGATTAGCCAATAAAATGTTTCGACCAGGATTGAAAGTGTTACTTTTTAATTCTAGATTGAGGTTATTCCCTGGAAAACTAAAATCTAAGTGGTCTGGTCCTTTCACAATTGTCCGAATTTATCCTCATGGAGCTATTGATATAAGAAATCCAAGAACCAATGAAGTGTTTATAGTCAATGGACACCGACTCAAACCATATCTTGAACCAATGTCATTCGAACGAACAATTGAATTAATTCGTTTAGCTGACAATGAACCACCCGACGATTAGGTTTGCAGTTGGGTCGAGCCAAAGACGTTAAACAAAGGCGCTAAGTGGGAGGCAACCCACTATGATGAATTTTAATTGCTTTTGTAGTTAATTTAAATATGCTATTCTCCGTTAAATTTGATTTTGGACATTTAATTTTGAAATTAAATATACCAAAATTTAAGTTTGGGGGAGAAAAGCATCTTAATATTGTATTTGTATGTTGCTAATATAGTTAGTTTAGAGTTTTTGTAGAGTTTTTATAATGCAGGAAAGTGACGAAACGTAACGGAACCTAAAGGAGGGACCTAAATGTTAAACTGCTGAAAAAAGATAAAAAAGAAACAAAAGGAGAACAATCTGCCCACCTTGTGGATGCAAGGTGCCCAAGGCCTTGCGATCGCAAGGTCCCCATAAATACGGTTATCGTGAACGGCATCATACAGTACGTGGGGAATCAGAGCCGTCATCACTGCCTACCTTGCGGACGCAAGGTAAAAGGAACCTTGCGACCGCAAGGTCTCCTTATATAATGGTACGTCGGGCTTCAACAAACAGATCACCATAAATCTTTCTACATTCAAGCAGGCAGCAGAGCAACTCCTCCATTCTTCCAGTTTCAGGCAAGATCTTCAAGAGTTCCTCCCAAATTCTGGCCACTCTATAAAGAATAACCTCCCTCCTTCAAACTCTTCAACTTTCATCCTCCACTTTCATCCTCCATTACACCTCATTTTGAAGATTGAAGCAAGGAGACACCATTTTTGCCAACAAGGAAGCTTGAACTTCGGCGACTCTCCTTCCTAAAAGCTACAAACCAAGTAATCCTAACCCCTCTTTCATTTTTGACGTACAATTATATTTGCAAGTTAGGGTGTTAGAAACTTTACGTAGATATATTTTTGCATGCTTTAGGAAATAGTTAAAACTTAAAATTTTAATTTTAAATTTTAAAAGAAAAATATTTTTAATTGTCAAATATTTTTAGTAAGTGCTCTAACAATGGCCCCTAAGCGTAGAAATCTTGGCCCCTCTACTTCTCACCCTGTTGAGGAGGAAGAGCAACATTTTGACCACCACCGCTTTATTTCTTTCGAGGCCTCGGAGAGATACGCTGCTAAGCTCTCCAAATCCTTGATTCCCGAGAGGGGATTCAAGGACGAAGAATTTGGCCTTCATGATAATTTTAGGGCTCGTAGGTGGGGGCGTTTGACTGAGTCTCCGGGCAAGACAATCGTGCCTATTGTCCGTGAGTTCTACGCCAATGGCCGCATTGGCGTAGATGGGGGAGTTTTAGAGACCGTTAATGTTAGGGACATTAGTGTTAACTTTTCGTCCCAAAGCATTAACATGTATTACGACACCTCCAACTTTGCGGAGGGTGCCGATGACTACAGCCTACACCTTCACCCCCCCTGTCCCTGTCGAGGTGGCCAATGCGACCATCTCCCTCCCTGGTGTGGTGTGGACCCAAAACCGCAACCCACCATTCGGTCCACGCACCATGGAGGAGTCCTTCCTCTTGAACACGGCCAAGCCTGTGTTCAAATTTATCTGCTCACCCAGGAAGTGTTGATTTATTGTGTGCCTTTCCGAAAGTCATATTAATGGATTGCACGTACAAGACAAATAGGTACAAGTTACCTTTGTTGGAGATTGTTGGTGTGACGTCTACAAATATAACTTTTTTAATTGCAGCTTCTTATTTAGAGAATGAGAAAACAAACAGCTATAAGTGGGCGTGCACATGCTTGAAATCATTGATAGACCAATGGAGCATGCCTAATGTGATCGTTACTGATAGAGAAATAGCATTAATAAATGCAATTGAGATAATGTTTCCTACCTCAAGACATTTCCTTTGTCGATGGCACATCAATAAGAATGTTTTGGCAAATTGTAGGAAAATCTTAACGACTAAAGAAAAGTGAGATTTGTTTAATATGTTTTGTAATTTGTTGGTAAAGTATGATACTTAGTCGCAATATAATGACTATTTGGGAAGACTGCAGTCTGAGTTCAAAGATTATCCAAGTGCCATCAAATATGTGATGTATCAATGGATTGAGCCCTACAAAGAAAGATTTGTGTCATGTTGGACAAATACCGTCATGCATTATGACAATACCTCTACAAGCAGGTATTAATTGTTTTCGCTTATTTGTTACATACGTACTTCAAATTACTGAATATTGTTTGTACTTTCAAGGCGGAGAGTCAACATGCGTCATTGAAAAGGCAACTTGGATCGAGCCAAGGTAATTTTGAGACTTGTTGGCGACAAATTCACACTCTTATTGAGACTTCTCACATCGCAATCAAACACTCATTTGAGAAGAGCATAAACGTAGTCATGCACAAATTCAAATCAATTATATACATGGATCTGTGAGTCATAGTATCCATACAAGCGTTGAATAAAATTTATGAAGTAGAATCTGTGGCTGGCAAAAATACTGTTGTGGATTCTTTGTTGTGTGGTTGTGTACCGAGAAAGACTTGTGGTTTTCCATGTGTGCATGAGATCGTTGAGCTTGTCAAATTGGGTAGGCCAATTCCCCTTAACCAAGTTGATAGTTTTTGGAGAAAGTTGGATATGTTGCCGATTAACGGTGAAGGTGATGGAATTCTGGGTGATATGGAAAGTGCATGGAAAAACACAATTGAAGAAATTCATTCTATATACAACAATGCCTCAACCGACTCAGATAGGTTGGCACTGTTGAAGAGAGCTAGAGAGTTTGTGAAGCCATCAATTGCATCACTGATTGAGCCTCAGGTTTTGGAAGTAATTCATGGTTGGCCTCAGAAAAAAAAGAGGCTAAAATTGACAAATCAACAAAACGTGATCCGAGTAGGTTTGAGTATATCGAGTCGATGGAAGACAGTTACTCGCCGTGAGAACAAGTGACATACGAGGTTGGCCCATCGACTAGGCGAAAGATACCGGTAATTTCAATTAATGTGTTTTTGTTGTTTACTAGATCTTTACAATTAAAAAAAATTCTAAATTCATGCTTAATTCGTCTTCGTTCAATTGGTTACGCGACAACGGTTGAAACTCAACTCTGTGATTCGTTTCATTGACCTACTCCCATCACAGTTTGCCAATTTTATTGCGGAGACAAAGGATGTTAAAGCGGATGGATATTGCGGTTATCGCACGATTGCCGCCGCACTTGAGTTAACTTAAGATGGATGGCCTGCAGTTCGACGAGACCTCCATCATGAGTTGACAGCTAACTTAGAGTTATACAAACGTGTTTTCCTGGCAAGTGATCGTGTTGATAAGGTCCTGCAAATGCTGGATTACTACAAGGACAATGCGCCACGAAAACATTGGTTTTATTTGCTGAAAATGGGTCACTTGGTTGCGTCAACGTATAATGTAGCTCTGGTATGTCTCGATACACGAATGTCCGTAACTTATCTCCCGTTGAGGACTGCGGCCAAGACTTCCCCTAAAGTTATTTGTATCGGATTAATAAATGAAGACCATTTTATCGAGGTACTGTAGACACCCCAAATTCGTACCCTTATTTTATATTGTCCAATAAATATTATAATATGGACTACTAATTATCTTTTATATGTTTCAGGAATAAAGATACGAAGAAAAGATAAATAAAACAAAAAGAAATGAAAAAGAAAAAAAAAGAGAGAAAAGATAAATAAAATAAAAAAAACAAAACAAAACAAAAGAAAAAAAAGAAAAACAAAAGAAACAGCAAAAGCAAAAAAAACAAAACAAAACAAAACAAAAAAAAAGAAACGAAAAGGAGAAATGAAAAAGCAAAAGAAAAAAAAAAGAAAGAAAATCAAAAAGAGAGAGAAAAGCAAACAAAAAAGAAAAGAAAAGTGGGTCAGCCGCCCCTCCCTTAATTCCCCTTCACCAGCCGGTTGCCCGCCACTTTGCTTGGTCCCCAATTCTCCAACTAGGGCTGTCAAATAGGGCAAAAGCCCGCGGGCTTGCCCGCCCCGCCACTCATTAGGGGCGGGTTGGGCTGATGTGTTAGATACCCGTTTGAAAAACGGGCTTTTTGGGCTTTGCCCGTGCGGGCTGCGGGCTTTGCGGGGCGGGGCGGGGCGGGGAGCGGGCTGCCCGCACTTTTCTTCCATTTCTTAAAAATATTTACATTACATTACAATATTACATTTACATAGTAATACTATTGTAGCACAACCCAGTCCAAGGCCCAAGCCCAAGCCCATTCGGCCATTCCATTTCCGTCATTTAGTATTTAGTAATGTTACAATACATAGTTTACAATTTTACATTACAGAATCACCAAATCACTCAAATTCAAAAAGTCAAAACTTGAAAAGTGAAAACCTCTCAGTCTCTCTCTCACACTCAGACGCTCTTTGACTCTCTCTTCACGCTCACGGAGTCACGGGCACGAGCACGACTCACGGGCAAGAGCGCAAGGCACAGCACGCGGTGCCGCACACGGCTTCCGACTTTCTTCCTCCGGCGATTGCGCCGCCTCGTCAGCGACACGGCAGCGGCTCCTCCGGCTCTGGCAGATCTGGATCTTGGTCTCGCTTTCTCTCTCTCTCCCATCCCGTCCGGCTCTACGTGTACGGCGTACGTCGTATGTCTCTTTCTCTCTGGCTCCCCGTCTCTAAAATCCGGCATCCTGCTTTAGATCCAGCACGGCGGCATCGCCTCTCTGTTCGCCGTCTCTCCCACGTTCGCGGCTTCCCCTATTCGCCCCCATTTTTGTTTTGTTTGTTTGATCTCCATTTCTGTTTGCTTAATCTTCATTTCTGTTTTGTTTAAGCTCTGTAATCTGTTGTTGGTATATTGGTATTTAAATAATATAACAATTAATTAGTATATAATTGATAATAAATAAACAAACAAATAAATTTATTTTTTTTGCGGGTTTTGCCCGTTTTGCCCGCAGCCCTACGCGGGGCGGATTGGGCCTAGGGATTCAAGGACCGTAAAGTTTGCGGGCTTTCCCGCCCCGGCCCGCACAACAGCGGGCTTCTTCGGCCCGCGGGTAAATCCGCCCCGTTTAACCGTTTCGACAGCTCTATCTCCAACCTATAAATACTCCCTCATTCCCTCACTCTCTCAATTTTTTTCACACACAATTCCTCTCTCAATTTCTCACTCCAGCGCTCTCTCTCGCTCACAAATCCCTCTCCCTCATTTTTCCCTCACCCAAGCCGGCCCACACTCTCTCTCACCCAAATAAAATACTCCCTCACTCACTCACACACACTCACATATATACTCCCTCTCCAGCCGTCCCGGCAACCCCCCCCCCTCTCACGCACACACAACCCGCACACACACACACACACAAATACATAAACACACGCACACACAAAAATACGCATAAATATACACCCTGCTGTTACTCTGCCCGAGTAACGAGCTAAAAAAGTCAAAACTTAAGTCTAGGTTCCGCCCAATCGAAAAGGCCAAAACCAACCAAAATAAAGCTGTCACTCTGCCCGAGTTGACAGGCCCAAGCCTCAAAACATCAATCAAATCAAGCCGCAATCCGGTTCAATTTCAGTTTAATTCAATTCAAAGCAAAAAAAAAAAGACTCCCTCTCCCGAGGAGGACAGAGCGAGCACACCACCGCTCTAAAAGGTAATACCTTTAAGGGCGTATTTTTATTTCATTTGTATTTTTTTCTTTTATTTATTTTCAAAAAGTTGTATTTTAAATCCGGCACAATGTAGCCAATATAAGCCGTTGTGCTGCCTGGATTAGAATAGGAAATATTTTGTAAAAGAGCCGTTATAATGGCCAAATATTCTTAAATGTGTTTGTAATTATTGGAAGGAGACGGCTGCGAGTCCGTAAATAATGTAGCCACGAATGTATCTGTTTAATTTTCCCTTGTCAAAATAAGACCTTATTATTTGCTAAATAAATATAACAATGAGCATACTTCAGCCAAAAACGTTTTGAGACCGAAAGGGCGAGTTGGGTGCCTAGCACCTTCCCAACTCGTAACTTAGCCCCCGAACCCGCTTTCTAAAATCTCTGGTTTTCCTTTCCGGTTTTCCTTTATTTTGCCTTAAAATAAAGGTGGCGACTCTAAAACTTTCGAGATCCATGGGGCCTCGCAACATTCCCTCTTTGCACTTTCTGTTCTCCCCAAAAAGGGAGATCACGGGAATAGAGGGGTGATGTATTCTCATATCCTGGTATCCCCTAAACAAGGGATAACTTGATGCGGGAAACCCATAGCTCCCATAGCGATCTGATTGGGCCATAAGGCTATTTTAATAAATCCATAAGTGGGGGCGTCGCAATATCTTTTCTTGTACTTCTCTATTTTCCCTGAAAGATAAAAGGGGAGAATGAGAATGGAAAGGTAATGCATTCCCATATCCTGTTATCCCCGAAATAAGGGATAACCCGACATGAGGAAACCTTTAGTTCCCATTTTGGATATAAAATCCACTCAAGGCAACCGAGGCACATTCCAACGTGCTAACATAGACAGCACTCCTCTCGCACTTTGGATTTCGTCTTCCCTAAACAAGGGAGGGTGGAGCGAGGCGGTGGTGTCCCGCATCGCACGTCTGCACCCCTATCCAAGGCGCAGGCGCGGAGCACATCCCGGGAACCTCACAGGTACACACAACCCAAGTTACATAAGTGTTTTTACAATTATATTATATAATTTGTTGATATATATAGATTATTTGCAGGTTTTATTTTGCGAGGGTTACCCATTACCACAGGTGTCTATACATTGGGATTCGTTTCACGACTAGTGTGCATCAGGGTGGAAAGACTTGTTTCAGACTCAACTTGATTTGTACTCACATAGTGTAGGATACAGTCGTGTTGGGTGAAGTATGAGACTATTATTTTAAACTAGCAAGTTTTGTAATTATGGTTATTGATAATAGAAAGTTAAGATATCAAAGGTACCATTTATCGAACAAGTTAAATTACATGTGAAAATTGTCTAAAATGTCATTTCATCAACGCAATCAAATGTTTCTTTTACGGCGGCGCCTAGATCGCTCTCCCTCTGCTTGGCCACTTGTAGACGGTCCCAGTCCCCCATGTTGTTGCCCTCCCAATGCTCTCCGTATGCACTCTGGATCGCTATTCCCAACTCTTCGTACGATATATCTCGGTCTCCCGCACCATAGCGCACCGCCATCGGTTCCAACAAATCGCGTGATAAGCTAACCATATTCCATGGATCTGGTAAAGCTGCATCAGGAGCAGTCCATTGGAAGGTCGAATGATGCTCAGGGTTACATACGATTGGATGAGATACACAGTTGTACCAATCCATATAGCTAGGTGCATACTACCATGGTCGCTCGACCACTATACTAAGTTGTTGCTCAGATAAGATTTGTCTTTCCCAAATATCGAAGTATCAGATGAGCATTGCCAAGTCCTTCTTATTTTTCCAACAGACCTCTCTTCTCGATATCGGGGGCAATAATCATCCCCGAAATCGTCTACACGTATCCAAACTATCTGAGAACGCGATCAGGGTGGTATGGCTCAACATGATCAGTTGATCCTATACATCCATGGTATAAGGCTATCCGATGAAACGGGAAATGTTGTCTAACCTGCTCGGTATATGACATCCAAATAACCTACAATAATTGAAAAACAATTGATTAATAATATATAAAGTATGGTTATTTTCTACATATAATCAATACATATAAAGACATTAAGACTCACATCATCCGCACGAAGGGCGTCAAGTTGTTCCCGCAGACCTACCAATCGGTCAACGGGCACACACCGGCAACACTCTTGTGCTCCCACCTATTTGCAAGTTCCTGACCTTCGCAATAGTACACGTTAGGAATAGCTGTTGTACACATTCGGAATCACTCAAATATCCATGCCTATTTGAACAAAATACATGCCATTTAACTATAAATACAAATATTACAAGTTAAAATATAAATACAAGTATACAAATTAAAATATAAATACAAGTATACAAATTTAAATATAGATACAAGTAATTACCTCCAATAATGTGGAATATCCGGCCATCTGTCTCAAATTCACATCTGTTGCACTCCCTAGATGTTTATATAGAAAGGCTAGGGTTGTCGCTCCCCATGAGTAAGTATGCACAGCATCCAAATCACTGAGGAACTCCAAGTATGTCGTGCTAACCCTACTTCCGCTCTTATTAGCAAAAATTGTACAGCCCAATGTGTATAACAAATAAGCACGAAGAGAGAAAACAATCGTTTCTGGATCCTCATACAATGCATTCGATGCAAAATGGGTACGTAGCCATTGTAGCCTCACAGACGGCCCTCTAGCACCATGCATTCCCTCTCTTGCCTCATCTTTAGACACTCCTAATTACCGACAAACGCAATCAACCGAACTTTACACGGAAACTGAACTTTCCAAAAAGACCGACTTCCCAGCAATTGGAAGACCAGTAATGCAGAACACATCATCAAGTGTTATAGTCATCTCACCAAATGGCATGTGGAAAAGGTATTGGTCTCTGCATGCCATCACTCCACAAAGACACTAACCAATACCTTATCACTCTCCAGATATGAAACATGCCTTAACTGCATTAGTTTGGTTGCAATAAAAGTGTCCCTCCATTGTTGGGAAGCAGTTTTTGTGTTTACTTTCCATACTAAAAGTTTTTGTTTGTGGTTGTTCACCTTCAGCACCGGTCGCTCTAGCCCTTGATATATATGTACAGCTATGTGTTTCGGGTAGAAACGAAGTACAATGCCTTCTGATGGACCCTCAGGATATGGAAAAGTAATCAGGGGCTCTCCATGTTCCTCCATTGGTTATGGTTCTTCCTCCTTAGCATGTCCATGTGTTTGGGCCTATGCTTACACATGTGCCTATGCCTCAGCCTCAGCAGCCTGGGCCTGTGGTAGTACCTCGACTTTGGGCCTGTGCCTCAGCCTTTGCTTTTCGAATCGAGGCGGTGGGTCTATTCTTCTTCCTTTGGTATGTCTTTGTGCATGACATTCATAAATTAACATGTTAGTTCATCAACTTTTTAAAAAAATAGACAAAATTTCAAATCCAAACTGTTCGGCACACTACTACCGAACTTTTTCAAAATGTTCGACTACAACCAACCGAACATTTTAAAAATGTTCGGCAGTAGATCTCCGAACAGATTAACATGCTCATCAACTTCAAATAAAATGGACAACATTTTTAATCCAAACTGTTCGGCACCCTCGTAACGAACATTTTCAAAATGTTCGGCAAGTGGTCTTCGAACAGACTAACATGCTCATCAAATTTGAAAAAAAATAGACACATTTTTTAAGCCAAATTGTTCGGCATAGTCCTACCGAACTATTTCAAAATGTTCGGTCAACGCAGTTCGAACATTTTTCAAATGTTCGGTAGGGGGTCTCCGAATAGATTAACATGTTCATCAACTTTGAAAAAAAAAAAAGACTCCAAACTGTTCGGCACCACCTATTGGAAATTTTTCAAAATGTTCGGCTACCTCTCTCCCAACATTTCGAAAATGTTCGGTAGGTGGTCTCCGAACAGATTTACATGTTACCTTTGTTTGAAAAAAATTGGACAAAATTTTTAATCCAACATGTTCGGCCCTCTGTGTTCCAACTTTTTCAAATTGTTCGGTAGGTGTTCACCGAACATAATCAAAATGTTTCGAAGTTGAGTTCCGAACATTTTTAAGATGTTCGAAGGGGTGATGCCGAACATTAAGCCCTAATTCCGGAGTTCATGGCCGAATTTTTCCTTACAAAAATCAAAATTTTAATACCAATATAAACACAAAACATGATTCTACTCATATCTAAACCCAACTAACTAATACATTGTATAAACACAATAAATCAAACTAAAATCAATTCAAAATATACATACCTCTTTCCATTTTTGATAATGTTCGGGAGATGAAGAACTGAGGAAGGAGATGAAGACTTGAGGAAGGAATGGGTTGGGAAGGAAAACTGTGTGGGTTGTGGCTTGAGGAAGGAATGGGCGTAGGTATTGGAGGGGGAGGGGGGTTGGGTTTTGAGGGGGTTAATGTGTTAAAAACTCAGAAGGGTAAAATAGGAAAACAGAGGGGATACACATATAGGTATCAAGTATTTCAAAATGAGGTGGGGGGGGTACACTTATAAGAGGGGTCAACTTGGAGGAACCGGAGGTCTAAATAGCGCGACTCAAAAGGTAAATCAGTCAACATGACTGAATACAAAGGTATTGTTAGATCTCTCTTATATCTAATTGCTTGTAGACCAGATATTATGTTTGATGTATATGTCTGTGCAAGATTTCAAGTTTATCCTAAAGAATCTCACATTGTAGTTTTTAAAAGAATTATTAGATATGTGATTAATATTGAGAAATTTGGCATTTGGTATCCAAGGTATTCATCTTTTAATTTAATGGGATACTCAGATGCTGATCTTGCAGCTTGTAGAGTAAACAAGAAAAGTACAAGTGAACTATGTCAGTTCCTTGGAAATAGACTCATATCTTGGGCCAGCAAAAAGCAAGCATCAATTTCTACATCAACTACTGAAGTTAAGTATAGCTACTGGCAGCTGCTGTTCACAAATCCTCTTGATGAAGAATAGCTGATGGACATAAGATGCAAATAGGAACCTGTCCCATATTTTGTGATAATACTTCTGTCATATATGTGTCTAAAAATCCTGTCATGCATTCTAAAACCAAGCGTATAGACATTAGATATCATTTTCTTAAAGATCATGGGAAAAGGGTAATGTTCAGCTAGAGTATGTTCCTATTGAATTTCAATTGGCTGACATATTTACAAAAGCTTTAAAATTTGAAAGATTTGAAATTTTAAGAGGTGAATTAGGTATGCTTGTTCTTTAATACATATATAGCTTGTGATACTAACCCATGCAGAAACAAGCTTAAAAGCTTTCATCCTCTAGAAAAAGCTAACAAATAGCAGATGTTCAAATACTCATCAGCAGAAGCCTTGTTTCTTCTTGTTGTTTTAGCTATCATCTAATGCAAGTTATCAGCTGATCAGAAATCTACCACTTCATCTACTGAAGAAAGTTGTTAAGTAGGTATGCTCTTCCAGCTGCTGAATGCAGCACTGCACAGGTGAGTTTCTAAACACTTAACATTTGTTGAACATATCTCAGCAAATTGTTTCATTTCAAATATCAAAATTCATACCTTAGTCACACATCCTTATTTGAATCAAACGGGATTATGCATTAAAACTCAACTGTCCATCTTTAATAATCTTTTCTTCTGACAGTTGACATAAGTGTAAGCACAAACATATCTTCAACATTAAAATAATTTACTCTTTATAATAAATTTTCTATCACCATTTAAATGATTGTGCAAAGTCTCAAAATTTTTTGAAACTCACTGACACACTCTTAAAGTCTTTAAACCATCATTGCATTATTTATGATGAACCCACTTCTTACACCAAAATATTCCCTCATCATTATGTTTGCTTCTTATCACAACCACACAACCCTATCATGTTTTGGTATAAACATATGAAAATTATTTTGTACTTATCACTGCATACCATATCTTCTCCATTCAATACTCTTTAAATTGAAGCTAAACTTATCACCATCACTTTCCTACATAAACCCCCACAAAATCCATGTCAAACTTCACTACTTTCAAATGAGTTCATACTTCATTGCTTACATCTCTCTCTTTCTCTTACTTTTCAAGTACACTCTCAGCCTACCCTGGTTCTCTCTCTCTCTCTTACTAATCGTTAACATAAGTTAAAAGTCTCAAATTCCATCAGGCCTTATGGAAGGTAACACCTATTTTTCTTGGAACACTCATTCATATGAAACTAATGTTCTACCTGTCAAACGTTAACCCACTTAGGTACTTAAACCAAAATACCACAAATCCATGCAGCACGGTGATTATCACTTAAGTGCTCACAAACCAATCATATGAACCAGTGTATGCTCCTTTGATTCACATCCGCCGTGTTACTTCTACAATACACATGCAAAACAAATTGTGTCCTCGAGTCACATGTTCCCTCAAGACCCATCTTGTAGTATCGACGTCCCCGAGTCCCACTCGAGTTCCCTAGATTACCAAAGTCGTACGTATTGATACAATAGTTGAGCTACATCCCCACTACGCCCAACAAAGGAGGGATGTGTGTAACAACCTGTCTCCGATATGGTGACCCATAGCGATCACAAACTTTAACATTCGTGAAGGTGATGCGTTGTCCCATCATCAACAAAACCAATCAACAAATATGCCAATTGGACTTCCAATGCAATGCACAAGTAGATCTATGATTCTACCTTAACATTTTACCAAACACATATTGGAAGGTAAGAAACAACACATCTCAAAACTACATATTTAGTTTGGAATCATATAATCATACATGCACATATTTGCAAGTATTCCCAAAATCAACTTGACCACAAATTTAGTCAAAGTAATTAAACATTATAGTACACAATGATCCCCAAATCACAAACATATCTAGACTATTAATTAGTCAAATTTACATTCATATAATGAGACTACACATTTAGTCTATTAACAATAAACTATCAAGGTCATCCAAGACACTCAACTCACAAACATGTAAAGACTACTAAGTTAGTCTATATACAATTGCAACATTAGGTCGTATACTTGGCCCTTAAACAAAACCATACTAGAACTTTTATCTAGTCCAACAATCATGTATTGAGGTCCTCAACGATCCCCAACTCGTAAACAAGTGTAGACTACTATGATAGTCCACCAACACCCATATCATGAGGCCACATACTTAGCCGTTAACATAACTACTCATTTAGTTCTTAACCATTAAGGGTAGGATAGGAAATTTCGTCAAGACAAGTCATAAAAAATTGCTCATTAAATGGCGGCTGTTCAAGAGTAAAATGGCTGTTGTTCGAAGGCTACTACTGAAGCTCGAAGTCTGCTTGTGACAACCCGACCCGGACCCCGATATGGAATCACAAGTCAAGTCGTCCAAATAGGACAACAATACATGCAAATACTCAGTTATAGAAAACGACGTGACGCAACATTTTAGTTGAAGCGCGACTCGGCACCAAAAGGCCGGAAATTTTTAAAACTTTTTAAACCTGATATAGCAATTAAAGACAAGTATATCAATTCATCGGCGACTTTACTACCGGAACCCAACACTTCACAGTTCATGCAAATATACCTCGACGGCTACAACATGCCGGAGAACAACATAAATAAATAAGAGCTAAAGTAATGCCCAGCGGAAGTTAAATCAAGTGAACCACACTACATCTAAACAACGCTCGGCGTACATGCGCCGGCACTCAAAATAGGATACATGAACTACAAGTATAGACATAAATCCAAATAAGCAAAGTTCCCAAGCAAAGTCTAAATGACTTGCTATACCCAACGTCCTTACAAAAGAGAACAAAATAAGGACATCTATAAACCACAACCTCGTCGCGTGCGATCACGGACAAGCGCAAATCCTGCAACACCTCAACTAGCGGTACCTGAACGGCTCGGATCTAAAGCAGTAAAAGGGAGGGGGTAAGTCATAAAGACTTTGTGAGTTAACAATTATGCATGTAATGGCATTATGCAACATACATAGCAAGATATCATATTTAATATCAAGTCACTCAAAGTATTCATTTAATAAACACTTAAATCACATATTCATGGTAGCACATTGTTTCACATAAGTGTTATAAAGTAAACCACATAATAGGAGGATATGTTATGGAACCGGTGCCGCTACGTAGCTCCCCGCAATACAATACATTAACATTCGTGCCAATGATACCCGTGATTAGTGTATCAAAGTACCGAGTTCTCTTCTCGGGTACCAAGCTCTCTCATTGGTACTTAGACTTTCCAATGTGCTCTTTTGGTTACAGCAAAGGTGCTACTTCCCCACTATGGCCAACAGTGGAGGCGTATGTGATAAAAACCTGGTATAACAACCCATCACTATCACGAGTCCCATAACTCGTGACGGCGATGCATTGTCACACCAACGACTCAATCAAATATGCCAGCTGGACTAATGCAATGCCAAGTAGATGTTTACTCGTCATATAATCTCAAATAAGGAACAAGTCCGACAAGAGCGAACTTATTCAACAAGTAGTTGTTTACTCATTTAAGGAATCAAACAAGAATTCGACAAGAGCGAATTCAACATGTCAAATAGATACACTATTCTACAACATGCTCTCAATCATGCATTTACTTCACACGATCACATAAACCGCATAAGAACTCAATCGAGCCTTACAAGCACACATACATCAAGGCATACTCATCAATCCATCTCAAAGTATCATAAGCTAATTCATTAGTCTAACGAACTACATTCATCGAAGGGATTGATTGTGGAGTCGTTATTATTCGATAACTCCCTAATTTCAACTCCGGTGAGTTTTCCTAAAATTCAACCAAGTAGAGCATTGATACTATATGTATCACATTGCCCTTTTCTAAGTTCTCCGTTCATTTAGAACTCGATAACTAAGCCGTTCGTGTTCTTAAACTAGCCTTAAACACAATCCCGAGTTTCAAACCCTAGTTTCGGTGATTTTGTTAAACCTTGAATTGAACCGAATTCTTTCACAAGAGTTATTCCCAAGCTTATTACAAACAACATTCATGCTTTACAAAATGTCAAAATCATAACTTCATAGAGATTTCATAAAACCATACACATATTTTATATGTTGAATTGAAGGTTTTGTCTTCACAAAAGATGTTCATAATCATCATTAAAACAACTATAATGAAGAGGTCATGTTATTTTATTAAACATGGAAATCTCATGGAATTGTCACTCACCTTAGTCCTAAGATTAAAGGATTAATGAGTGATCAAGGCAAGGATTGTTGTAGAGGAGATTGAGGCCTTCGATTTGGCGGTCTCGGTTCGCCGATCGGACCACCGGATCTCCGGGAAATGGTCTCTCAAGTTGATGTTCTTGATATGGACGAAAATGGTGGAGGAGCTCCTGATTCTCTGAAGTTTTTGATCAACAATGGCTGATCTTGGCTGAATTTAAGTTTATATACTTCCCCTCAAACCCCCAATCCAAGTGATGGGTGTTAAGAGGCTTCTAATTGGCCAAGGCATGCTAGCCTTTGATAAGCAATGATCCAAGGGCTTAGAAGGGTCTTAGATGAGTCAACAATGAGGGCTTCAGGTCACTAAGGTCAGCCAAGGGCAAGGGCACAAGGGTCTATAGCCAAAACACTCAAAAACTGTCACAAACCAGAATCTGGAAAACAGATAGTCAATCTTGTAAAATCGACCATAAATAGCTCACACCTCCAAATGAGGTTATTATTGATTTTTAGGAAACTAGACTCTTTAAAATATAGTTTAGCCTTTGAAATTACTCAATTTGGACTTATATTCATCAAAATATGGCTACTACAAGTTCAAGTACAGAAGCTGATTTCCTGAAAACAGAATTCTGGCACAGCCGTAAGTCAAGACCTAAATGAGGTACTTATACACCTTGGAAAAATACCATATTTTACAGGAAGTATCCTAACATATGTAGGTAAAACATACTAAATTTTTAGAAAATTCTCTTTAGTAGATTGGTACCAGAATATTCCCGAAGTTCTCCCAAAAACCGGACTGAATCTGAGAAGTAATAAGTTGGTCATCTTATTTCCAAATGCAACAAGTCTATGAATGAAATGAAGTCTCTAACATGTCAAGATCTATTGTAAACATGTTATAATGATGGTAAACATGAAATGGGGTTTGGGTTCTCACACTGCTGGTGGAGCAGCCCGAAGTCTGCTGGTGGAGCAGCTCAAAGTCTGCTGGTGGGCAGCAACGCGAGGCCATTTTTCGACGGCTCCCGTTTGCACATCGTTCGATGAAACGATGTGATTTCTTCGCCAGGCAAACCCTGAGGTCTTAAAATAAAAGCCTTAAAAGTCTCAAATCAAACTAAAACCATTTTGGGTGATATCTTGAACAAAACGATTCAGTTACGTACAGAATTTGATCCGTAACTAGTAAACGACAAACGAAATCACGTAAAACAAACTAACGAGCGATACAATGATCGAGCAAGTATACATACTTATTTTAAAGTAAGTTAAAAGCCTAATAAAGGGTCTCAAGAACATACCCAAACTTAATTTAGAATTAAGTCCCACAAAAATATGAAAGTCGATATGTTTACGAAACGCGAATCGTGAAATCAAACTTACGACGACGACTATACTTTGAACGTCGTGACCTCATGCAAACTTTATAAACATGATAATAAGGATATTAAATGTATCCAAGTGAGTACACGAAGACCTAAGATCCCTCCAAGGTTCCGAGTAAGAAAGAAGTACGAACTCATTCTATCGAGTCAATTACTTAAAGATTCGAGGTCTTACAATTTTTATTTTTTTTATGAGTTGTCTATATACCACCTAAATACTTATTAAGTCAATAATGATTAATACATACTTGAATTCTATGATCTTAGATGATGTTGTTACATGAATTTTTCTGGCATTTAAATATACAATTATATTTTAGCCATGTCCTAATAGTGGCATGTGGTAGCTAGAGGCCTGGTAGGAGCGGGGGTTAGATATATTTTAGCCCATAACTCGATAACCATTAGGAGTTGGGATTAGTTTATGACCCAGTAGATTTGCATCTCTAGCTGAAGGGGACAAATAAAGAATATAGTTTTGCTACAAGTATCCCTTGTGGATGCTCTAATTGTTAATGGATATTTTGCCAGAAACTATTTAGGACTAGGGGAAAAAGGTTGAGTAGGTTTTCTTGTGACACCGTCTTATGAATCCTAATTCGTAAGATTGAGCCGCAGTCTCTCAAATCCCAGCCTATTAATACACTATGAGTAGGGTTAGGGAGACCTGTCTTATAGAAAAGAGTAGGTCTCATGTAAGACGGTCTTACGGATCGAAATATGTAAGACGAAGCCCTGAAAATGTTAAAAATAAGACTGTTAGAGTGGGTAACCCATCGAAAATAATCGCATGTCAACCTGGATCCATCACAAACGAGCGCGGGTAAGTGCATGTGTGACGACCCGACCCGGACCCCGAGATGGAATCACAAGTCAAGTCGTCCAAATAGGACAACAATACATGCAAAGACTCAGTTTTAGAAAACGACGTGACGCAACATTTCAGATGAAGCGCGACTCGGCACCAAAAGGCCGGAATAATTTAAAACTTTTTACACCTGATATAACAATTAATACAATTATACCAAATCATCGGCGAATTTACTACGGAACCCAACACTACAGTTCATGCAAATATACCTCGGCGGCTATAACATGCTTGGAGAACAACATACTTAAATAAGAGCTAAAGTAATGCCCGGCGGAAGTTTTAAAAGCAGATGAACCATAATACTGCTATACAAGGCTCGGCATACATGCGCACACAAAATAGGATACAGGTATAGACATAAATACAACAAAACCAAATTCCCAAAGCAAAGTCTAAATGACTTGCTAATCCCAACGTCCTTACAAAAGAGAACAAAATAAGGACATCTAATAACCACAACCTCGTCGCGTGCGATCACGGACAAGCACGAACCCTGCTACGCCTCAACGAGCGGTACCTGAACGGCTCGGATCTAAAGCAAGAAAGGGAGGGGTAAGTCATAAAGACTTTGTGAGTTAACAATTATGCATGTCATGGCATCATGCAGCATACATATCAAGATATCATTTTTAATATCAAGTCACTCAAAGCGTTCATTTAATAAACACTTAAAACACATATCCATGGTAGCACATTGTTTCACATAAGTGCTATAAAGGTAAACCACATATAAGGAGGATAGGATATGAAACCGATGCCGCTACGTAGCTCCTGCAATACACAGCGTTAACATTCGTGCCAATGATACCCGTGATTAGTGTATCAAAGTATCGAGTTCTCTACTCGAGTACCGAGTTCTCTGCTCGGGTACCAAGCTCTCTCCTTGGTACTTAGACCTTCCAATGTGCTCTCTTGGTTACAGCAAAGGTGCTACTTCCCCACTATGGCCAACAGTGGAGGCGTGTGTGATAAAAACCCGGTATAACAACCCATCACTATCACGAGCCCCATAACTCGTGACGGCGATGCATCGTCACACCAACGACTCAATCAAATATGCCAGCTGGACTCATGCAATGCCAAGTAGATGTTTACTGGTCATGAAATCTCAAATAAGGAATAAGTTCGACAAGAGCGAACTTATTCAACAAGTAGTTGTTTACTCACTTAAGGGACCACACAAGAATTCGACAAGAGCGAATTCAACATGTCAAATAGATTCATTATTCTACAACATTCTCTCAATCATGCATTTATTTCACACGATCACACAAACCACATAAGAACTCGATTGAGTCTTATAAGCACACACATCAAATATGCCCTTCAATCCATCCCAAAGTCACGTAAGCTAATTCATTAGTCTAACGCACTAAATTCATCATATTAAATAGATATATCATTCTCTAACATGCTCTCGATCATGCATCTACTCCACACGATCACACAACCGCATAAGAACTCGATTGAGTCTTACAAGCACACATACATCAAGGCATACTCATCAATCCATCTCAAAGTATCGTAAGCTAATTCATTAGTCTAACGAACTACATTCGTCGTAGGGATTGATTGTGGAGTCGTTATTGTTCATAACTCCCTAAATTCAACTCCGGTGAGTTTTACTAAAATTCAACCAAGTAGAGTATTGATACTATATGTATCACATTACCCTTCCCTAAGTTCTCCGTTCATTTAGAACTCTATAACTAAGCCGTTCATGTTCTCGAACTAGCCTTAAACACAATCTCGAGTTTCAAACCCTAGTTTCGGTGATTTTGTTAAACCATGAATTGAACCGAATTCTTTCACAAGAGTTATTCCCAAGCTTAATACAAACAACATTCATGCTTTAATAAATGTCAAAATCATAACTTCATTGAGATTTCATAAAATCATACTCACATTTTATATGTTGAATTGAAGGTTGTGTCTTCACAAAAGGTGTTCAAAATCAACATTAAAACAACTATAATGAAGGGGTCATGCTATTTTATTTAACATGAAAATCTCAGGGAATTGTCACTCACCTTAGTCCTATGATTAATGGAGGAAAGGTTGATAAGAGTAAGGATTCTTGTAGAGGTGATCAAGAGCTTCGATTTGGCGGTCTCGGCTCGACAATCGGACCACCGGATCTCCGGGAAATGGCCCTTCAACCTAGGGTTTCTTCCATGGACGAAAATTGGAGCTCAAGCTTCTAATTCTCTGGTTTTGTTAGACAACAATGGCTGAAGGTCTGATTTTGTGTTTATATATCTCCCTAGAAGACCCCAATCCAAGTGAAAGGCATTATGAGGCTTCTCATTGGCTATGGCATGTGAGCCATTGATAAGAGATGATCTAAGGGTTCAAAAGCATCTTAGACAAGTCAACAAAGGTGGCTTAGACTCACCAAGGTCGGCCAAGGGCAAGGGCTCAAGGGTCATAAGCCAAATCCACTCAAAACTCACAAATGCAGAAAACTGGACAACAAACAGTCAATCTTGTAAAATCGACCATAAATAGCTCACACCTCCAAATGAGGTGATTATTGATTTTTGAAACTATGAAACTATACTTTAAACTATACTATAGTTTAGCCTTTTAAATTACTCAATTTGGACTTATATTCATCACAATATGGCTACTACAAGTTCAAGTACAGAAGCTGATTTCCTGAAAACAGAATTCTGGCACAGCCGTAAGTCAAGACCTAAATGAGGCACTTATACACCTTGGAAAAATACCATATTTTACAGGGAGTATACTAACATATGTAGGTAGAACATACTAAATTTTTAGAAAATTCTCTTTAGTAGATTGGTACCAGAATTTTCCCGAAGTTCGCCCAAAAACCGGACTGAATCTGTGAAGTAATAAGTTGATCATCTTATTTCCAAATGCAACCAATCTATGAACATGTATAAGGCTTGTTTAAACATGCTTATGGCTTGTATTCAAGGCCTAGAACTCAACCAAATATCTCTCGAGACGAAAAGAAGGCAATACAAGCAATGATGTACAACCTCAAAACACAAACGAAGCAACGAAGCTTCTAAACTCCCAACCAAGAATGAAACAACTAAGATGAACATTGTAAATCTTGTATGCAAGGTATTAAAACTCTCATGAGACTTATTAAGGTGCTAACACGTTAATACGAACACCGAAAACAACAACAACAAGGCATGCAACGCATGGAAGACCATTACTCTATTATGATCTTAACCAATTCAATGCCAACACGATATGAATGAAATGAAGTCTCAAATATGTAAAGACATATTATAAACATGTCATAATGATGACAAATACGAAATGGGGTTTGGGTTCTCACATCCTCCCCCACTAAAAGGAATTTAGTCCCTAAATTCATACCAGAAATCTCGAACAAGTAAGGGTATTTCTCCCTCATCTCAAGCCCAGTCTCCCATGTGGCTTCCTCAATATCATGATTATTCCACAAGACCTTCACTAAAGGAATTCGCTTAGTTCTCAAGACTTGCTCCTTAATATCAAGGATCCTCACCGGTTTTTTTTCAACGTAGGAAGGATCGGGCTCAAAGGAAATCTCCTCATAAGTAAGGACATGTGACTCGTCCTTCAAGTACTTACGAAGCATGGAAACATGAAACACATCATGAACACCCGATATAGACGGTGGTAACGCAAGTCTATACGCCAAAGAACCAATCCGCTCTAAGATCTCGAACGGACCAATAAACCTGGGAGAAAGCTTCCCTTTCTTCCCAAACCGCTTAGTACCGCGCCGGGGCGATACCTTCAGGAACACAAAGTCACCAACCTGAAACTCAAGATCACGTCTCCGGTTGTCTGCGTAGCTTTTCTCGCCTACTCGAGCCGTAAGCAATCTGTCTCTAATCGCCCACACTCTCACCGATCGTTGCACCATCTCCGAACCCCATAATCTAGCCTCACCAACCTCATCCCAGCAAATCGGTGATTGACACTTACGCCCATACAATGCCTCGTACGGCGCCATCTCAATGCTCGAATGATAACTGTTATTATACGCAAACTCAGTCAACGGTAGATGTGAATCCCAACTACCCTTAAAATCCATATCACACGCACGTAGCATATCCTCCAAGATCTGTATCAATCGCCTCGACCGACCATCGATCTGGGATGAAACGCCAGATCGAAATTCACTCCAAAGCCTCCCGCAAAGAATGCCGTAACCTAGAAGTAAATCTGGGTCTCTATCTCGACACAATGCTAACCAGGTACACCTGCGTAGTCTCACAATCTCCTGAATGTACAACGCTGCCCACTGACTCAAACTGTAGGAAATCGCAATAGGGATAAAATGAGAAGACTTAGTCAACCTATCAACGATAACCCAAACTGCATCAAAGCCTCTACGAGTACGTAGCAACCCTGAAACAAAATCCATGGTGATATGCTCCCACTTCCACTCAGGAATCTCAAGTGGATAAAGCAAACCTAAGCTCGGTGCTCACTTTACCTCGGGCGCCAAACATCTCGAAACATACTCGCCTATCTCCTCTTCATACCATTCCACCAAAACTGCCTCTTCAAGTCACGGTACATCTTAGTACTACCCGGATGTATCGTATACTTGGCCTTATGAGCCTCATCAAGAACCATACGTTTCACTTCATCAGAAGAAGGAACGCAAATCCTACTCTGGAACGTCAAGATCCCATCACTGTTTATCGCGAACTCGGGTGTATTATTCTCACCCAATCCCTCGATAATCTTCATCAAATCTGGATCAGTAGCTTGAGCTTCCTTGATCCACCCAAACAATACTAGTGTAGCACGAACACTAGCAAAGAGAACACCATACTCACTCACAACAGGACTCCATTCACGGATATCCTCGAGCATCTTCCAAAGCAGCGTCACAATAAACCACGAAGTTCTCACCACCAAGGCAAAGCTAAAACCGGAGTTGTAGTCAACCTCTTCTTCAACTCCTGAAAGCTAGCCTCACACTTGTCACTCCAAACAAAGGCAGACTTCATCTGAGTAAGATTAGTCATAGGACTGGCAATCTTAGAAAATCCCTCAATGAACCTACGGTAATAATCCGCCAAGCCTAAGAAACTACGGACTTCAGTCACCGTACTAGGCGTCTTCCATTTGGTAACAGCCTCAACTTTTGATGGATCCACCGCGATACCATCACTAGACACAACATGCCCAAGAAAAGCAACTTGTTCTAGCCAGAATGCATACTTGCTAAATTTAGCAAAAAGCTGTTTCTTACGCAACACAGTAAGAACCTCTCTCAAATGATGCTCATGATCCTCTCATGACTTCGAGTACACAAGGATATCATCAATGAACACCACTACAAAGCAATCAAGGTACTCATGAAATACTCTATTCATCAAGTCCATGAAAAACCAGCGCTGCTTGTCAAATCAAACGGCATCACAACAAACTCATAATGGCCATAACACGCACGAAAAAGGCCGTCTTCTGACACCCTCCACGCGAACCCTCAACTGGTGGGAACTACTCCTCAAGTCTAACTTGGAATACACAACAGACCCCTGAAGCTGATCAAAGAGATCATCAATGTGGGGTAATGGGTACTTAATCTTTATAGTAACCTGGTTCAACTGACGATAGTCAATGCACAATCGCAAACTACCATCCTTCTTCTTCACAAACAAAACCGTGCACCCCGAGACACACACTCGGTTTAAAAACTCTATCAAGCAGCCTCGCAATCGCTCCTTCAACTCTCTCCCAACTTAGCTGGAGCCATCCTATAAGGTGCTCGAGCGATAGGTGAAGTACCGGGCAATAACTCAATGCAAAACTCTAACTCTCTATCGGGAGGTAATGCATAATCAGTCGAAAAGACATCCGGAAATTCATTAACTACCGGTACATCCTCTATACTAACAGAAGACATGCTAGTATCAAGCACACAAGCAATATACCCAGTACACCCCTGAGATAGAAGTTTTCTAGCCCGTAAAGCAGAAATAACATGCATACCTCTCATAGCATGACGCCTCATAAACACAAACTCCGAATTCCTGCATGGCAAAAGTAACCCTCTTGCGACGGCAATCTACTAAAGCATGGTAAACACATAGCCAATCCATTCCCAATATCACATCAAAATCCCAGATAGGCAATACTACCAAACCCGCATGCAAAACCCGATCACAAACAAGTACATCACAACCCCTATAAACCTTAGACGCATGCAAGCATCACCCAACTGTAGACACCTCAAGCACATAAGGCAACCGAAAGCAGCAATACACATAAATTCATAAAATACGGTGCATCATAATTGCACCTTTATAACAATACACCATTTGTTGTTCCATACCTTTTTGGTAATTGGTTCGGTCAATTTCAAATCTAATTTATACCATTCTAGTTCTCCGACGAAGACCTCTTGATAATCAAGTCAGGGGCCCTCTGAAGTGACTTCAAAGCTGTCGTAGCGATGTGGGGTGTTCGTGAATCACATAAAAACATCCTTTATATCGGTCTCAAGAATACAAATCATACGCAGATATAGGCATGGCATCAACATCATGCAACATAGTATATTAATTTACTATGTATGTAAACAAGATTTTGAAATATTCATACCATTAACTACCTATCAATGGTAGATAAAACACATTATACAAGGCTAGTACACTATCAATGTATTAGACTAATCAAGAGACAATACAACATTTCACGCGTCACTAGGTAGCTATTCTTACTAACTAGTATACGACCAATCCTTATAAGTCAATCCGTATACGGGTCGACAACCAATCATCACGTGACCACCTGCTGGCCAATCTCCAAGTTCCAACATATCATGGGGAAATTTCACCTTGATCAAGGTAGTCCCCGCAAATACCCAAACACAAACATCGGAAAGAGTTCTCAAATCCCAAAGACCAAGAATACAAGAACCGGTGGTTAATTACTACCATAACTATCTACACCAGATAGTAATCTATGAAATACTAATAGGTACCACGGGAGGTTTAACCACTCCGCCTCTCGAAACGTACATTACAACGAACTTTCGCCATAATGATTAACACGACGATCACCCTTGGGACCGACAATGCCTAGCTTCTCGATTCCTAAAAATGGAACAAGGAACAACAAATTTACCGAAACGCAAAGACCACTCTTGGTATAATCAACTCATTAGCAAAGTATAGAGAAATATAATACTCCTAGACACAAACCTTCACTCACAACAATCTAGAACAAACGAACTTAGTACTCCAAGTCGTATTCATTCTCGAAGAATCTGCCAATAAGGCATGATACAGAACACTCAACGTCAAGATTCACACAGGGAACCAACCCACCTAGGCCATGGAACCTATCCTGGCCGATAGCTAACCTATAAAGCTCTCGATACTAACCGAAGCTGTGACGACTAATCTCCCGGACGATGGAATCACAAGTCAAGTCGCCCAAATAGGACAACAATACATGCAAAGACTCGCTTTTAGAAAACGACGTGACGCAACATTTCGATGAAGCGACTCGACACCAAAAGGCCTAATAATTTAAAACTTTTTACACCGATATAACAATTAATACAATTATACCAAATCATCGGCGAATTTACTCACCGGAACCCAACACTACACGCTCATGCAAATATACCTCGGCGACGGCTATAACATGCCTGAGAACAACATACTTAAATAAGAGCTAAAGTAATGCCCAATGAAGTTTTAAAACGATGAACCATAATACGTATACAAGGCTCTACAGGTACATGCGCGCAAGACACAAAATAGGATATACGTATAGACATAAATACAACAACACCAAATTCCCAAAGCAAAGTCTAAATGACTTGCTAATCCCAACGCCCTTACAAAAGAGAACAAAACAAGGACATCTAATAACCACAACCTCGTCGCGTGCGATCACGACAAGCATGAACCGCTGCGCTACGCCTTTACAACGAGCGGTACCGAACCTGAACGGCTCGGATCTAAAGAAGGAGGGGGTAAAGGGAGGGGTAAGTCATAAAGACTTTGTGAGTTAACAATTATGCATGTCATGGCATCATGCAACATACATATCAAGATATCATTTTTAATATCAAGTCACTCAAAGCGTGCCTCATTTAATAAACACTTAAAACACATATCCATGGTAGCACATTGTTTCACATAAGTGCTATAAAGGTAAACCACATATAAGGAGGATAGGATATGAAACCGATGCCGCTACGTAGCTCCTGCAATACACAGCGTTAACATTCGTGCCAATGATACCCGTGATTAGTGTATCAAAGTATCGAGTTCTCTACTCGAGTACCGAGTTCTCTACTCGGGTACCAAGCTCTCTCCTTGGTACTTAGACCTTCCAATGTGCTCTCTTGGTTACAGCAAAGGTGCTACTTCCCACATGTGGCCAACAGGTGGAGGCGTGTGTGATAAAAACCTAATAACAATCCATCACTATCACGAGTCCCATAACTGTGACGGCATGCATTGTCACACCAACGACTCAATCAAATATGCCACTGGACTCATGCAATGCCAAGTAGATGTTTACTCGGTCATGAAATTCAAATAAGGAATAAGTTCGACAAGAACAAACTTATTCAACAAGTAGTTGTTTACTCACTTAAGGGATCACACAAGAATTCGACAAAAGCGAATTCAACATGTCAAATAGATTCATTATTCTACAACATGCTCTCAATCATGCATTTATTTCACACGATCACACAAACCACATAAGAACTCGATTGAGTCTTATAAGCACGCATATCAAATATACCCTTCAATCCATCCCAAAGTCACGTAAGCTAATTCATTAGTCTAACGCACTAAATTCATCATGTCAAATAGATATGTCATTCTATAACATGCTCGATCATGCATTTACTCCACACGATCACACAACCGCATAAGAACTCGATTGAGTCTTACAAGCACACATACATCAAGGCATACTCATCAATCCATCTCAAAGTATCGTAAGCTAATTCATTAGTCTAACGAACTACATTCGTCCGTAGGGATTGATTGTGGAGTCGTTATTGTTCATAACTCCCTAAATTCAACTCCGGTGAGTTTTACTACAATTCAACCGAGAAGAGTATTGATACTATATGTATCACATTGCCTTCTCCTAAGTTCTCCGCTCATTTAGAACTTTATAACTAAGCCGCTCATGTTCTCGAACTAGCCTTAAACACAATCTCGAAGTTTCAAACCCTAGTTTCGGTGATTTTGTTAAACCTTGAATTGAACCGAATTCTTTCACAAGAGTTATTCCCAAGCTTAATACAAACAACATTCATGCTTTTAATAAATGTCAAAATCATAACTTCATAGAGATTTCATAAAATCATACTCACATTTTATATGTTGAATTGAAGGCTGTGTCTTCACAAAAGGTGTTCAAAATCAACATTAAAACAACTATAATGAAGGGGTCATGCTATTTTGTTTAACATGAAAATCTCAGGGAATTGTCACTCACCTTAGTCCTATGATTAATGGAGGAATGAGTGATCAAAGCAAGGATTGTTGTAGAGGAGGTCGAGGCCTTCGATTTGGCGGTCTCGTTCGCCGATCGGACCACCTAACTCCTGAAATGGTCCTTCAAGTTGGTGTTCTTGATTTGGACGAAAATGGTGAAGTGAGCTCGATTCTCTCGAACTTTAGACCAACAATGGCTGGTTTTGATGAAAGATGGCTTATATACTTGTCTACAAAGCCCCCAATCCAAGTGAAGGGCATTATGAGGCTTCTCATTGGCTATGGCATGTGAGCCATTGATAAGAGATGATCTAAGGGTTCAAAAGCATCTTAGACAAGTCAACAAAGGTGGCTTTGAGTGCCCAAGGTCGGCCAAGGGGCAAGGGCACAAGGGTCTTCAACCAAAAACACTCAAAAACTCAAATAGGCTGAATCGGCACCTTGCTCGCTTTCACTTTGGGGCCATGCGACCGCATGGTCCCCTTCCAAAGATTCTCGCACATTTTTGCATGCTCTCAAAGATCTCCACGCGAGCCAGCCTCCAAAACTCAATGCGACCGCGAGGTTCTGAACTAAAACTTGTCCTAAACATGTCCAAACTCAAAGACAACAATCCTAAGGTGTTACCAAGCCCAAAACAAGTCGGAAACACACCCGAAACACATTCGAATCAAGCTAAAACATGGCTGGAACCACTCGACAATTGGCCAACGAATCAAACCCGAATCAATCCCAACTCAATCTAGGATAGAATGAACATGTATTAGGCTTGTTAAATCATGGTTATGGCTTGTATTCAAGTCCTAGAACTCAACCGAACTTCTCTCGAGACGAAATGAAGGCAATACAAGCAATGATGTACAACCTAAAACACAAACGAAGCAACGAAGCTTCTAAACTCCCAACCAAGCATGAAACAACTAAGATGAACATTGTAAATCTTGTATGCAAGGTATTAAGACTCTCATGAAACTTGTTAAGGTGCTAACACGTTAATACGAACACCCGAAACAACAACAACAAGGCATGCAACCCATGGAAGACCAATACTCTGATATGATCTTAACCAATTCAATGCCAACTCGATATGAATGAAATGAAGTCTCAAATATGTAAAGACATATTATAAACATGTCATAATGATGACAAACATGAAATGGGGTTTGGGTTCTCACATGTTGTCTCCGGCATGTTGTGGCCGTTGAGGATATTATATGCATGTGTTATAATTGTAGGAGTAGTTGTTGGGTTCCGGCTGTAACGTCGCCGATGACTTGTTTATTTTAAGTTATTTTCTGGCCAAGTGTAGCCGAGTTGTTTTATGTATGCGATATTGCGCCACGTGAAATTTTATATTCCTACTTGCACATGCTTGTATCTTGCCTATTTGGACGGTCCGGCTTGGGATCTCGCATTGGGGTCCGGGTCGGGTCTTCACAAGGTTGGTGGTTCTTGGTTAGAAGGTTGAGAAGATGAAGGCTTACTGGCAGCTGTAGAAGAGCTGCCAGCAGACTTGTCTTGTATGCCGGCCTTCAGCTCTAACCTTATCCACTTGGCTTGATGCTTTTCAGCCTCTTCTTCTTCCGCCCTGGCCTTTTTGGCCTTGGCAGCTATCTTCTTCTTTAGTAATAGCTCAGACTCATTAGTCTGATCTTTTGCTACCTGGTAAATGTCTTGAGCAACTTGGGCATTGAATGTTTTAGCTACTTTACGATGGCTCTTGCTAGAAACATCATATGCTTCCATGTTGAAGTGTGTGACGACCATTGGCGTTGACTTGGCAACCTTTTCAAGAGAGATATTGGGAAGTCTTCGTTGCTGCCATCGCTTATTCTCATATTCAGCATATTTGTTGAAGAACGTGGCCGTCAGCTGCTTGTCCTTGGTTATCGAAGTAAGTTCATCTTCCTTAATGGAAGAGTTGATTTCTGTGGAGGCCCGTAGAAGGACGTTGATTAGTCTCACAAAAGGCCGTTTGAGGTTGGGGTTGTCCTTCACTTTCTCAACATACTATTTCAGCTCGTTGTATATGATAGCTCTGTAGTTGAGCTGGGTATGTAGGAAGACAGCACAGGTGAGGTTCAGCTGTTGGGCAGTGAACATGTCGTGTGCCCCGCCTTTGAATAGAAGGCCTTTGTCAAGCAGATGGCTTGTGCAGTAAACTTCCAGAGGGAATAGATTCCTTAGCATTTTGCCTTAAGGTTCCCTTGGGACATCAATTCCCCTCATTGCTTCCCATGCATGGTTAGCCTCAGCAATGGTTATCTCAGATACACCACCATAGCGTACACCGATGATTGTGGAAATTGTCTTGGCAATGATAGAGACGGGTCGTCCTCGAATCCATCCACGCATTGTAAACGGAGTCTTAGGGTTGATGACCATTCTTTGATAGAATTCCTCAGCAAGGGGAATGTTGTAGTCCCTGTCATTGAGACAAAATAGCAGAAGAATCCCCGAAGCATTAAAGTCCTCACAAGCTTTGACTCCGGTTGTGAATGTACGGACAGTGTTGAGGTCTATGCACATGTCAGGTACATAGAGTTTAGGGTCAAAAGTAATAATGATATCGTGAGGAGCAGGAAATCGAGGGTATCCTAGTAGATTGATGTCCAAACCAGGTGGGATGACCTTTTCTGGGTCAAACTCCTTCCTATTATTGCTCTTTGACTTAGTAGATGTTTTCACCTATAGAAACATTTTGATTTTTCAAAATAGACAATCAAGGATTTCATTTTTATGAAAATTAATCAAAATTTTGAAACCCTTGAGTGGGTTGAACAGTTTGAACCAGAGAAACATATAACAGATGATTTTTAAGAGAAATGAGTACACAGAGCATAGAGAAAACTGTTAGTTTCAAGGTTTTGAAAAAAAAAACAACAATGGCGGAAACTGACCCGATACGCAAAAGCGTCCTTTTGTATTCTGAAAAAAATAACTCAAAAGAGGAAATACTAAACAAAATTCGATGAATAGTAAACTAGAGAGTCGTGAAATGCTTACCATTGTCGCTGTAGAGAAGAAGAAGTACGAAAATTTTGGAAAAGGAGGGAGCAGTTGCAGAGAGAAAGAGAGGGTTTTGAGAAGAGAGAGAAATATTAGAGAGAAAGGAGGTTTTCGTAAAGTGTTGAAAAGGCGGTTCAAAGTCAATATAAAGAAAAAATCATTTAGCGAAAAAGTTGTGACTTAAGAGATTTTCAAAGTATTAAAGCTTTTTGACTTTCAACCCCTTTTTTTAGAAACCTTTCCCGCTTTAATAGACTAAATTGAAACACTAACCTGGTAAAAGTTTGCCGATATAGTGCAAATAAAGTCTGCCGGTTTGTAGAAATCTAAGTCTACCAGCATGAAAGAAAAATATAAAGAATAGAAATATAGTAGTAGGATCAATCATACCAAGATTGCTCCTTAAATACGCAAACTTGGTTGCATCTAGTGGTTTGGTGAGAATGTCAGCATATTAATGTTCAGTTGGAACATATTCCAAACTGATGTTACCTTTTTCCACATGATCTTTGAGGAATTATTAATGGATATCAATGTGCTTTGTCTTCGAGTGCATCACTGGATTCTTGGAGACTGAAATTGCTGAAGTGTTGTCACACGTGATTGGACAATTTGCAGTCTTGATGTTGTAGTCCACTAGTTGCTGCTTCATCCATAGTAGCTAAGAGCAACAATTGCTGGCAGCAATATATTCTGCCTCTGTGGTTGAATTTGCAACCGATCCTTGCTTCTTGCATGACCATGAGACAAGTCTATTTCCTAGAAATTGACAAGTCCCACTGGTGCTTCTTCTGCTCACTTTGCAGGTTGCATAATCTGCATCTGAGTATCCAACTAGATTGAAGTTGTTGCACTTGGAATACCATATACCTAGATTTATGGTAGTTGACACATATCTGATGATACGTTTGGCAACAAGCAAATGTGATTCCTTTGGATCTGCCTGAAATCTAGCACAAACACAAACATCAAACATAATGTCAGGTCTACTGGCAGTTAGGTAAAGAAGTGAACCTATGATTCCTCGGTACTTGGTCACGTTCTCTTGCTTTCCCTTTTCATCTTTATCAAGATGGCAGTCGGTAGACATTGGAGTTTCAAATCTTTTTGCTAAATCAAGACCAAATTTCTTGATGAGTTCCTTTGCATATTTGGTTTGGCTGATGAAGATTTCGTCAGAAGTCTGTTGAATCTGCAGTCCTAGAAAGTAGGTGAGCTCTCCCATCATGCTCATCTCGAACTTGCTTTGCATCAGCTTCTCGAATCTCTTGCATAGGCTTTGGTTTGTAGATCCAAAGATAATGTCGTCCACATAGATTTGTACCAGAAGAGAATGACCCTTGTGCTTGAGGATGAACAGAGTAGTGTTTATTCTTCCTATCACGAATCCTTGTTCAATTAAGAACTTGGATATCGTTGCATACCAAGCTCAGGGAGCTTGTTTTAGGCCGTAGAGTGCTTTCTTGAGTCGGTAGACATGATCATGTTTGTCTTGAATGAAAAAACCTGGGGGTTGTTCAACGTATACCGTTTCTTGAAGATCACCATTAAGAAAGGCACTCTTAACATCCATCTGATACACTTTGAAATCCATGAACGAAGCATAGGCTAGAAAGATTCTGATTGCCTCTAATCTAGCAACATGAGCAAATGTTTCATCGAAGTCAATTCCTTCTTCCTGTTGGTAGCATTGAGTAACCAATCTAGCCTTGTTTCTAGTGACGTTTCCATCTTCATCTCTCTTGTTTCTGAATACTCACTTGGTGCCGATAACTGGATGTCCAGTCGGTCTTTGTACTAAGCTCCACACTTTGCATCTTTCAAACTGGTTCAGCTCTTCTTGCATAGCTTCAATTCAGTAATGGTCTTCGATAGCTTCATCAATCTTCTTTGGCTCGATTTCAGACACGAATGCGAATGCAAACATAGTCTCATTTCGAACTATATTCCTAGTACGAACTCCTGAGTTGAGATCACCAATGATTTGAGAAATGGGACGATCTCTAGTTTCAATAATAGCTGGGGGAAGATCACTTCTAGTGTGTTCTTCCCTTAAAGATTCTGGAGTTGGTTGAGAAGGAGAGTCACCAAAATCTGGTTCAGAAGAGATAGGATCTTAGAAACCTTCATTTTCTGGTGAACAAGAAGGGTGAGTGATCTGCAAAGGTGTTTGGGGTAAAACAGAAGAGATTGGTTCAGGATTAGCAGAAGAGTTGAAGTTGGCATCGGCAGAGTTGAAGTCTGCCGGTGCAGGGTTAGCAGAACTGGTAGGATCTGCAGTTGGAGGATTCTGAAGTGGAGTAGAGGTAGATGATGTATTTGTACCTATCTCATCATCATCAAAATTATTAGCAACATTCGGAGCCTTTCGAGGCTCTAACAAGTCATTTTCATTAAATAATTTTTAAAGAAGTTTTGTTCAATATGTGAAATGCTTTTGAATGTTTGGAATAGCCCAGAAAAATTCCTTCGTCTGATTTTGAATCAAATTTTCCTCTATATTCTTTTCCATTATAAAGAATAAAACATTTGCAGCCGAAGATTTTGAAAAATCCTATGTTTGGGGCTCTTCCTCTCCATATTTCATATGCAGTTTTGTTATGAAACTTGTTTACCAGGGATCTGTTTTGTGTAAAACATGCAGAGTTGATGGCTTCTGCCCAGAAGTACTTTGGAAGTTTTGCTTCTGCCAACATAGTTCGTGCTGCTTCAATTAGTGTCATGTTCTTTCGTTCATCTACACCATTTTGTTTAGGAGTTCCGGCAGCATAGAAGTTGTGGCCGATCCCGTGGTCATCACATATCTTTCTACACCATTGTTTTTGAATTCAGTGTCGTTGTCCGATCTGATGTCACTAATATCTTCAAGCATTTGAGTTTGAAGTCTTATGAAAAGAGCGGTGACCAGATCATATATCTCATCTTTTGATGTCATTGTTTTGATCCATGTGAATCTAGAGTTGTCATCAACTACTACAAGTGTGTACTTGTCTCCTGAGATACTGACCGTAGTGATTAGTCCAAAGAGATCCATATGCAGAAGTTGAAGAGGTCTGGTCGTTGACATGACAAACTTTCTTTTGAAGGAAGACTTGAAAAGTTTTCCTAATTGGAAAGCTTTACAACTTCTATCATGGTCGGTAGACACCGTAGGTAGACCTTTGACAAGCCCATATTTGGAGAGCTTGGAGAGGTACTTGAAGTTGAAGTGATTGAGATGCTTGTGCCAAAGCCAACTGTTGTCCTGAACATTGTCAGCAACTAGGCAGAGGCTGGAGAATCTCCCAAGAAGGTTTAAGTCCACGACATACTTGTCTATTGCCGGTCAGTATCACTGAGCTTGATTCACGATCTTTGATGAGACATTGGTTGGAGGAGAATTGGCAGATGAGTCCTTTGTCGCAGAATTGGGATATGCTCAGAAGATTATGCTTTAAGCCGTTCACTAGAGAAACTTTGTTGATGGAGAGACTTCCTCTAGTGATTGAGTCATACCCAATTGTTTTTCCTCTTACATTGTCGCCAAAAATCACCGTGGGACCTTTTGCTTCAGCTATATATGTGAGTAGACTTCTATTTCCTGTCATGTGTCTAGAACAACCACTATCAAGGTACCAGATGTCTTTATCTTTTGAATTTATAGCCATGAAGCAGACCTAAAAAATATCAAAGAGAACAAGGTCCCCTTTATTTTCTTATGGGTCCTGAGGATTAGCAACCTTTTGGAACTCATACCTGCCTAACCTTAAGAGAACTGAGTCTTTCAGATTTTGGTGTGAACCTTAGCAAGCATTCTGGGGCCAGATGGCCTAAACAATTGCAAGAATGACAAAGATGAAAGTTCCATGGAGAACTGTAAGTAGTCTTAGCTGAAGAGTGCTTGTGATTATCCTTGATCTTAACAGCAGTCTTTGGTTCAGCTGACTTGTTGATAGTAGACTTAATTGGTTTCTGTTGAACCTTCCTAGGTATGTTACCAGCAGACTTAGCTTTGGCTGATCTGTTGATAACCCTTTTAGGATGATGTGGTAGAATACCTTTAAGTTTATTTTTAACAAGTTTAGGTGCCTTGCCCATTTCATAGACAAACTTGATAGGCATCAGTAGAGATTTCTTAGGTCTACCGCCAACAGATTTTTCCTTGGCAGAGTTTTTGTCGGTAGACTTTGGTTTCTCTACCATTCCTTTCTCAAGCTTCTCATTAGAAGCAGTTATCTTGGCTTTCCCTTTCTGAACCTTGGGGTAAACGTAAGGTACACTTGTATAACCAAGTCCTTTTTTACCCTTGTTTCCGAACGTCTGTTTAGAGAGGAAGATATCATAAGCAGTCTCGGAGGTTTCACCTTTCTCCATGACAGAAGAGGGGGTCTCACTGGGCTCATCAGAATATCCTAAGCCAGATTTATCTTTGCTTGACTTTTGGCTTGAAAGGATTTCTTCAAACGTATCCTTGGAGCTGTTCCAGGAGTCAATTGTCTTTTGCAAGGCAATCTTCTCCAGGTCAAGTCCTTTGATGTGCTCAGTGAGACATTCGATTTTGTCACAAAGGAATTTGTTTTCTCCTTTAAGCTTGATATTTTCTTGTTGACATCTATTGAGAGTTTGAATCTCAGCTGTCAGCAGTGATTTCTCAGTAGCCAGCTTCTCACAGTGCTTGGCGAGTTTTACGTAGGTTGCTCTAAAGGAATTGAACTCTTCAAGCATATCTTGATTATCTTTAAAAAGTTCTTCCTTACTGAGATTCTCACAATTAATCTCACTTTTGTCGAAAGGACTAGGTGAGGTTTCGACTTCATGTTCAGAGTCATAGGTGCGGCCTGAATCATGAGCTATTGAGCATATGTTAGCTTGCTCACAATCATCCTCTTCCTCTTCTGAATCAGCCTCAAACCATGTAGTAACCTGGTTTTCTTCTATGTCTCCAGCCAGCATACATTTATGTTTTTGAAATTTCTTATATTGAGGCTTTCGGTATGCTTCAAATTTTGGCTTTGGACACATGGAGGCGAAGTGACTAGGTTTTCTACAATTGTAACACACAAGCTCTTCGATAAATGAGGTCTCACCAGTTCTTCTAAAAGGCTGCTGGTGTGTGTCCTTCCTTCCATATTTTGCAAACTTTTTGAAACATTTTACGAACATAGCAAATTGTTCGTCTGAAAGAAAATCATTTTCATTTGAGGAAGTAGAACGTTTATTTTCAACTGTGGTCTCTTCTTGTACCATGGCGGGCAAGGACACAGTTCTGAAATGTTTGTCTTGCTCTAGAGCTTGATTTACTTCGAGCTCATAAACCTTCAAACTTGCGTAAAGACTACGGAGAGTCATTTCGTTTAAGTTTTTAGATTCTTTCATTGAAGTGGTCTTAACATGCCACAAACTACCTAGAGAGCCTAGAAATCTCATATTCATTTCCTTTTTGCCATAGGTTTTACCAAGAGAAAAGCAACTATTAATTACCTTACTGAAGCGATCGTAAGCTTGTCTCAAGGTTTCCTTTGGATCCTTCTTGAAAGAGTCAAACTGTTGGATGAATGTATATTTTCTGTTGTCTCTTGTATCTTGGTCGCCTTCCAAGTATTCTACAAGAGCTTCCCACATCTCTTTAGCAGTCGTACACCGGATCACTTGTTCATAAGTGCTGGTGTCTAGAGAGCTAGTTATAATGTTGATTGCTTTGCTATCTTGCTCTACTAGTTTTCTGTCGTCCTCTGTCCATTCTGATTCTTCTTTGGGTACTTCGACAGGATTTCCTGTGATGGATGCTAGAAGGTTGGCCTTCATTGGTACGTGTCGTCCTTCTTGTACGCACTTCCATAACCTGTTATCAAAAGAATTCATAAAACGCATTATCTTATCCTTCCAAACATCGAAATGGCCTTCATCCAATATTGGGACGTGGTTCGCATTTGATGTAGGCAGCATGTAGTGTGTTTGTTCCATTGGATCGAGTCTCTCAAGAGTTTAATCTTGGAAAAACTAGTTTTCAAAGAGTTAGGCTCTGATACAAATTGTTAGTCCTAAAGGGCACAATAATAAGCTAGAAGAGGGGGTTGAATAGCTTATTAGACACTTAAAAACTTTTCGTATATGTTCCTAAAACAAGCACTTGCAATCTATTAAGGAGATTGAAGTAGCGGAAGTCTTGTAAGGAAGACAGTTCAAGTCTGCCGATTAAGGACTACCGGTAGACTTGACTGAATACTCAAGTTTGCTGTTGAAGAGATAAGTAAAGGAAATAAGAATCAGTTTAAAGCAGTAAGCAACAGTCAAGGAAGAACACAAGTATTTGAGATGGTTTACACTATAAAGAGTGTTACGTCCACCACCAAGGCAGTCAACCTTGGATTTAAAATATGCACTATGTTTTCCACTAGTTATATTACAAGGAATATATCTAATGGATCGTGTACAAAATATTTGACTTGTGTTTGGGGGTTTGGGAATTGAATATCTAGATAAACAAGATATTCAATTAGTGCAGAAGAATAGTTTAAGGAAGACAACAATAATAAACATAAGATAAATGTTGAAGTAGATCTTCTTGTTGTTGTCGAGGACTTCTTGATCAGTTTATGATCTCTTGAATGCACTGAGTATAAAGACTTAGAGTTGTTGAATTTCAGAGCATTTCAGGACAGACAATTGTTTTTCTTCAGTCTCTAATGACAGTATTTATAGCAGGAGCATTCTTGAGATCCGTTGAAGAAGACAAAGTGTAACAGCTCTATTAGGTTGAATGCATTAAATGCATGGAGCTGTCTTGTAGATTTCGTCCTCATTGATACTGAGCAGGGAGTGGTGCAAAGTTGTTTGCAGGAGTTGGTAGCCGAACAATCAGAATTTCAGACCTATAAGTGTCAGTCTGTTCACCTGCTCTGTCAAAGTTTAGTAGGTGAGAGTCTTCCAGCTTTTCAGAAAGCTGTTTAAGCATGTCTGAGAAGTTTGGGGATGCTTGAATTCAAATTTAAACTGATGAATGATAAATTTGAATTAATCCATTAAGTCTTGATAGGCTGGACACATCATGCTTGAACACGTGCATACAAGGTCTGCCGCTGGATGCTGTTTAAGGTCTTCCGGTGAAGGAAGGCTGAAGTCTTCCGCTAAACCTGTGAAGCCTATAAACAAACTATTCTATTGCGAAGTTTTATGCATAGTTGCCACACTAATTGATACACAACCCAATTAGCCACTAATGTATAAAACTAATGTAATGTATGAACAGATGTAAATCAAAATACAAATGAGAAACAATAGTTGTTTTAAAATAATTTTCGACCAGGGCTTTGAAGCGAGGAAAGATAGTGGTGACCTCAGACTTTTGTATGAGCGAGTAGAGCCATATGTAGTGAGTGTAGTGATCAACAAATATGACATAATATTTAAAACCATCAACAGAATGATGGGGAGAGGTCCAAACATCAGAATAAATAATTTGGAGCGGGAAAGAAGACACTAAAGTAGATTGCGAAAAAGGAATTTTGTAATTTTTATTGCATAAACAATCATTACAATGTTCTTGTTTGATGCGAGTAGTGTCTAACGTTACGCCTAAACTAGATAGAATTTGAGGTTGGATGGGTTCAGAGGGATGGCCAAGCCGATGATGACAGTCATGGGGAGAGACCTTAGACCCGACATAAGCAGATGGGCGAGCAGGAGGAGCTGTGGTCAACCATTCATACACACCATCGTTAGACTGCCCGGTCAGCAGAATGTTCCATGTCCGTAGATCCTTCACATGAAAAGAAGTTTGTAAGAACTCAATAGAGGTATTATTAGATAGACAAAATTTACATATGGAAATAAGGTTCTTTTTCATGTTAGGACCAAAGAGAACATTATGTAAGGTAAAAGTGTGTGATGGTGTATGAAGTGAAGAGGAACCAGTTTTGGAGATATGAAACCCGGTACCATCACCAATGACCATGTCATCTGTGCCCGTATAGGAGGTGTGAAGGTGGAGATTACCAAGGTCGCTGGTAACATGGTGAGAAACACCACTGTCAAGAAGCCAACCCGGAGTCCCTGTGTCATTTGAGGTCGCTAGATTGGCCCGCGGTGTCCAGCCACTTGCCGAGGAGGAAGTGGTAGCTTGGGTGTTGGTGGCAACCGGCTGGTAGGTCAGACAGCGAGTAACTGTGTGACCTTGTTGATGACAGCCTTGACACTTGCCAAGATATGGACGTTGTTGCCGAGAAGCTGGTCCTGAAGCATGCTGTGAAGGATGCCGAGGTTGAGAGGAAGCATGTCGAGCATGCGAGTTGTTGTTCCTCGGAGTAGTAGGATTGGTAGAGACTGGATGGGATAAGGACGTATGCTGAGATTGTTTCAAGAGTAGCTCGCGGTTGATGAGTTTTTCATGAAGCTCATCAGATGATATGGTGGTATCGCGTCCTTCAACCACATCCACTATGTGGCGGTAGTCATCATCCAACCCACCTAGGAGGATCTGAATGAGGTCCTCGTGGTCAAGCGGTTTGCCCAGAGCTGCGAGTTCATCAGCCCGACTTTTGACAAACTGCATGTAGTCGGAGATCGACTGAGTTCCCTTAGTTGCTCGCTTGATGTAATCCTTGATCTGTTTGATGTGGCCGCGAGTTGGGAGAGCATAGGTATGAGCCAGGATGTCCTATGCTTCAGGAGCAGTAGCGGCCTGTTGGATCATAAGAACCAGGGGAGTAGACAGGAAGCCAACAAGAGCGCCAAACAGGAGTTTGTCTTGGCGAATCCATGGCTGGTAGTGAGGGTTTGGGGGTGGGGACGTCCTTGGACAATTGAGCATCCTTGGTTAGGAGTATGGGAGGCAGGCAAGGGTGTGATCCGTCTTCAAACTTGTAGAGATCATAGCCAATGAGGGTGGCTTCAACTTGAAGTTTCCAAGCTATGTAGTTAGTGGAGGTGAGTTTGGTGATGTTGTGGTGGGAGATGTTGATGAGGTCGAAGGTTTGTGTGGGATCAAGGGGGTTTTTAATGGTGAGGGAGTGATTTCCGTTAGCCATGGGGAAGGGTGGTTAGGGCGGCGGCTAGAGGAAGAAGAAGAAGGTTTAGGAGCAAAGCTCTGATACCATGTAGAAACTGATAAAGTTTAGGAATAAAGGCATAACATTTCCATTGATTGAATCACCTATTTATAGGGAGAGATACAATTAGGGTTACACTTGGAGTAGGGTACAAGAAATCTATACAAGGAAGGTAACAAATAAGGAAAGAAATATACAAGGTAATTACCACTAACTAATAATTACAAATAACAAGAATAAATAAAAAAGATATAAATCTCTAATAGTTTTACACTCGTGCATTAAGTATCAAGTAATATATGTGAAAATAACACTAATTTTACGCACGTGCGTTAAACGCACAAACATATAACTCTTTTAATTAAATAAAAATCAAGCAAAATGAAGAAGAATAAAAAAAACAATATAATTAATAAAAAAAGAGGAAGAAAGCACATTTAATAAGTACAAAAATAAATACTCCCTCCGTTTTTAAATTATTGTCTTTTTTGACTTCGCACACCGTTTAAGAAAAATTAATTGACTGTATTATAAATATTGGTGAAATGTACATGTTTCCATAATTAAAGTATGTATTAAAAGTAAGGGTATAGTAGTAAAAGTATTTTTTTAAAAGGGAAAGTATGACATTTATTTTAGAACTAACGAAAAAGTAAAAGATGACGATAATTTGAAAACGAAGGGAGTGATACAATATCTAAAATATAAACAAAAAAATCTTTACATTGAGTAAGTGATGGGGATGTATCTAAATGTATTTTTTTGTTCGGAAAAATGTAATTGAACCATCTTCGTTTTTCTTTAAGTCAACAATTGATGAGAGTCTTGTGCTTGTGAATAACAAAAATCAATAGAGATGATGGTTTTCAGTTTCCGTAATGACGTAGTAGGTGTAGAAAAATGTTGGTTATTGAAACTACAAACATATAAAACTAAATAAAATAAAATTACTTTTCAAAGGAGTTAAATATCAGACTGTTTGTTATATTTGATAAATGAAGAATTGAAGTTGGGTATAACAAACTCAAAGCCTTCGGAAAAAAAAATAGAACCTTCAATTAAATATTAGGAAGCAACATTTTTTGCAACATGATTTTATAGGTCTTTTCAATTAAAAAAACACGAACAAAAAAAATCGGCATAAATGCATATATTTATTTCGATAACATAGTTTATATATGACATTTCCAATAAATAGAAAAGACAAAAAATAACACTCAAATATCCACATGGCCCAAAAAATCCAACTAAATGGCTCAAAAAGAAAACCTAAAACCTAGCCATACACGTTTTAGGTTTTTGCTATTAATCAACCGTTTGATTTGGACCACATTTAGAAAACCCTAAACCTAATTTCACACTTCATTTGGTCTCTCTCTCTCTCTCTCTCTCTCTCTCACCCAACCACAGTCCATCATTGTCCCTTTCACCTCAGGCTCTATCATTTTTACCTTTGTGACAACCTTTCTCTCACATTAAAGATTTTTGTTTACCTAGGCTTACCTTCCTTTCTACTAATTTTTCCTTTCATCGACTATGTAAAAATCCGTTTACTTTGAAATTTAGTTTAAGGTGACATTCAAGCTCTTTCACAATGCGAGAAGATTTTCAAGCTCTAATAGCAACCACGGAAAGGACAAAAAGGTTAACGCCTTACTTTGAACTGTTTATCAGTTATGCAAGCAAATATCGAGTGCTATTTTTTATGCTTCAATTTTGGTGATTTTTTTTTTCTGGATATGATGATATCTCACCGAAAAACATTAGATCTATTATTTGATTTTCTTGCTCTAAACAACTTCGTGGTAGTAGAACTGGTAATATTCGCATCTAACGAAATTATGAGATCGATATTTTTTTTGTTACATCTAGGCTTGTTAATGTATTTTCCTATTGATTCCCATATCAACATTTCTGACATGTAGATGTCTAAAAAAATCATCTACCTCTCAATATTCAATTTTTTTAATTTCATCACTAGCCAGTAATTTTGATCCTTGTTATTATTTTTTGATTAATGCTCAGATCAAAGTATTTATAAGATAACAGACTCCATATGTATCTGCTACCTCGAAAACAATGTTTTAATTTTGTTATTATTGATTCAGATCCTATATAACCACATTTTTTTTTAAACTTTTAGATCTATATATTTTATGAAATTATTATTTAGTTGGATAAGTCTTTTTGTTTTTATTTATTCATTAATTCACATATCTACATATTTGAATTTATAGTAGTCTCATATAAATTGACTTTATCGAGATATAAAATTGATGGTGAATTTTTATTTGGTTTTACTGAAATCAAATTAAAAATAACAGATACTTTATTATTATTATTATTATTATTATTATTATTATTATTATTATTATTATTATTATTATTATATTTTAATTTTATAGATCCAATGGTAAGTTTGAATTAGACTTTCCATTTATATATTATTTAAATAGATACATATTTCATTTAGATAACATAGTTTGGTAAAGGCAAAACGCATATTTGGGCTACTGTACTTTTCCAAAAATTGCAATTAGGTCACTGAGACGTCAAAACTTTTGGGAAGACCACTGTACCAGACTTATCATGCATGTTAACCCCTTTTTTGGATGGACGTTAAGTTTCGACGTTAACTTAGGTTAAATATCTATTTTTTCCTCGCCGTCTTCATCATCATCTTCTCTGATTCTTTAGGCATATTGATTTCCAGATCTGGTGTTCTCCAGGAAATTTAACCGATTTCATCACCATTTCATCCCCAAATCAGACACCCTCTCTCACAAATCTCCCACCCCCATCCAAGCCCTGTCTCTCTCATCCAACCAAAGCAGCTCTCGCCCCATCTTTAGGCTCTCCTTCTCTGGTGTCGTCTCCTTCACCGCCATGTCCAAATACACTCAAGCAACACCAGCTCTGACCCATCAACCATCTACCTCTTCTCTTCGCCCTCTCCGACCTCGCCTTTCGGTCTCCCACTGATTAGCCCTCTTCCATATTTCCATTGTTGTTCCTCCCTCCCTCGCACTACTAGAAAGCGCGAACTTCGGAAAATTTTTCGCGCCGCTTAGCTTACGTAAATTAAGCATCAGCGATGGAATTGAAATAAAAATACCTTCAACGACGGAATTTATCAGAGACGGAATTTCTGTCGCTAAAAATAAATTGAAATTAAATTCTGAAATATTTAACGACGGAAAATTCTGTCGCTAAAGGTGACCTTTAGCGACGGAAAATTCCGTTGCTGAAAATAAATTGAAATTAAATTCTGAAATATCTAGCGACGAAAAATTCCGTTGCTGTAATTAATATTTGTTTTGAAATATTTGTTTTCGTAAATAAATAATGTTCTGAAATATTTGTTTTTGTAAAATCTCTTTGTAAAATGCCTTTGTAAATTTAAAATAAATAATGTGTTGAAATATTTTTTTTCTTAACGTAACGTAATATTTGTGTTTTTGTAAAATCCCTTTGTATTTTTTAACGTAACTTAACTTAACGTAATGTAACGTAACTTAACGAAACGTAACGTAACTTAACTTAACATAACGTAACGTAACGTAACGTAACGTAACTTAACTTAACTTAACTTAACGTAACGTAACGTAACTTAACATAACTTAACATGAAATCACACTACGCCTATTGACGAAATGGTATAATGGAGTACGATGGACCATTATAACATGAAAACACGCCTATTGGAGAAATGTTATAATTGTAATACCCTGATTTCCAGTTAGCTTGAATTGTGTGCAATGCTCGTATTTCTTCCCTTGTTGAAGGCTTGTTTGGTTTACGAGAGAGTCTAGATGTGTATGAGAGATCACATTAAGACCAAAATAATATTAAGAGATGCCATATAGTTGTTGACTTGCTAAAGCCACAAGTCGTAACTCGACGATGGTCGAAATGCGACGCGATTGAGAATTTACTTGCGTTTTGTGTTCCTGACTTCGATTTGGTCCTAGATCTTTACATGATGATTGAATAACATGTTTAGATGTTTTAGACTTCTAGTTGGATGTATTCCTTGTGTCTTGTGAAGTTTTGACGCTTCGAGGATAGTAATTCTTCTTATCGCGTAGTTTGAGATTGAGCAGTGAGATCGTCTCGCCTTTCGGGAGTTCTTTTCTCCTATCTGTTATTCATCATCTGAGAGCCATTCAGGCCTATTCTATATCCCTTTGAAGTGTTAATAATATTGGGTTGTTGCCCGTCAGTTTATGATTTCATTCAACGCTTCGTTAGCGAGTTGTTACACCTTGCTTCGGTTTCGCTCCGGGTTGTTTCGGGAGTGTTCTGTTTGAGTTCTAAGCCATATTTGAGTGAGGTTTGAACCTTGATTGTTTAGGTTATGAATTAGAGTCCGTTAGGATTGAATTCTAGACCCTTTCGTGCATAGGAGGACTTGAGGATGCATAGGGGAGTAACCTAGGCCAAGCAAGGAAGCAAAATTGGAGAAGTGTAATTTTCTGAAGCATGCACTCGCATGCAAGAGATCCATGCGGCCGCATGGGGTGCTGTCCCTGTTATGGGCTGTTTTGGTTATTTAACACAATTGTCTATCCTAACCCTACCCAAACCCATCCTAACCCACTCCTAAACCTTCCTAACTATCATATAATATATCCTAACCATCTAATTGAGTTTTAGAGTGGATTAGTTGGGATTAATCAAGGGGAGATCATCACATTAGTTGTAAACATAAACCCACTTACTTTCTAACCTTTGTGAGGCCTTAACACCTAATTTAACCTTTCATATTCAGCCTACCTTTCTAAAAAACGTGGGAGAGCTCTTGAGAGCTGAAGAAAGGAGTCTTCTAGGGTTTCTTGAGAGCCCATCCTTGGATGCCATAGCTAGAGAGCTCCATTGCCCAATCCAAGCCATAGAATTGAAGAGGAGGTTGAGGTGAACTCTTTCCACCGATTGGAATTTCGCTTTTGGTTGCTTGTGTGAGGTTCCTGTGGTGTGCTCCGCGCCCGCCGCCTCGGGTGCGCGTGTGCGCGGACACCACCGCTCTCGCTCCACCCTCCCTTGTTTAGGGAAGATGAAATCTAAAGTGCGAGAGGAGTGTCTATGTTAGCACGCTGGAATGTGCCTCGGTTGCCTTGAGTGGATTTTATATCCAAAATGGGAACTAAAGGTTTCATGTCAAGTTATCCCTTATTTCGGGATAACAGATATTGAATGCATTACCCTTCCATTCCCATTCTCCTTTGTTTCGTTAAGGGAAAATAGAAGTGCAAGAAAGGATATTGCGACGCCCCCACTTATGGATTTATTGAAAATAGCCTTATGGCCCATTCGATCACTATGGGAGCTATGGGTTTCCGCATCAAGTTATCCCTTGTTTAGGGATACCAGATATGGGAATACATCACCCCTCCATTCCCGTATCTCCCTTTTTTGGGAGAACAGAAAGTGTAAAGAGGGAGTGTTGAGGCCCCACCGATCTCGAAAGTTTTAGAGTCGCCACCTTTATTTTAAGGCAAAAATAAAGGAAAACCGTAAAAGAAAACCGTAGATTTTAGAAAGCGGGTTCGGGGCTAAGTTACGAGTCGGGAAGGTGCTAGGCACCCAACTCGCCTTTCGGTCTCAAAACGTTTTTGGTCAAGAAGTATGCTCATTGTTATATTTATCTAGCAAATAAATAAGGTCTTATTTTGACAAGGGAAATTTAAACAGATACATTCGTGGCTACATTATTTACTGGGACCAGCCTGCCTCCTTCCAATAATTACAAACATATTTAAGAATATTTGGCCCTTATAACGTCTCTTTTACATAATATTTCCTAATCTAATCCGGGCAGCACAACGCCTTATATTGGCTACATTGCGCCGGATTTAAATAACAACTTTTGAAAAATAAATAAAAAGACAGAAAATGTAAATAAATAGAAATAACAACGCTCTTAAAGGTTTTACCTTTTAGCGCGGTTCGCTCGTCCTTCGGGGAGAGGGAGTCTTTTTGTTGTCTGTGTGTGTGTTGTTGTGTTGATTTTTGAAGTTTGGGCTTATCAACTCGGGCAGAGTGACAACTTTATTTGGGTAGGTTTTGGCCTTTTTGGTTGGGCGGAACCTAGACTTAAGTTTTGACTTTTTTAGCTCGTTACTCGGGCAGAGTAACGGCTTATTTTGAGATTTTTGGACTGGGGATGTGAGGTGGATACCTAACAACTAGGCTAGGGATCACTTATAACCTATGGGTTTTTGATTTGACAGAGTTTGGACGGGGTTTGGAGACTATAGGGGCTTCCACTCACCTATCTCGTACCTCTCGTACTATTGATATAGAAAGAAACGAAGCAGAGCTTCGCTGCGATCAAAAATCGCGGATGAAATGTTGTGCGTAAACTGGGAGCCGAAGGCCTCTATTTATAGCAGTGGAGAGGGACGCGGCTGGCATTTCTTGATTTCTTTCCCGTGCATTGGCAGCTTGTACTCTGTGCTTCAAAACTTGTACCAATTTGAATGTGAGAGAGCGCACAGGAAAAGGGATGGTGCGGCCAAGGTACCCCTTGGTGCGGCACCAAGGGGGCTTGGTGCAGCACCATGCCTCTAAAAAATTGTGAAAATTTTGCACTTTAGCCCCTGCAGTTCACTGTTTCGCGCATCCTGCTTTTCCTTTCGCATTTTTGACTCCTGCAACTTGACATTTGTTAAGTTTTAACAGTTATTGATATTTTATGTCAGTCACATACCAGGGGTACGAAATTGGGGTGTCTACAGCTTGAAGGGGCTGATTTTAGGTAAGTTACTACACCTCTTTCTTTTTGTTTTTGTCCCGTTGACCCTAGGGAAAACAATCTTTGTGTTATGTGAGGTCAATGGGTGCATTTTAGGGATTTTTAGAGATGCTACGAACCCTAAATGCCTAAATGATGGTTTTGGTTGGATGAACTTGCTTGAGAACATGATTAGTATGATATTCATGTGTAGAGTAGTATGTTAATCAATTCTATGTGATTTATTCAAAGTATTGAGAGCATGATTGGTGAAGTGACTTAAATGGGTTTATGCATAAAATGTGATTTTTGCTCTATGTTGCCTATTTAAGTGTTTTGTTGGGATTCTATTGGTTTAATGACCTTGGAAAAATTGTCATTCATGTTAGTTATGAACATGGGTGGGTATTGTGGCCAATGGCTTCTATACCCTAATTTTCAGAAAATGTAGATTAGACTCAACGGAGTCATTATAAGTTCAATAATGTGTTGAACGAACTTGGGTTGAAATCCTACAACGATTGGGTTTCGTTTGACTAATGTTGTGAAATGCATAGTTTCCAAACTTTAAATGGAATTATGATTATGATGAGTTATATGGATTTTTAGGCTTGGGAATCAAGCCCGAATGAATTTTGGAATGTTGTTGCAAATTCGAATGAAATGTTAAAGTGTGGATTTATGAAACACATAAAGAATGAAATGTAATACAAAGACTCAACGGAGTCGTTGTAAGGCCAATAATATGATAATGAGCCTTGGGTTGAAACCCTATAATGTTTGAGTTTTGGTTGATTATGTTGTGTGCTCCGAACATCTCGTTTGTGTCCCATTGAGACACGCATGTTATAGAGACTTATTAGAAATATATATTTTGAGCGTTCTTGTTAGAGCACAGAATATTAGAGACCAACTTATGGCCTCAGGTATATTTAAGAGACGATAAATGAAAGAATTCTCTCTTTAAGGAATTTGGTCGCATCCATATAAAAGCACTTGCGAGGAAGTGACTACGAAGTAGTCATAATATTCTTGGGTATGGTATTAGAGATGTTGATTATTTACAACGATTAGGACTACGATTGAGTTCGATGTGCTTTAAGTGAAGACTAAATACTAAGTCTTGAGATATGGATGTTCGCATAAATTGATGCAGCGTGGTGCACACAAAGTTATTGATCCTTGCACGCCTTAGGTTCATTAAAAGTATCGTAGCAGTGAGACGTTCTTTTGAAGCCCAAAAAACGTTGTTTAGATAATGTTTTGGGACTCGGAAGTTTTATGACTTTTTCGTCATATTTTTTTAATTATACTTTTCCTTTTAGGGTTTGGACTGTTAGGGGATATAAATAACCCCTTAAACATTATTTCGTCAGCTTTTGAATAAAAAAAGACGATATTATTGTCCGGCAATACTTGTCAATTAAATCAAGAACGAGGAGAGAATACAGGGGTGCAACTAATCTACGGTCCCATGGGAAGATTGGCATACTTGAAACCGAAGGCCAAGGCTTGGGAAATTTTCAAGCTTAAGGTCGATACTAAAACATGAGTTTTTTCAGATATCATATGTTATAAAGGTGAAGCGTACGCAGTGAGTTCATGGAGTGCTCCTGTGTGGGTTGATGTTACCGGAAGAAGATGGAAAATTGTAGTTGAAGCTAGTGATGATCGTGCAAATATGACTTACCTAGTGGAATCAAAGGATGGAGATCTATTACTAGTACAACGGTATGTGGATTTAGTGGATGACAAGTTGGACTGTCACATGACGGAGAGGTTTGAGGTTTACTAATTGTCAATGTCGGATCATGGGAACCCAAGCTGGGTTCAAATTAAGAGCATTGGTGAACAAGCATTGTTTTGGGGGGACAAAAGCTCATTGTCAGTTTCAACACGTGATTTTCCAAATTGCAAGCCCAATTGCATATATTATGTTGATAATTATTATGGGATTTATAATTGTTTCATACAACGAGGTTTTGACGACGACAGTGGAATATACAACATGGAGGATGGTAGCATCACAAGGCATTACACTCCCCATCCCTTCGTTCGCCCCTCACTCCCTTCAATTTGGGTTGTGCCTCAATACTAAGGTATCAATAAATGTAGGCAGGGAAACACCAAAAAATAAATTATGTTTTCGGTGCTAATTTCTTCACCTCCTTTTAAGTATACTCATGGCTTGTACCACAATTTTTTTTACATTTCAATTTATTTGTGTTCAATGTCTTGCTAAGTTTTAACGACAATTTACTATATTACAAATTTTGTTATTTAAAAGAAACTTTTCCAATAATTAGGTTCTAGTAATGTTGTGTTTTTTTTTTCTTCTAGTCATGTTCTGTTGTGTTTCTTTGTTCTAGTCATGTTATGATGTTTTATTTAAAAAGAACTTTTCACTATCTTTCCTCTTCATCTATCGATTTTCAGTTTCACTATGTGTTATCATCATCTTCTTCTTTTTTCATTGTGTTGATGTGTTTGATTCAAAATAGATTCAGTTTGGTGTGTTATGTTGTTATGCATATAATCTGCTGTATGAAATGTCTGAATAAAGATTTGTTCGTTGTTGGACAACCTTTTTGATGCATCAATTTCGAATCATGTTTCATCATTTGTCTGCCATGATGCATCGATTTAGATTCGGGTTGCACGAAAGATACATCAAATTAAAATCATTTATTGGTTGTGTTCTGGAAAGAAGGATCATTAAAGTCTAGCTCATCAATATTTGAAACGTGATGCATCATTTGGTTGCTTGACTTGTTGCATCCCGATACATAAATTTGATTAGACAGTTAAATTTGATGCATTGCGATGCATAATTGATGCAGTGCGATGTAAAAATTGATTACGGTACCCTTAATGAACCGAACACGCACACGCAAAATTATCAGTTCATGTATCGATTTTGCATTTGTGCATCACAATACACAAATCAAATCCAATTTGTACCTCGAGATTCTCTACATAATCAATTTTGAATCGCGATGCACAAAATCGAATCCAATTAAGGTAGTCATTCGTAAACAAGTAATTATATTTGTAGTCAAAGTTTCCTTATTTTCATTGATATTGTAATTAAAATATGACTCATTTATAAATTAATTGATTGATTGATTTCCTAAATTTTATAAATATGTAGACAAAGTTTCCTTACTTACTTGATATTGTAATTAATGTAGGAATCAAATAGATGAAATATTGATTGATTGATTGATTGATTGATTGATTGATTGATTGATTTCCGTAAATATGTAGTTAAAGTTTCCTTATTTTACTTGGTATTGTAATTAAGGGGATAATATAATTTTTTGGTCCCTGAACTATACCAATACTATGCCTTTGGTCCATGTATTTTTTTTGTAATGTGTTTGGTCCTTAAAGTAGGTTTTTAGTAAGAGATTACCCCATGATAGGGTTACCGTCAATTTTGCCGTTATGTTTTTCTTGAAAACCCAATTTTACCCTTACTAATGTTAGTGGTTTAAAATAAAAAAATGAAAAATGAAAAAAGAAAAAAAAAAGAGAATCGGTACAAATTCAACCCGTCCACATCTCCCCACCATCCAACTCAAACCCGCTCCTCAATCTCGACCCATTAATCTGGTCCAAAACCCCACAGCACCAACCGATCACGATCAGATCAACCCCTTCTTCAACCCACAACCCGTTTCCCAATCCAACGTCGGCCACACTTCCACTCCGTCCGCTCACAGTCACATCAACAGCGATCAAAACCAACGAGCTTCATCTTCTCAGCCACGTCATCAACCCCATCCGTCGTCCGAAACCCGAAGAAGCGATCACGTGCTTCGCGGCGCGCTCCCACCACCGTTTTAACAACGGACACCACCAATTTCAGAGCCATGGTTCAGGAATTCACAGGCATCCCGGCTCCTCCTTTCACTAATTCATCCTCACCGTTCCCGAGAAGTAGACTAGATCTTTTTGGTACGCCTTCCTCCATCAGATCTAATTTCCTCAACCAAAGCATCCATTCGCTCTCTTCACTGAACTCCGTAAGGATCTCGCCCATAGGAGCATTTTCTGAGAAGCAATTCGCTAATAAGGTTATTTTGAAATTTTATGTGGGTCGTCCGTCGCTCTTCGTTGTTCGCGATCAGATTGCGAAGACTTGGAACTTCAAATGCTCCTTCGTGGTGGGTCTTTTGGATCCAAGACACGTCATGGTTCATTTTGCTTCCGCGGAAGATGCAGATGAAAAAAGAAAACCTTGGCATTAACACATCCGATGTATGCTCGCGTTTGTGTGGAAATAAATGTCGCCCGTGAGTTACCTTCGAAAATCTGGATTGGCACGTCGAAGGAGGAAGGGGGCAACCACTAGATTTCGAGGGAAATATTCATTACTGTGAGGGTTGTGGTCTTTTGGGCCATACCATTAGTGTGTGCAGGAAGAGTCGACGTTTATCTCCTCCTTCCAAGGAGCAACAGCATATTAAAGGGAAAGAGTCAACTGTAGTGCAGGAAAAGGGGAAGGTTTGTGTAAAAAGGAGATGTTGGTCAAACAAGTGACTAACATTAAAATTGGGTTTTTAAAAAAAACATAACGTCAAAACTGACGGTAACCCCGTCAGAGGGTAATGTCTTATTAAAAACCTACTTTAAGGACCAAACAGATTACAAAAAAATACAGGGACCAAACGCATAATATTGGTATAGTTCATGGACCAAAAAATTATATTATCCTAATTAAGGTAGGAATCAAATAGATTAAATATAAATTGATTGATTGATTGCCATAAATATTCACAAATTGATGCATCGCCATAGTCAAATTGGTGCATCACGAATCCACAATGTACAAATTGATTCATTTCTGTAAATATGAATTGATATTTCGCGATGTTCAAATTGATGCATCGCAATGCACAAATTGATTCTTAGCGCTAGTCCGGTTCATTAATGGCAAAATTGTCTTTTTACCAAAATTCAAGATGACTCCTTTTCTGAATTGGTACATTAACCCCCCCCCCTATATTTTAAACATTTTAAAAAGTCAACTCATATTAAACTTTTTAATATGGATATTTTTGGTATTTGAAATAATATTTGACGAAAAATGTAACGGTAATACCGAAAGGGAGGAGGAATCTGACAAAAAAAATCAAATTTAGGGATCAAATTATATATTAATTATATCTAGTAATACTCACTTTGCCCCGGAAAAAAAAAAGGAAATTCTCATTTGGACTTTTGAAAGCTAATTTGACCATTCAAATCGGCATTCAACACAAGTTAACACAATGGAGAATAAAACTATAAAAGTATTTTCATTAACTACACTAAAGATATATAGTACTGTATTTATTTTGGTTAATGTGATTCTCTTTTTAGGGGGGAGGGGGGGGGAGTACCTGCCAAACCAATATATATATATATATATATATATATATATATATATATATATATTATATAGAGAGAGCAAAACTTGTGGGTGTGCACTGTGTAGTAACACCCCTATGCTCCATTACCTCAAAGATGAGTATATTTCAATTGAACAAAACTCAACTTTTGGAGTTTACACAGGCCAACTCTGGTCTTCAGATTTTACATAAACTTAAGAACTGAAATTCCAAAACCGATGCCAAGAAAAGTAGAAATCGCGATGCCAAAAATGCCAGCAAGAATACCAGGAACAACTAATGAACTCCACCCTTTGGCCATGGCCATTCCACACGCTGTTGTAGGACCTCCTACATTGGCGTTCGAAGCTATGACTAATAGTTTTAGATCAAAGTGAAACAGCTTTCCCAATCCAAGGATCACTGCCAAATGGACAGCCAACTGAACGAGAGCAAACACGAAAATACTTGGCGCAGTGTTGATGACATTCCATAAGCTTCCACTTGCTCCCACCACAGTAAAAAATATCTTATACCCAAAATAGACATAAAATGTTAGGTTCAATTCATCCTAATATTAATGACAAGAATGATAAGCTTTCTCCTTGTTATTAGAAAGTTCACCTGCATCAAGATCATTGCCATGGCCTCACCCGAAGGTGCAAGGTGATTAAATTGCTTTGGAAATGTTGTTGCTAGAATAACGACAATTGCTGTTATAGCCGGAAGGCTGCCTCCCGGAATTCCAAAATACTTCGTGAAGGAACTGCCAATTTTGCTATACAGCAAGGGATGTAGCACTCTGCAACACGGGAAGCTTGTTCTCAGTCTGATTCCTTGCACATTCCACCGTCTGTAAAAATTTGAGGTGTCAATAAAGGCGATGTACGACCACCCAATTATACATACATACATGCATACTTTTTTTTTAATAAGTATACATGCATACATTAATATGGACACACATGCATGCGTCAAAAAAAGTGCATCTTAAGTAAGCTGACGAACAGTAGAATCATTCACCGCAATAAATGACAGCTTTATAAGAATGAAAGAAAATTGTATGCACCACTGGCCGATGTTGAAGCCTCAGGAGGAATTTTAGATGCTAATGCAAACAATGTGGTAAAATATACAGCACATATAACATTATCTGCAGCTAGTCCGGCAGCTAAAACTGAAGGAGATACACCAAGAGCTTCAGAAATTGCAACGTAATTAACAGCTGCAGAAAATAAGAAACAAATACCCCATCAGTCAAACATACAGAAACTGGGAGACGAAATGCTATTGCAAAATATGTATTAAATAAGCTACATTCTAATGCAATGAGAACATAAATTTAGCTCATTAAAACCCCTCCATTATTTGGTAGTACTCCATCTCAAATTGAGTGTCCCTTTTAATTTTTTTTGCAAGAATTTAGGAAGCTGACTTTTAAACCACTTTGACAGCACATATACATGAATGTCCCAATGGTTCATACTTATAGTATATAGTATTGCAAGTGTACACTTGGACATGATAGATAGCAAAGGTGAATTTAGTATCTTCGCTCAAAAGAGGACACTCATGTAGGGACAATTTCTATTCAAAAAAAGATAATTGATTACTTAAAAATTCGTATACATTGAAAGTTCAAAACTAGAAAATTCGTTTATATATATCATGGCTCTTATGCATGCATCCTTTAATCGATAAGCCATCGTATCCTTACCAAATTATTCATTACAAATAAGCAGCAGATGTGGATAGCATTTAGGCAATCAAGCAGTTATAATAGAGCTACACAATCAAGACAAAATCAACTGTAGGAAAATGCAAGGAGCAACAATAGGTTGATCAGCACTCGTTCAGTAAGATTCAAAGGTTTCTACAGCAACTATTATTCTGTGGAGTAAAAAATGTTTAAGAAGCTCACAAGTAAGCAATGAAACAAGGATACTTCATTCGTTAGCTCCACCAATATGTCTACCCATTAGTGCTGCCGCTATTTTCCAACTATCTTGACCAAGCGATCGCATTGGCACCATCCAGTAAGCCACGACAGTTCCAAGAGTTGTTGCAACTGTCATTGGAAAACAAGTGGGACACATAATTACATAGAAATATATTGTGGACTTGCAAATAGGCGTCCAGAAAGAAAGTCCTCATATGCATGCACAAATGTAAAATCGACAAGTTTTTTTTTTTTTTTTGATAGGTAAAAGTTTGGCCCCTTGATATGGGGATTGGAATTTGGAACCAAGGACCTCAAGGTGTTTGCCTTGAGTTCCCATGCCGTCTCTCCCATCCCTTGGGGTGAAATCGACAAGTTCTCTAACAATAAAGCAGTAGGTAAAAGTATGCTAATCCACGAACACAGCCAAGTATGGATTTCAAAGAAGGATCAACAAAATGGGATTTCATTACTTCAGCATATTTGCTGGGGGAACTAAAGAATGGAATGACAATGGTCCCACAACGAAAAGAGCAAGGTCATTTCTAAATGCCCTTCACCTTGCCCATTTAACCAAACTTTCTCCACAAGCATGGAAAAAGCTAATTCTAAAATTATAAACACCTAACATGAGGAGAAAAGTAAATTTGTTTCAAAAACAAGAAATCTAAGATAATTGGCACTTAATGGAACTTTGGAGAGTGGAAGCACAAATGTGAGGCCTCAAGAAACAAGCACGCCAAAGGATAAGTTACAAAAAGGGCAAACGGGAATTCCTTAAACCAACATGGAAAACGTAGAAAAGTCATCTCGTCTAGTGAAACAAACATCACTTTTCTAACCCATATTTCCTGTGATTAAATGGCAAAAGGATAAGAATTTAACGCTGCAACACTAAGATATCAATTCATTTAATGAACTCAGCACACCGAAGCAAGAAAACGCAGAAGTATAATTGATATATATTATGAACATCAGAAGTAGGCAAATCGATAGAATAAGAAATAAAAAAATTCCCCTTCCTATATTATCAGGACATGCATAAATTCAAAATGAAATCGAGTTTTTTTTTCAATTGAAAACTTTTCTTTAGATAAGTACAACTTTAATGAATTATATACTGTGTTGGTGGCATTAATGCAACACTAACTTATCTTATGCACAAGGATCTGACAGTGACTGTTATATGTAACAAGGAGCCCTATCTTGACACTTCAAGCTTACTACAGTGATGGAGGACTGTACATGGACTTAAGTATGCATAGGGTGTGGACAATAGTGAAGGTAGCCAAATGTCAATAGAATCTGGAAGGAAGATTTCATCTCTGTACTTACTTATCAACAAATAGATATATACATACACAATATATATATATATATATCATTTTTTTCCAGTCACCAGTTATGAAATTTCCGCTTCTCAACTAATCAAATGGTTTAAAGATGGTATCTAGTAAGTAGATAGTACCCATCAAAGAATGGGAAAGAAAACTGGGATAGAATCAGTCCGAATATTGACAATTATAGCAAATTACCAGTATTAAAAAGAAATGGAAAAGGAAAAGAAGCCCACAGTTTTGCTCCATCATTAAGATCTGCCATGCAAACCTCACCAATAACTATGAGCCTAAACCCCAAAGTAAATTATTGACTATCTCATAATAAAAGCAGATAAAATAGAGATTGCCGAAGGCCACTCTCCACTTGGACCTGGAGGTCTGAGATGGCCCTAGCTTATGGCTGGAATGGAACTAGTCTGAGAGAAATGATGTGTAGCAGTGTTACTTTTTCTGGAGCATGGAGAGAGGAGAGCAGAGACGGTCTCTTGAAAGAGAGAGAGAGAGAGGAGAGTGTGATGGCTTTCAAGGAGAGCTGGCATTAGAGTGGACCAACATGAGCTATCACCAAAATGGTTAGCCTAGTTGGGCATGTCTCATGCTTCATAGTTATTGTTGAGTTGAGGATCTGCTCTTGAGATCACGCATCTTCGTGTCAGGCAATTCTTGACGGTAGTGTGGAAGGAGCTCAAGTCACTTACACATGTCCCTAGTGGGACCCAGGGCTTCTGAAACAGATTGTATGTGTCCCGGCTGAGGTCCACAGCAACAGACCCTTACCTCCATTTGTGGTCCCAAACCACCATATGGGCAGTTACAGTAAAGCAATGGTTCCAAACTGAGCATCTCAAGGAGTTGGGCCTTCCCTCACAATTGACTGTTTGAACCTAAACGTTTTTATCCTTCTTCCTCGTGGTCCCAAAATAAGTGTCCCTTCTTTTTCATGATCATGATTCATGAACAAAAAGGGACACTTATTCTAGGACGGAGGCAGTAGAATTTTGCAGTTAACTCAACCAGTCAATCAAAGAGTCTAATCCGTACCAAAACACCAGGTTAACAAAGAGCTAATTTCAGCAATTCCAATATAGCAGATATTGCAATTGCTATGCAAACAATGTCAATAAACATTAGCATGTAGATGCCTAAAATGCCGGTAACAACAATTATTTACCTGATCCAAGCAAGAAAGCCAAGAGCAGTGTTCCGGTTGACTTGATTACTCGAAACAAATCTGCTCTAAACAACAGCAAGGGAACAGCTAATGGAAGCAAAAACTCCAGAACAATTGAATATGCCGGTGCTTCAGAAGAAATAATCCCCAAATTACTTGCAGTAAGTCCAGCCAATGTGCTCACTAACGCACCACTTATTGCGCTCCCGATCTTTGTCTTCTCTGACCTTCAATAAATTATCATCAATGAGTAAGTTAGAGATCTAACTTTCCATAGAAAACTCAAACAAAAAACATGGTTAAGTTGAGTCGAGTTTTCATTCCGGAAGCTTAAAAGATACTGCATTTGATTAAGCTACTCCTGTTAGCCGCAATTTAGACCCCCCCGGTATCAGATTTCGGAACCTCCCATAGCATGTATCTTAGTAATCTTTTTTTTTTAATTTTTGGAGAAATGATTTAATTATCATTTAATACATCATTATTCAACATAACAATAATCAAACCTTAAATCATCGCCAGTCTGTGTGAGAGAGAGAGAGAGAGTTTACCAGACACCAAAAGCGCTGATGGAGAAGAGAGCAGTCCAGTTGCCCCATTGATCTAGGGGAGAAATGAGAGGGAAATTCAAATTTGATCTGACAGTTACACGTTGAACCACTTTAGGGCGGGTAATGAGAATCGGTGGCGCAAATGCTTTCTCAACTTCCCTGCAATCTCGAGGTAATTCTGAATTATTGTTATAGCTGGCTAATGAATAGGCGGAGATGGTTTGGCGGGAACAGAGGCATGAATGTCCCGCCGCCACCGACGGCGAGGAGTGGCGAGTGGGTAGATGTACCTGAAGAAACTTCAACGCCATTGGCAGCTGATAAAAGGCGATCTCAGTTCAGCGGAATTGAGTGAGAGAGAGAGAAGGCTGGGTGGAGGTAGGTGACGTTGTGGGCCAGCTCAAAGGATGATGAAATTCAATGTGAGACAAGATCCCAAAAGACCCAAACGCAACTGCCTAGACTTGAATGAGACCTCATATACTTTTTTTTGTAAATGGAAATCAAAATGAAAATGACGGATACAGTAAACAGTTTTCAGGTTTACCAAAAAAAAAAAAAAAAAGTTTCAGGGTAAAAACTTAAAAAACATATCCTTTACTAGAAATGGTTAAAATTTAAAATGGGTTGGTTAGGCGAACCAATCTACAATCCACTTTAACCTGTTATTAGATGGGATGGGCGGGTCAGCCCAAAAACAAGGCATGTCTATGAAATACCAACTTAACTCACCTCTTTTAGGTGGCAGGACGGGCTAGCCCAACGGGTCCAAGTTTTTTTGACAACTCTAGGCGAGTCAACCCATAACCCACTTTAAACCGTCATTTAGCGGGGTGGACTAGCCCAACGGACCTAACTCATTTTGACAGCTCTATCCTTTACTGATATTTCACTTTAGACGAAAGTTTCTATTAATGGGAATATGGGATAAGATAGGGTGCACAACCGAACCATCGAATCCAACCATGTGATTTGGTTTGGGTTTGGTTCAAAACGATTTGATTTTGGTTTTCAAATTTCAAAAACTGGCCGATTCGTTTCGGTTCATGGTTTATGTTTCCAAATCGAACCATGTTTTATTTGATTATTTATTATATATAATATATATGAATTTTCGGCATATATAAAATAATAATGTCGATCTTACCAAATGTCATGGATTCAAATGATATATTGACATTAAAACTTTATTTTATAATTTTTAATGTTTTCTAAGATGATTAATTAGATTTTATAGCAAATCATAAAACAAAACCAAACCGAGTTATTCAGTTCGATTTGAGATTTTTGTAACCGATGGGGTGTGATTCGGTTCACGGTTTTGGTCTAAACCAAACCAAACAGAACTACGTACACCCATATGTGTTACGAATTAAGTTCCGTAAGAAAGTCTCTCAGCTCTGGTTTTAGAATCTATGATATTCAAACACAGTGAAGTTGAAAAATATATAAACAAGTTTTCCTTATTTATTTGGTGCAGTACCATATTGTCATCTATATCATTACAAATTTACCCTTACTTTGAAATATAATTACGACTCTAAAAATTACTATAAAAAGCAAATTATAAAAGCAAATATTAGGGAGAAAAAAATTGGTAAAAGTAAATTATATTATAAAGATTAAAAATCAACAAAAGGAATAAAAATATAAAATACCAATTTTAACTGAAAATATTTACTAGCCAATTATGCACCTTAAGTAACTCTCCAAGTGTCCGAGGGAGAATGTTTGACAACGGTCTTGTCAAAAGACTCCAATAGCAAAACATGTCTAACTTACTCAAAATTTTAAAAAATAACCTTTTTTATGAAACCCCAAAATGTCCTTACTGATCGATTAAAGGACTGACCAACTCGGTTGGTCAACTAACCGACTCATGAATCGATCAATTGAACTCATCAGGTCGATTTGTAACACCCCGCTCATTCGTTAGCTCGGTTTGCGTGCTATACTTGCACTTCTTCCTTTGTTGACTGTATGTTTGGTTTGCGAGAGGGTCTAGATGTGTATGAGAGATCACGTTAAGACCAAAACACTATTAAGAGACTTCATATAGTTGTTGACTTGTTAAAGTCACAAGTCGTGACTCGACGATAGTCGGAATGCGACGCGATTGAGAGTTTGCTTGCGTTTTGTGTTCGTGACCTTGGTTTGGTCCTAGACCTCTATATGATGGTTTATTAACATGTTTAGATGCATTAGACTTCAAGTTGGAGGTGTTCCTTAAGTCTATCGATGATTTGGAAGCTTTGGAGATAGCGTTCGTCTCTATCGCGTAGTTTGGGGATCGAGCCGTGTAATCGTCTCTCCTTTGGGATTCTTATTTCCCTAGTTGTTATTCAACTTTCTAGAAGTATTTAAGCTTCTTCATTAGCCCTTAGACTTGCCTTAAAAGTCTCCTTTCATTGCTCGTTCGATTGCGAGTTCATTCGTCGTTCCGGTTGCACGTTGTTGCACCTCTTCCCGGTTTCGCTCCGAGTTGTTTCGGGAGTTGTTCGGGTGTGTTTCCAACTTGTTTTGAGTTGGGTTAGACCTTAGAATGGTTTCCCATAAGTTTGGGACCATTTAGAACATGTTTAGACCAAGTTCAAGGACTAAATGAGGTGCTCGCATCGAATTTTGATCACTAGCCCGCCTCAAGAGCTGAGAGCATTGCAAAATGACCTTGATATGGAGATAGCCCCAGTAGTCCAGGCGCCCGCCTAGAGAGATGTGAGGCGCCCGCCTCAACATCAGGTTGCACATACATAAATTTTCCCCTGTTTTGATGTTGTACGACTTTTACACCCAAACCCCTATCCAAACCTTTTCTAAACCCCACTTAAACCTCCCTAACCCTCCTTGATTATGTCCTAACTTTAGTAACTTGTTTTAAGGGTGGATTAAGAGAGCTCTAATGATCATTAAGCCACAAAAATCAGATATTTACTAACCACATCCAAGTGACACTTGTCCCACTCAACATTTGACTTCATATACACCACAATTCAGCCTTGAGACTCCTCATTTGCTGAAGGCTCTTCCAAAAACGTGAGAGAGAGAGTTCTTGAGAGTTCCATGGCTTCTTGAAGCTTTTCTACTTGGTCTTCTCTCATCCCTTCTTCCATTGCTCAAGCCACCACCATAGAAGAGTAGAGCTTGAAGAGTAGAACATTTTCAACCGATCAATCTTTCCATTTGCTTTCTTGGGTGTAGTATACAAGTAAGTTACTTCCTTTTGATTTTGGTTCATTGGCCCTAAGGAAAACAACTTATATGCTATTTGTGGGTTGATATGCTTTGTATGCCCAATTTGGGGATTTTTGGAAGTATAAACTTGTTAGGAGCATTTGTAAGATGACTTCTATGATTGTTGAAGTATATTGTTACTCCTCATCTTGTGTTTCTAGGATTGTGAGCATGCTAGAAATCATGTTTACATTTTATTTGGGTTTATTATGAAAGTATACATAAGTTTGGGAATTTGGATGTGTGATCTCACTAGGTAATATGAGTATGACCATTTAATTGAGATTATGTGATTTATAAAATGGGTATATGATTTATGTTGAGTTTTATGAATTTTAGGGCTTGAGAATCAAGCCCGAATTATTGGATATATTGTTGTTAAATAAAGTGGGTATTATTGTTGAAATTGATGAAGTGCGTAAATGATGAAACTTAGCATTTAGACTCAACGGAGTCTTAATAAGTTCAATAATGTGTTAATGAACTCGGGTTGAAGTCCTACGACATTTGGGTTTTGATTGACTATGATTATGTTGAGTTCTTGGAATTTTAGGCTTGGAAAACAAGCCGGATTATTTTTGGGGGAATTGATATAAATTTGATTGATGTGTTAATTTTGGGATGTATGAAATATGTATTTAAGGAAATGTGATATTGAGACTCAATGGAGTCATTTTAGGTTCAATAAGATGTTAGTGAGCCTTAGGATGAAATCCTACGATGTTCGGGTTGGGTTGGTTTTGATTGTGAGTACCCGAGCATCTGGAATTGTGTACCATGAGTGACACCCACGATATAAAAGCTTATTGGGGATTTATTTAGAGCGTGCTCGTTAGGGCACGGATCATTAGAGACCAACTTATGATCTCGTATTACTTTAAGAAATGATTATTTGAATGAGTTCTCTCTTAGGGAATTTGGTCGCGTGCACATCAAAGCACTTGCGAGGTTATGACTATGGGTTGGTTGGTACCCTTTTGAGATTGGTTGAGGATGTCGAGTATATACGACGGTTGGGACTATGGTTGAGTCCGGTGTACCGTTAAGTGAAGCTAAAATGCTAAGTCTTGATTTATGATTGTTCTTAGACTAAAGTAATAGTCTTTGGTTTGATCTCGAGTAGAGGACTATGGTAGACCTCATGTTGCGATTTCTTGAGCTTATGCTGCTTTTGATTGGGTGATGACTTGAGGATTATGAGTACCTCATTATGTGGTTCCTTGACTAAACTTATAAGTTAGTTGGATTTGTTATATATGTGCAACTAAGTGCATTGTTAAATTGGTGTGTAGAGCTTTATGTCCTACTTGATTTGATAAGCCCGCTATGGTCGGTCTTGATTCTTGTTTGAGCTTGCGAGTAAATATCTACTTGTGCATTGCATAAAAGTCCAGCTGGCATTATTTGGATTTGGTTTTTCTGTCAGGGTAGGACGATACATCGCCTATACGAATCGTAAGATTCGTATTATGGATCGTGCACAGGACCCACACACCCTCCATTGTTGGTCGCAATGGGGAAGTAGCCCCCTTTGCCGTAACAATACGTGCGCAATCGGCTGCTAGCTAAATCGAGTGGTTCTCGATGAAAGTCGATGCAATCACAGAGCATCGATGTTGCACGATACAGTATAACATTGTGTATTGCAGGAGCAACACAACGGCACTATTTGGGTAACTTCTCTATCCCTTATGTGGCTTACTATAAGCACTTATATGAAAGATAATGTGCTATCTGGTTTATGAAGTTTATGTTACTTGGTGACTTAATACAAGATTATTAATGGTATGCTAATAAGATGCCATGATTGTATACATGCTTGTGCATTATGCCATGCCACGTCATGCTATGCCATACAATTGCATTTAGTAACTTACTGGGTCATTATGACTCATTTCGTGTGTTTGTTTTCCTTAGTTTGTGCAAGGTGAGCTCGTAGTGCGTTGCAGCTACGGGTGCATGTTCGATAACAAGTGGTCTTCCGGGCGATAGCTTGGGGTTATTAGTATTATTGTATTAATTATCTTGTGAGATACGGATGTAAAGTTATGTAAACTTTACTTGGGTAGTTATGTTAGTATTTTATTGTCGTTTATTTTGGGAGCCGACTTGTTTGGTCGAGCTATTGTATTTAATTAGAAGTTATTATGTCATCTTCCCGAGCAAGGTTTTAGCTCGCTTATTCTAGTATTGTGTTATGGTTATTTCTATCTCCGACAATTTTAGTCGTGAGTCCTTGGTTTAGTTGTTAGTATTTGAATCTCTTATTCTTTTAGTTGATTTATTCCTCAGGCATGTTATAGCCGTAGAGTTGTTGTTTATCGAGTTGGGTTCTTGTTGCTTGCCTTAGGTTGCCGATGGGTTGTTGTCCGGTGCGCATTGTTGCGTCCACGCGAGTCAGATTTGTAGAGATAGTCGTCTCTCGGCCTTGTATTCCTTAGTTGATAATTATAGGCTTTGGTCCCACTTATGATTCGCTTCGCGGCGTTGGTTTTTATTATTCCGTATCGCCGTTATGGCTTTACATTCCTGTTTTGAGCTTTATGGCTCAACTCTTGACTCGTACCATGATGCTTAGCAGGTGCTTGTCCATCGTTTAGCTTGTCTTGATGGCACGACCTTGGGATTTCGCATTGGAGTCCGGTTCGGGCATCACTCTTAGCTCGAGCTATAGGTTAGCTATTTCGCCAGATAGGTTCCTCAACCTAGTTTGGGTTGGGTTTATTGTCTTTGAGTTATTAACGGCGAGTGTTCTTTGTAGGCTATTATGTTAGGAACTTGGCGTGGAGCTAGTTCTAGTAGACCCGGTTGAGGCGCGGCTCGTGGCGGCAGAGAGGGAGAGCGTTAATGATTCGCGTGTAACTCCTCAAAGAGATGTTTAGATTGGATGGTGCGGCCGAGCATTGGTGGCTTGAATTACGAGATCGTTGGAGCGACATGGAGTGCCTCGAGTGTGGGAGAACTTTGTCAAGGAGTTTATAGTGCGGTTTAGTCCCTGATAATTGAGAAAGAAGAGATGGAATTCTAGTGTTAGAACTGAGGAGATATGACCGTGGCTCGCGATTCAACAAAGTTTGCGAGCTGGCTCTGTATTGTGGTTACTTGGTACCGGATGAGGCTAGGAAGACCAAGAGGTTTGTGAAAGCTGAGGACGAGACGAAATATCGTGGCGACATTCCATTACGACTTCACGGATTACGGGAGGCGTGGATCGTACAGGTTGGACATGCGATGGAGTTGGACATCGAAGTGCGCTCAAAGAAAATATCGAAGACTAATAGAAGCAATGGCGTTAAGAGGGCGATTACACCTCAAACGATTAGTCAAGGAGTCACGTTCGGTGCGGGAGTGGTGTTACTACTTCTGCCGGAGAAGACGAGGTGACGAGTTGACATGTAACTTTTGTAAGAGGACGAGGACACACCGAGGATAGGTGCTAGAGAGTACAACAGAAAATGCTTTGTTTGTGGCGGATCATGTTAAAAGATTGCCCGAGGAGAGTTAGTCGGCCTGGGGTACTAGTCAACAATAGTGGCTCAGAGAGAGAGAGAGAGATGGTGACTCAGAGCTAGAGTTTGAGGCTTGTGGCGGTTGGCCATTGTGGAGTTTTGAAACCTATCGGAATAGGAAGGTATATTCTTGTATATATATATGCGTATATATTATATCGTTGTTACTATTATCGTTATTATGATATCAAATTAAATGGTAGCTCATGTGCATTCATACATACATTACATGGTGTATTGTGTAATATTGGTTATTTGCTCGTGGGAATAATACCCGATGTGAGATCGATATATAAAATGGTTGTTTTGTGGATTAGGTAGGTAAATATGCGTGGTATGTATGGGTTCTTGTTTAGTCTATATATGTTGTAAGACTACTATACATAGAGTTGTGGTTTTTATGTGGTTATATAAAAGGCCATAGTATGAATATATATGAAACATGAATTGTATGTTGACACATATTGGTTTGGTATGATGTTTGTATATTCATGAAGATATGTTTAACGTAATGAATAATATAATATTATATTATTGTTAGTGGTTACTATCGAGTAGATATACACCGACTTGTGAAGGTTAAAGTGCTGCGATTTGCTCGAGTTGATTTCGTTTGCACGGGAGAGATGACGCTTCACATAAAGTATTGAGGCGTTAACGTTGCGATAGGATGCTTAGTATATGCATTGGTTGTAGACTTGGTCTAGAGCTTAAGAAAGGATAGTTTTCTTGAGGGAGTGTGGGCGTTACGGGCATTAGTAGCCTTGTCGATTGAAATTATCTTGGTTAGTGTACTAGGTACCACGAGTTATAAATAGCTATGATTGTTGTTTGTCAGGTAATAAGACCTTATTCACGCTTAATTTTATTCAATTATGTGCATTAGTTGTAGGAAACACCAACTTGATACATTTTACATTGTAGTATATTAAATTCTCATTTCATCATTATTATCTCTTGTTCATTCATTTCATTAGCATAGGAAGCATTTGAAGGATGCTTAAAACTTTTTATTCATGAACCTTCAGCATCCTTAACGGAAACTTTTGAAGCTAATTCATTGGTACACTTACTTTGAATTGGTGACAAAAGGTGGATGATTAGTAAGGAGGTAAGTTAGAAATTGACTATACCCGTTACCAAATGGAATGGGCAGAAAATGGAATGAATTTTCAAAACATTTCATTAATGTGCTCTTATGTGTTATTACCAGCGATGGAAATCGCGGCGTGATTTACATGGTTTGAAATGCCAATTTGATTATTTTTATTTGTTTACTTGAATTGCTCCAGGCAATTATTATTTCTTTAACTTAGAACCTCTTGTGCTTGAATTTAGATGTTGAGCCCGAAACAAATAGTTTCGATAGTTGGATGTTGAAATATCCTTGAATGTGTTCTTCATGGAAATTTGGATTTTGGCTTACATGTTTGGCGTAGTATTGTTAGTATGGTATTCGCGACTCAAGTATGGGTCATAGTATTTTCAATAAGTAAGTGTTAATAGATTGAGTCTATTGAGATTTAGTAGACTTTTGAATTTGGATTATTAGGTTGAACCTCGTGCGTATTGTGGTTGAGTGTGGACCTAATGTTGGTTTGTATCATGATTTAGAATTAGGAATGAATTCTTTTTAAAGAATGAAGAGTGTGCCTCGCTCGCTTCGTTAGCTGGTTTCGTGCTATACTTGCACTTCTTCCTTTGTTATGTTTTGGTTTGCGAGGGTCTAGATGTGTATGAGACCACGTTAAGACCAAACACTATTAGAGACTTCATATAGTTGTTGACTTGTTAAAGTCTGAAGTAAATGACTTCGACGATAGTCGAATGCGGCAGCGATTGAGGGTTTGCTGCGTTTTGTGTTCGTGACCTTGGTTTGGTCCTAGACCTCATATGATGGTTTATTAACATGTTTAGATGCATTAGACTTCAAGTTGGAGGTGTTCCTTAAGTCTGTCGATGATTTGGAAGCTTTGGAGATAGCGTTAGATGCCATCGCGTAGTTTTGGGGATGAAAGTGTAATGTCGTCTCTCCTT
>CM028383.1:59158972-59215770 GCA_013146195.2 Codonopsis lanceolata
CCCGAGATGGAATCACAAGTCAAGTCGCCCAAATAGGACAACAATACATGCAAAGACTCGCTTTGGAAAACGACGTGACGCAACATTTCAGATGAAGCGACTCGGCACCAAAAGGCCGGAATAATTTAAAACTTTTTACACCCGATATAACAATTAATACAATTATACCAAATCATCGGCGACTTTACTACCGAACCCAACACTACACGCTCATGCAAATATACCTCGACGGCTATAACATGCCTGAGAACAACATACTTAAATAAGAGCTAAAGTAATGCCCAATGAAGATTTAAAACAGATGAACCATAACTACATCTATACAAGGCTCTACATGCGCCAAGACTCAAAATAGAATACAAGTATAGACATAAATACAACAAAACCAAATTCCCAAAGCAAAGTCTAAATGACTTGCTAATCCCAACGCCCTTACAAAAGAGAACAAAATAAGGACATCTAAAAACCACAACCTCGTCGCGGCGATCACGGACAAGCGCGAATCCCGCAACACCTCAACGAGCGGTACCGAACGGCTCGGATCTAAAGCAAGAAAAGGGAGGGGTAAGTCATAAAGACTTTGTGAGTTAACAATTATGCATGTCATGGCATCATGCAAAGATACATATCAAGATATCATTTTTAATATCAAGTCAATCAAAGCGCTCATTTAATAAACACTTAAAACACATATCCATGGTAGCACATTGTTTCACATAAGTGCTATAAAGGTAAACCACATATAAGGAGGATATGATATGAAACCGATGCCGCTACGTAGCTCCCGCAATACACGTTAACATTCGTGCCAATGATACCCGTGATTAGTGTATCAAAGTATCGAGTTCTCTACTCGAGTACCGAAGTTCTTCGCTCGGGTACCAAGCTCTCTCCTTGGTACTTAGACCTTCCAATGTGCTCTCTTGGTTACAAAGAAAGGTGCTACTTCCCCACCGTGGCCAACAAAGGAGGCGTGTGTGATAAAAACCCGGTATAACAACCCATCACTATCACGAGTCCCATAACTCGTGACGGCGATGCATTGTCACACCAACGACTCAATCAAATATGCCACTGACTCATGCAATGCCAAGTAGATGTTTACTCGGTCATGAAATTCAAATAAGGAATAAGTTCGACAAGAGCGAACTTATTCAACAAGTAGTTGTTTACTCACTTAAGGAATCACACAAGAATTCGACAAGAGCGAATTCAACATGTCAAATAGATTCATTATTCTACAACATGCTCTCAATCATGCATTTACTTCACACGATCACACAAACCACATAAGAACTCGATTGAGTCTTATAAGCACACATATCAAATATGCCCTTCAATCCATCCCAAAGTCACGTAAGCTAATTCATTAGTCTAACGCACTAAATTCATCATGTCAAATAGATATATCATTCTATAACATGCTCTCAATCATGCATTTATTTCACACGATCACACAAACCACATAAGAACTCGATTGAGTCTTACAAGCACACATACATCAAGGCATACTCATCAATCCATCTCAAAGTATCGTAAGCTAATTCATTAGTCTAACGAACTACATTCGTCGTAGGGATTGATTGTGGAGTCGTTATTGTTCATAACTCCCAAATTTCAACTCCGGTGAGTTTTACTAACAATTCAACCAAGAAGAGTATTGATACTATATGTATCACATTGCCCTTCTCCTAAGTTCTCCGCTCATTTAGAACTTGATAACTAAGCCGCTCATGTTCTCGAACTAGCCTTAAACACAATCTCGAAGTTTCAAACCCTAGTTTCGGTGATTTTGTTAAACCTTGAATTGAACCGAATTCTTTCACAAGAGTTATTCCCAAGCTTAATACAAACAACATTCATGCTTTAATAAATGTCAAAATCATAACTTCATAGAGATTTCATAAAATCATACTCACATTTTATATGTTGAATTGAAGGTTGTGTCTTCACAAAAGATGTTCACAATCAACATTAAAACAACTATAATGAAGGGGTCATGCTATTTTGTTTAACATGAAAATCTCAGGGAATTGTCACTCACCTTAGTCCTATGATTAATGGAGGAAAGGTTGATTAAAGAGCAAGGATTCTTGTAGAGATGATCAAGAGCTTCGATTTGGCGGTCTCGGTTCGACAATCGGACCACCGGATCTCCGGAAATGGTCCTTCAACCTAGGGTTCTTCCATGGACGAAAATTTGAAGCTCAAGTCTGATTCTCTGGTTTTAGATGACAACAATGGCTGGAAGGTCTGAATTTTGTGTTTATATACTTCCCCAAACCCCCAATCCAAGTGAAGGGCTTTAAGAGGCTTCTAATTGGCTATGGCATGTGAGCCATTGATAAGCCATGATCCAAGGGTTCAAAAGGGTCCTAGACAAGTCAACAAAGGTGGCTTAGACTCACCAAGGTCGGCCAAGGGCAAGGGCACTTGGGTCAACAACCAAAATCAACCAGAAAATGACACAAACCTGAATCTGGCACAATGCGGTCGCATCATTTTGGACCCATGCGAGCGCTTCCACTATTCATGGCCAATTTCCAGATTGTTGTTACTGGACAGTCGATCTTGTAAAATCGACCATAAATCGCTCACAACTCCAAATGAGGTGATTTTTGATTTTTCTGAAAGTAGACTCATAAAACTATATTTTATAATTTTAAATTACTCAATTTGGACTTATATTCATCAAAATAAAGTTACAACAAAATCAAGTACCGAAGCTGATTTCCTGAAAATAGAATTCTGGCACAGCCGTAAGTCAAGACCTAAATGAGGTACTTAGACACCTTGTAAAATTACCAAAATTTACAGGGAGTATCCTAACATATGTAGGTAAAACATAATAAATTTTTAGAAAATTCTCTTTAGTAGATTGGTACCAGAATTTTCCCGAAGTTCGCCCGAAAACCGGACTGAATCTGTGAAGTAATAAGTTGGTCATCTTATTTCCAAATGCAACCAATCTACGAACATGTATAAGGCTTGTTTAAACATGGTTATGGCTTGTATTCAAGGCCTAGAACTCAACCGAACTTCTCTCGAGACGAAATGAAGGCAATACAAGCAATGATGTAAAACCACAAAACACAAACGAAGCAACGAAGCTTCTAAACTCCCAACCAAGCATGAAACAACTAAGATGAACATTGTAAATCTTGTATGCAAGGTATTAAGACTCTCATGAGACTTATTAAGGTGCTAACACGTTAATACGAACACCCGAAACAACAACAACAAGGCATGCAACGCATGGAAGACCATTACTCTATTATGATCTTAACCAATTCAATGCCAACACGATATGAATGAAATGAAGTCTCAAATATGTAAAGACATATTATAAACATGTTATAATGATGACAAACATGAAATGGGGTTTGGGTTCTCACATCCTCCCCCACTTAAAGGAATTTAGTCCCTAAATTCATACCAGAAATCTCGAACAGGTAAGGGTATTTCTCCCTCATCTCAAGCTCAGTCTCCCATGTGGCTTCCTCAATATCATGATTCTTCCACAAGACCTTCACTAAAGGAATCCGCTTGGTCCTCAAGACTCGCTCCTTGGCATCAAGGATCCTCACCGGTTTCTCAACGTAAGAAAGATCGGGCTCAAAGGTAATCTCCTCATAAGTAAGGACATGTGACTCGTCCTTCAAGTACTTACGAAGCATGGAAACATGAAACACATCATGAACACCCGATATAGACGGTGGTAACGCAAGTCTATAAGCCAAAGAACCAATCCGCTCTAAGATCTCGAACGGACCAATAAACCTGGGAGAAAGCTTCCCTTTCTTCCCAAACCGCTTAGTACCGCGCCGGGGCGATACCTTCAGGAACACAAAGTCACCAACCTGAAACTCAAGATCTCGTCTCCGGTTGTCAGCGTAGCTTTTCTGTCTACTCTGAGCCGTAAGCAATCTGTCTCTAATCAGCTTCACACTCTCAGCTGACTGTTGCACCATCTCCGAACCCCATAATCTAGCCTCACCAACCTCATCCCAGCAAATCGGTGATCGACACTTACGCCCATACAATGCCTCGTACGGCGCCATCTCAATGCTAGACTGATAGCTGTTATTATACGCAAACTCAGCCAACGGTAGATGTGAATCCCAACTACCCTTAAAATCCATAGCACACGCACGTAGCATATCCTCCAAGATCTGTATCAATCTCTCCGATCGACCATCGATCGGGATGAAACGCAGATCGAAATTCAGCACTCCAAAGCCTCCTCGCAAAGAATGCCAGAACCTAGAAGTAAATCTGGGATCTCTATCTGACACAATGCTAACAGGTACACCATGTAGTCTCACAATCTCCTGAATGTACAACGCTGCCAACTGACTCAAACTGTAGGAAATCGCAATAGGGATAAAATGAGAAGACTTAGTCAACCTATCAACGATAACCCAAACTGCATCAAAGCCTCTACGAGTACGTGGCAACCCTGAAACAAAATCCATGGTGATATGCTCCCACTTCCACTCCGGAATCTCAAGTGGATGAAGCAAACCAGTAGGTCTCTGGTGCTCACCTTAACTCCGCCGGCACGTCAAACATCTCGAAACATACTCGCCTATCTCCTCTTCATACCATTCCACCAAAACTGCCTCTTCAAGTCACGGTACATCTTAGTACTACCCGGATGTATCGTATACTTGGCCTTGTGAGCCTCATCAAGAACCATACGTTTCACTTCATCAGAAGAAGGAACGCAAACCCTACCCTGAAATGTCAAGATCCCATCACTATTTATCGCGAACTCGGTGTATTATTCTCACCCAATCCATCGATAATCTTCATCAGCTCTGGATCAGTAGCTTGAGCTTCCTTGATCCACCCAAACAATACTGGTGTAGCACGAACACTAGCAAAGAGAACACTATGCTCACTCACAACAGGACTCCATTCACGGATATCCTCGAGCATCTTCCAAAGAAGCGTCACAATAAACCACGAAGTTCTCACCACCACTAGGCAAAGCTAAAACCGGAGTGTAGTCAACCTCCTCTTCAACTCCTGAAAGCTAGCCTCACACTTGTCACTCCAAACAAAAGCAGACTTCTTCTGAGTAAGATTGGTCATAGGAGTGGCAATCTTAGAAAATCCCTCAATGAACCTACGGTAATAACCCGCCAAGCCCAAGAAACTACGGACTTCGGTCACCGTACTAGGAGTCTTCCATTTGGTAACAGCCTCAACTTTTGATGGATCCACCGCGATACCATCACTAGACACAACATGCCCAAGAAAAGCAACTTGTTCTAGCCAGAATGCACACTTGCTAAATTTAGCAAAAAGCTGTTTCTTACGCAACACAGTAAGAACCTCTCTCAAATGATGCTCATGATCCTCTCATGACTTCGAGTACACAAGGATATCATCAATGAACACCACTACAAAGCAATCAAGGTACTCATGAAACACTCTATTCATCAAGTCCATAAAAGGCGCGTTTGTCAAACCAAACGGCATCACAACAAACTCATAATGGCCATAACGCGTACGAAAGGCTGTCTTCGGGACATCCTCCGCGCGAACCCTCAACTGGTGGTAACCACTCCTCAAGTCTAACTTGGAATACACAACAGACCCCTGAAGCTGATCAAAGAGATCATCAATGTGAGGTAATGGGTACTTATTCTTTATAGTAACCTGGTTCAACTGACGATAGTCAATGCATAACCGCAAACTACCATCCTTCTTCTTCACAAACAAAACCGGTGCACCCCCTGAGACACACTCGGTTTAAAAACTCTCTATCAAGCAGCCTCGCAATCGCTCCTTCAACTCTCTCAACTCACTGAGCCATCCTATAAGGTGCTCTAGAGATAGGTGAAGTACGGCGGCAATAACTCAATGCAAAACTCTAACTCTGGCCGGGAGGTAATGCATAATCATCGAAAAGACATCCGAAATTCATTAACTACCGAAACTTCACTAACTAGTAAGACATGCTAGTATCAAGCACACAAGCAATATACCCAAGACACCCCTCGAGATAGAAGTTTTCTAGCCCGTAAAGCAGAAATAACATGTATACCTCTCATAGCATGATCGCCAATAAACACAAACTCCGGAATTCCGGGCATGGCAAAAGTAACCCTCTTGCGACGGCAATCTACTAAAGCATGGTAAACACATAGCCAATCCATTCCCAATATCACATCAAAATCCCGGATAGGCAATACTACCAAACCCGCATGCAAAACCCGATCACAAACAAGTACATCACAACCCCTATAAACCTCGATGCAAGCATACAATCACCCAACTGTAGACACCTCAAGCACATAAGGCAACCGAAAGCAGCAATACACATAAATTTCAATAAAATACGGTGCATCATATTTGCACCTTTATAGCAATACACCATTTATTGTTCCATACCTTTTGGTAATTGGTTTGGTCAATTTCAAATCTAATTTATACCATTCTAGTTCTCCGACGAAGACCTCTTGATAATCAAGTCGTGGGCCCTCAAGTGACTTCAAAAGCTTTCGTCAAAGGATGTGGGGTGTTCGTGAATCACATAAAAGCATCCTTTATATCGGTCTCAAGAATACAAATCATAAGCACATATAGGCATGGCATCAACATCATGCAACATAGTATATTAATTTACTATGTATGTAAACAAGATTTTGAAATATTCATACCATTAACTACCTATCAATGGTAGATAAAACACATTATACAAGGCTAGTACACTATCAATGTATTAGACTAATCAAGAGACAATACAACATTTCACGCCACTAGGTAGCATATTCTTACTAACTAGTATACGACCAATCCTTATAAGTCAATCCGTATACGGGTCGACAACCAATCATCACGTGACCACCCGGCCAATCTCCAAGTTCCAACATATCATGGGAAATTTCACCTTGATCAAGGTAGTCCCCCAAATACCCAAACACAAACATCGGAAAGAGTTCTCAAATTCCCAAAGACCAAGAATACAAGAACCGGTGGTTAATTACTACCATAACTATCTACACCGTATAGTAATCTATGAAATACTAATAGGTAACACGGGAGGTTTAACCACTCCGCCTCAAAACACATTACAACGAATTTTCGCCATAATGATTAACACGACGATCACCCTTGGGACCGACAATCTAGCTTCTCGATTCCTAAAAATGGAACAAGGAACAACAATTCTACTAAAACGCAAAGACCCACTCTTGGTATAATCGCAACTCATTAGCAAGATAGGAGAAATATAATACTCCTAGACACAAACCTTCACTCACGGCAATCTAGAACAAACGAACTTAGTACTCCAAGTCGTATTCATTCTCGAAGAATCGCCAATAAGGCATGATACGTAACACTCAACGCCAAGATTCACACACAGGAACCAACCCACCTAGGCCATGGAACCTATCCCGGCCGATAGCTAACCTATAAAGCTCGATACCAACCGTGACGACCCGACCCCGAGATGGAATCACAAGTCAAGTCGTCCAAATAGGACAACAATACATGCAAAGACTCGCTTTGGAAAACGACGTGACGCAACATTTCGATGAAGCGACTCGGCACCAAAAGGCCGGAATAATTTAAAACTTTTTACACCGATATAACAATTAATACAATTATACCAAATCATCGGCGACTTTACTACCGAACCCAACACTACACGCTTCATGCAAATATACCTCGACGGCTATAACATGCCTGAGAACAACATACTTAAATAAGAGCTAAAGTAATGCCCAATGAAGTTTTAAAACAGATGAACCATAACTACATCTATACAAGGCTCGGCGACATGCGCAAGACTCAAAATAGAATACAAGTATAGACATAAATACAACAAAACCAAATTCCCAAAGCAAAGTCTAAATGACTTGCTAATCCCAACGCCCTTACAAAAGAGAACAAAATAAGGACATCTAAAACCACAACCTCGTCGCAAGGCGATCACAAGACAAGCGCAAATCCCGCAACACCTCAACGAGCGGTACCGAACGGCTCGGATCTAAAGCAAGAAAAGGGAGGGGGTAAGTCATAAAGACTTTGTGAGTTAACAATTATGCATGTCATGGCATCATGCAAAGATACATATCAAGATATCATTTTTAATATCAAGTCAATCAAAGCGCTCATTTAATAAACACTTAAAACACATATCCATGGTAGCACATTGTTTCACATAAGTGCTATAAAGGTAAACCACATATAAGGAGGATATGATATGAAACCGATGCCGCTACGTAGCTCCCGCAATACACGCGTTAACATTCGTGCCAATGATACCCGTGATTAGTGTATCAAAGTATCGAAGTTCTCTACTCGAGTACCGAAGTTCTTCTACTCGGTACCAAGCTCTCTCCTTGGTACTTAGACCTTCCAATGTGCTCTCTTGGTTACAAAGAAAGGTGCTACTTCCCCACCGTGGCCAACAAAGGAGGCGTGTGTGATAAAAACCCGGATAACAACCCATCACTATCACGAGTCCCATAACTCGTGACGGCGATGCATTGTCACACCAACGACTCAATCAAATATGCCACTGACTCATGCAATGCCAAGTAGATGTTTACTCGGTCATGAAATCTCAAATAAGGAATAAGTTCGACAAGAGCGAACTTATTCAACAAGTAGTTGTTTACTCACTTAAGGAATCACACAAGAATTCGACAAGAGCGAATTCAACATGTCAAATAGATTCATTATTCTACAACATGCTCTCAATCATGCATTTACTTCACACGATCACACAAACCACATAAGAACTCGATTGAGTCTTATAAGCACACATATCAAATATGCCCTTCAATCCATCCCAAAGTCACGTAAGCTAATTCATTAGTCTAACGCACTAAATTCATCATGTCAAATAGATATATCATTCTATAACATGCTCTCGATCATGCATTTACTTCACACGATCACACAATCGCATAAGAACTCGATTGAGTCTTACAAGCACACATACATCAAGGCATACTCATCAATCCATCTCAAAGTATCGTAAGCTAATTCATTAGTCTAACGAACTACATTCGTCGTAGGGATTGATTGTGGAGTCGTTATTGTTCATAACTCCCTAAATTCAACTCCGTGAGTTTTACTACAATTCAACCAAGAAGAGTATTGATACTATATGTATCACATTGCCTTCTCCTAAGTTCTCCGCTCATTTAGAACTTGATAACTAAGCCGCTCATGTTCTCGAACTAGCCTTAAACACAATCTCGAGTTTCAAACCCTAGTTTCGGTGATTTTGTTAAACCTTGAATTGAACCGAATTCTTTCACAAGAGTTATTCCCAAGCTTAATACAAACAACATTCATGATTTAATAAATGTCAAAATCATAACTTCATAGAGATTTCATAAAATCATACTCACATTTTATATGTTGAATTGAAGGTTGTGTCTTCACAAAAGATGTTCAAAATCAACATTAAAACAACTATAATGAAGGGGTCATGCTATTTTGTTTAACATGAAAATCTCAGGGAATTGTCACTCACCTTTGTCCTATGATTAATGGAGGAAAGGTTGATTAAAGAGCAAGGATTCTTGTAGAGATGATCAAGAGCTTCGATTTGGCGGTCTCGGTTCGACAATCGGACCACCGGATCTCCGGAAATGGTCCTTCAACCTAGGGTCTCCTCCATGGACGAAATTTGAGCTCAAGCTTCTGATTCTCTGGTTTTAGATGACAACAATGGCTGGAAGGTCTGAATTTTGTTTATATACTTCCCTCAAACCCCAATCCAAGTGAAGGGCTTTAAGAGGCTTCTAATTGGCATGGCATGTGAGCCATTGATAAGCCATGATCCAAGGGTTCAAAAGGGTCCTAGACAAGTCAACAAAGGTGGCTTAGACTCACCAAGGTCGGCCAAGGGCAAGGGTGGGTCAGAGTCATTACCAAAATCCAACCAGAAAATGACACAAACCTGAATCTGGCACAATGCGGTCGCATCATTTTGGACCCATGCGAGCGCTTCCACTATTCATGGCCAATTTCCAGATTGTTGTTACTGGACAGTCGATCTTGTAAAATCGACCATAAATCGCTCACAACTCCAAATGAGGTGATTTTTGATTTTTCTGAAAGTAGACTCATTAAACTATATTTTAGCCTTTTAAATTACTCAATTTGGACTTATATTCATCAAAATAAAGTGGCTACAACAAAGTTCAAGTACAGAAGCTGATTTCCTGAAAATAGAATTCTGGCACAGCCGTAAGTCAAGACCTAAATGAGGTACTTATACACCTTGTAAAATTACCATAATTTACAGGAGTATCCTAACATATGTAGGTAAAACATACTAAATATTTAGAAAATTCTCTTTAGTAGATTGGTACCAGAATTTTCCCGAAGTTCGCCCGAAAACCGGACTGAATCTGTGAAGTAATAAGTTGGTCATCTTATTTCCAAATGCAACCAATCTATGAACATGTATAAGGCTAGTTTAAACATGGTTATGGCTTGTATTCAAGGCCTAGAACTCAACCGAACTTCTCTCGAGACGAAATGAAGGCAATACAAGCAATGATGTAAAACCACAAAACACAAACGAAGCAACGAAGCTTCTAAACTCCCAACCAAGCATGAAACAACTAAGATGAACATTGTAAATCTTGTATGCAAGGTATTAAGACTCTCATGAGACTTATTAAGGTGCTAACACGTTAATACGAACACCCGAAACAACAACAACAAGGCATGCAACGCATGGAAGACCATTACTCTATTATGATCTTAACCAATTCAATGCCAACACGATATGAATGAAATGAAGTCTCAAATATGTAAAGACATATTATAAACATGTTATAATGATGACAAACATGAAATGGGGTTTGGGTTCTCACATCCTCCCCCACTTAAAGGAATTTAGTCCCTAAATTCATACCAGAAATCTCGAACAAGTAAGGGTATTTCTCCCTCATCTCAAGCTCAGTCTCCCATGTGGCTTCCTCAATATCATGATTCTTCCACAAGACCTTCACTAAAGGAATCCGCTTGGTCCTCAAGACTCGCTCCTTGGCATCAAGGATCCTCACCGGTTTCTCAACGTAAGAAAGATCGGGCTCAAAGGTAATCTCCTCATAAGTAAGGACATGTGACTCGTCCTTCAAGTACTTACGAAGCATGGAAACATGAAACACATCATGAACACCCGATATAGACGGTGGTAACGCAAGTCTATAAGCCAAAGAACCAATCCGCTCTAAGATCTCGAACGGACCAATAAACCTGGGAGAAAGCTTCCCTTTCTTCCCAAACCGCTTAGTACCGCGCCGGGGCGATACCTTCAGGAACACAAAGTCACCAACCTGAAACTCAAGATCTCGTCTCCGGTTGTCAGCGTAGCTTTTCTGTCTACTCTGAGCCGTAAGCAATCTGTCTCTAATCAGCTTCACACTCTCAGCTGATTGTTGCACCATCTCCGAACCCCATAATCTAGCCTCACCAACCTCATCCCAGCAAATCGGTGATCGACACTTACGCCCATACAATGCCTCGTACGGCGCCATCTCAATGCTCGACTGATAGCTGTTATTATACGCAAACTCAGCCAACGGTAGATGTGAATCCCAACTACCCTTAAAATCCATAGCACACGCACGTAGCATATCCTCCAAGATCTGTATCAATCTCTCCGACTGACCATCAGACTGGGGATGAAACGCAGATCGAAATTCTGCACTCCAAAGCCTCCTCGCAAAGAATGCCGTAACCTAGAAGTAAATCTGGGATCTCTATCTCGACACAATGTACACCATGTAGTCTCACAATCTCCTCGAATGTACAACGCCGCCAACCGACTCAAAAACCGTAGGAAATCGCAATAGGGATAAAATAAGAAGACTTAGTCAACCTATCAACGATAACCCAAACTGCATCAAAGCCTCTACGAGTACGTGGCAACCCTGAAACAAAATCCATGGTGATATGCTCCCACTTCCACTCCGGAATCTCAAGTGGATGAAGCAAACCGGCAGGTCTCTGGTGCTCAGCCTTAACCTGCTGGCACGTCAAACATCTCGAAACATACTCGCCTATCTCCTCTTCATACCATTCCACCAAAATCGCTTCTTCAAGTCATGGTACATCTTAGTACTACCCAGATGTATCGTATACTGGGCCTTGTGAGCCTCATCAAGAACCATACGTTTCACTTCATCAGAAGAAGGAACGCAAATCCTACTCTGGAACGTCAAGATCCCATCACTATTTATCGCGAACTCGGGTGTATTATTCTCACCCAATCCATCGATAATCTTCATCAGTTCTGGATCAGTAGCTTGAGCTTCCTTGATCCACCCAAACAATACTGGTGTAGCACGAACACTAGCAAAGAGAACACTATGCTCACTCACAACAGGACTCCATTCACGGATATCCTCGAGCATCTTCCAAAGAAGCCACAATAAACCACGAAGTTCTCACCACCACTAGGCAAAGCTAAAACCGAGTGTAGTCAACCTCCTCTTCAACTCCCGAAAGCTAGCCTCACACTTGTCACTCCAAACAAAAGCACTTCTTCCGAGTAAGATTGGTCATAGGAGTGGCAATCTTAGAAAATCCTCAATGAACCTACGGTAATAACCCGCCAAGCCCAAGAAACTACGGACTTCGGTCACCGTACTAGAGTCTTCCATTTGGTAAACCTCAACTTTTGATGGATCCACCGCGATACCATCACTAGACACAACATGCCCAAGAAAAGCAACTTGTTCTAGCCGTAAATGCACACTTGCTAAATTTAGCAAAAAGCTTCTTACGCAACACAAGAAGAACCTCTCTCAAATGATGCTCATGCTCCTCTCGTGACTTCGAGTACACAAGGATATCATCAATGAACACCACTACAAAGCAATCAAGGTACTCATGAAACACTCTATTCATCAAGTCCATAAAACGGCAGCGCTTTGTCAAACCAAACGGCATCACAACAAACTCATAATGGCCATAACGCGCACGAAAGGTCGTCTTCTGACATCCTCCACGCGAACCCTCAACCGGTGGTAACCACTCCTCAAGTCTAACTTGGAATACACAACAGACTCAAGCCGATCAAAGAGATCATCAATGTGAGGTAATGGGTACTTATTCTTTATAGTAACCTGGTTCAACCGACGATAGTCAATGCATAACCGCAAACTACCATCCTTCTTCTTTCACAAACAAAACCGTGCACCCCACCTGAGACACACTCGGTTTAAAAAACTCTCTATCAAGCAGCTCCGCAAATCGCTCCTTCAACTCTCTCAACTCACTGAGCCATCCTATAAGGTGCTCTAGAGATAGGTGAAGTACCGGCAATAACTCAATGCAAAACTCTAACTCTCTCGGGAGGTAATGCATAATCAACGAAAAGACATCCGAAATTCATTAACTACCTACATCCTCTATACTAACGTAAGACATGCTAGTATCAAGCACACAAGCAATATACCCAAGACACCCCTCGAGATAGAAGTTTTCTAGCCCGTAAAGCAGAAATAACATGTATACCTCTCATAGCATGATCGCCAATAAACACAAACTCCGGAATTCCGGGCATGGCAAAAGTAACCCTCTTGCGACGGCAATCTACTAAAGCATGGTAAACACATAGCCAATCCATTCCCAATATCACATCAAAATCCCAGATAGGCAATACTACCAAACCCGCATGCAAAACCCGATCACAAACAAGTACATCACAACCCCTATAAACCTCGATGCAAGCATACAATCACCCAACTGTAGACACCTCAAGCACATAAGGCAACCGAAAGCAGCAATACACATAAATTTCAATAAAATACGGTGCATAATATTTGCACCTTTATAGCAATACACCATTTATTGTTCCATACCTTTTGGTAATTGGTTTGGTCAATTTCAAATCTAATTTATACCATTCTAGTTCTCCGACGAAGACCTCTTGATAATCAAGTCAGGGGCCCTCTGAAGTGACTTCAAAAGCTTTCGTCGTAAAGGATGTGGGGTGTTCGTGAATCACATAAAAACATCCTTTATATCGGTCTCAAGAATACAAATCATACGCAGATATAGGCATGGCATCAACATCATGCAACATAGTATATTAATTTACTATGTATGTAAACAAGATTTTGAAATATTCATACCATTAACTACCTATCAATGGTAGATAAAACACATTATACAAGGCTAGTACACTATCAATGTATTAGACTAATCAAGAGACAATACAACATTTCACGCGTCACTAGGTAGCATATTCTTACTAACTAGTATACGACCAATCCTTATAAGTCAATCCGTATACGGGTCGACAACCAATCATCACGTGACCACCTGCTGGCCAATCTCCAAGTTCCAACATATCATGGGGAAATTTCACCTTGATCAAGGTAGTCCCCCAAATACCCAAACACAAACATCGGAAAGAGTTCTCAAATTCCCAAAGACCAAGAATACAAGAACTGGTGGTTAATTACTACCATAACTATCTACACCTGTATAGTAATCTATGAAATACTAATAGGTAACACGGGAGGTTTAACCACTCCGCGCCTCAAACACGTATTACAACGAATTTTCGCCATAATGATTAACACGACGATCACCCTTGGGACCGACAATCTAGCTTCTCGATTCCTAAAAATGGAACAAGGAACAACAAATCTACTAAAACGCAAAGACCCACTCTTGGTATAATCGCAACTCATTAGCAAGATAGGAGAAATATAATACTCCTAGACACAAACCTTCACTCACGGCAATCTAGAACAAACGAACTTAGTACTCCAAGTCGTATTCATTCTCGAAGAATCTGCCAATAAGGCATGATACAGAACACTCAACGTCAAGATTCACACAGGAACCAACCCACCTAGGCCATGGAACCTATCCTGGCCGATAGCTAACCTATAAAGCTCGATACCAACCGTGACGACCCGACCCGACCCCGAGATGGAATCACAAGTCAAGTCGTCGTCCAAATAGGACAACAATACATGCAAAGACTCGCTTTAGAAAACGACGTGACGCAACATTTCGATGAAGCGACTCGGCACCAAAAGGCCTAATAATTTAAAACTTTTTACACCCGATATAACAATTAATACAATTATACCAAATCATCGGCGACTTTACTACCGAACCCAACACTACACGCTTCATGCAAATATACCTCGACGGCTATAACATGCCTGAGAACAACATACTTAAATAAGAGCTAAAGTAATGCCCAATGAAGATTTAAAACACGATGAACCATAACTACATCTATACAAGGCTCTACATGCGCCAAGACTCAAAATAGAATACAAGTATAGACATAAATACAACAAAACCAAATTCCCAAAGCAAAGTCTAAATGACTTGCTAATCCCAACGCCCTTACAAAAGAGAACAAAATAAGGACATCTAAAAACCACAACCTCGTCAAGGCGATCACGGACAAGCGCAAACCCTCGCAACACCTCAACGAGCGGTACCGAACGGCTCGGATCTAAAGCAAGAAAAGGGAGGGGTAAGTCATAAAGACTTTGTGAGTTAACAATTATGCATGTCATGGCATCATGCAAAGATACATATCAAGATATCATTTTTAATATCAAGTCAATCAAAGCGCTCATTTAATAAACACTTAAAACACATATCCATGGTAGCACATTGTTTCACATAAGTGCTATAAAGGTAAACCACATATAAGGAGGATATGATATGAAACCGATGCCGCCTACGTAGCTCCCGCAATACACAGCGTTAACATTCGTGCCAATGATACCCGTGATTAGTGTATCAAAGTATCGAGTTCTCTACTCGAGTACCGAAGTTTCTCGGGTACCAAGCTCTCTCCTTGGTACTTAGACCTTCCAATGTGCTCTCTTGGTTACAAAGAAAGGTGCTACTTCCCCACCGTGGCCAACAAAGGAGGCGTGTGTGATAAAAACCCAGATAACAATCCATCACTATCACGAGTCCCATAACTCGTGACGGCGATGCATTGTCACACCAACGACTCAATCAAATATGCCACTGACTAATGCAATGCCAAGTAGATGTTTACTCGTCATGAAATCTCAATAAGGAATAAGTTCGACAAGAGCGAACTTATTCAACAAGTAGTTGTTTACTCACTTAAGGAATCACACAAGAATTCGACAAGAGCGAATTCAACATGTCAAATAGATTCATTATTCTACAACATGCTCTCAATCATGCATTTACTTCACACGATCACACAAACCACATAAGAACTCGATTGAGTCTTATAAGCACACATATAAAATATGCCCTTCAATCCATCCCAAAGTCACGTAAGCTAATTCATTAGTCTAACGCACTAAATTCATCATGTCAAATAGATATATCATTCTATAACATGCTCTCGATCATGCATTTACTTAACATAATCACACAAACCGCATAAGAACTCGATTGAGTCTTACAAGCACACATACATCAAGGCATACTCATCAATCCATCTCAAAGTATCGTAAGCTAATTCATTAGTCTAACGAACTACATTCGTCGTAGGGATTGATTGTGGAGTCGTTATTGTTCATAACTCCCTAAATTCAACTCCGGTGAGTTTTACTACAATTCAACCAAGAAGAGTATTGATACTATATGTATCACATTGCCTTCTCCTAAGTTCTCCGCTCATTTAGAACTTGATAACTAAGCCGCTCATGTTCTCGAACTAGCCTTAAACACAATCTCGAAGTTTCAAACCCTAGTTTCGGTGATTTTGTTAAACCTTGAATTGAACCGAATTCTTTCACAAGAGTTATTCCCAAGCTTAATACAAACAACATTCATGCTTTAATAAATGTCAAAATCATAACTTCATAGAGATTTCATAAAATCATACTCACATTTTATATGTTGAATTGAAGGTTGTGTCTTCACAAAAGATGTTCACAATCAACATTAAAACAACTATAATGAAGGGGTCATGCTATTTTGTTTAACATGAAAATCTCAGGGAATTGTCACTCACCTTAGTCCTATGATTAATGGAGGAAAGGTTGATTAAAGCAAGGATTCTTGTAGAGATGATCAAGAGCTTCGATTTGGCGGTCTCGGTTCGACAATCGGACCACCGGATCTCCGGAAATGGTCCTTCAACCTAGGGTCTCTCCATGGACGAAAATTTGGAGCTCAAGCTTCTCTGATTCTCTGGTTTTAGATCAACAAAATGGCTGGAAGGTCTGAATTTTGTGTTTATATACTTCCCCACTATGTCCCAATCCAAGTGAAGGCTTTAAGAGACTTCTAATTGGCCAAGGCATGTGAGCCATTGATAAGCCATGATCCAAGGGTTCAAAAGGGTGTTAGACAAGTCAACAAAGGTGGCCTGAGAGTCATCAAGGTCGGCCAAGGGCAAGGGTTCAAGAGTCAAAATCATTAGCCAAATCAAAACTCACAAATGCAAACTGACAACAGACAGTCAATCTTGTAAAATCGACCATAAATAGCTCACACCTCCAAATGAGGTGATTATTGATTTTTATGAAACTAGACTCTTTAAACTATAGTTTAGCCTTTTAAAGTACTCAATTTGGACTTATATTCATCAAAATATGGCTACTACAAGTTCAAGTACAGAAGCTGATTTCCTGAAAACAGAATTCTGGCACAGCCGTAAGTCAAGACCTAAATGAGGTACTTATACACCTTGGAAAAATACCATATTTTACAGGGAGTATACTAACATATGTAGGTAGAACATACTAAATTTTTATAAAATTCTCTTTAGTAGATTGGTACCAGAAGTTTCCCGAAGTTCGCCCGAAAACCGGACTGAATCTGTGAAGTAATAAGTTGATCATCTTATTTCCAAATGCAACCAATCTATGAACATGTATAAGACTTGTTTAAACATGTTTATGGCTTGTATTCAAGGCCTATAACTCAACCAAACTTCTCTCGAGACGAAATGAAGGCAATACAAGCAATGATGTTAAACCACAAAACACAAACGAAGCAACGAAGCTTCTAAACTCTCAACCAAGCATGAAACAACTAAGATGAACATTGTAAATCTTGTATGCAAGGTATTAAGACTCTCATGAGACTTATTAAGGTGCTAACACATTAATACGAACACCCGAAACAACAACAACATGGCATGCAACGCATGGAAGACCATTACTCTCTTATGGCCTTAAACAATTCAATGCAAGCAAGATATGAATGAAATGAAGTCTCAAATATGTAAAGACATATTATAAACATGTCATAATGATGACAAACATGCAATGGGGTTTGGGTTCTCACATCATCCTCATATTTTCCTATCTTGAATTTCACTATCATTTGCTTATTCACCTTCACCTCTCCACTATCATTCAACCATTGCAATTTGTATGGTTTCGGGTGTCGAATCAATGGTAATTCCAATTTCATCACCATGGTAGTACTAGCCACGTTAGTGCAACTATCCCCATCTATGATGACTCCATAATTCCTACCCTTCACTTGACAGCGAGTATGAAATATGTTCTCCCTTTGCAAAGTCTCTCATCCTCCTCTCTAGCTTGGACATTCATTACCCTCCTAGTCACCAAACTCACCCTATCTACTATCTCCTCCTCAACCTCCTCTAAAGGTGGTATTTGTGAATACGCCTCCTCCTCATCCTCGGATGAGAACTCTCCATTCTCCCTCATAACCAGCACCTTCTTGTTCACACACTCATTGGCAAAGTGCCCCATACCTTGACACTTGTAACATCAAATGTCTCTTGTCTTGGTTCTAGTGTGTTCGGGTTTTGAAGTAGAAGTAGGTGTAGATGTCGTAACCTTTGGTGTTTCAAACCTAGACTTCACAATAGTTTTATCTTCCCTTTGATTTCCATAATTAGGCTTCCAATTAGAGTTAGGGAAAGCCCGTTCATTACCCCTCCTCTTGTGTTGTTGCTCTACCTTAATGGACTTTTGTACTAGTTCATTAATGTCAATATACGTTTGCAACTCCACTACATTGGCAATCTCCTTATTTAACCCCATTAGAAATCGGGCCATGGTTGCCTCACTTTCTTCCTCTATGTGTGCTCTAATCATAGCAACCTCCATCTCCTTATAGTACTCCTCTACACTCTTAGTACCTTGCCTCAAGGTTTGTAGTCTTTGGTGTAGGTCCCTATAATAATGAGATGGTATGAACCGTCTCCTCATCACTCTTTTCATCTCCTCCCAAGTCTCAACTTGAGGTTCCTTATATCTCGCTCTATCCACCCTCATCTTTTCCCACCAAACCGCAGCATAGTCGGAAAATTCAATGGCAGCTAGTTTGACTTTCTTCAAGTCGGTATAATTATGGCACCCAAAAATTCTCTCCATTTTCATCTCCCATTCTAGGTATAATTCTGGATCATTTTTACCCGTGAAAGTAGGCACCTTTAATTTTATCACATTCATATTATTATCTTCTCTATTTCCTCCCCATCTATTCCTGTCTCTCCTATCATTTGAGTCCCAATCCTCCCCACCGAACTCTTCCTCTAGATTACGTTTGGGTATTTCTCTAGGATCAGCTGGACTTTGACTCTTACTTGCATTACCTATCACATCAAGTTTCTCATTAAACTCCTCACTCATCTTACCCATCACCTCATGCATCTCCTCCCTTTGTCCCCTCATCATCTTTTCCATCTTAGCCATCATGGCTTCCATGAACAATTTATTATCATTGGCCATTTTTTTTAATTCCTCACAAAACTCCCTTACGTGTATCTCTCCACTCGTGTATCACACAAAATATTTTAAACACTCAAATAAAAACTTTAGGGTTCTAAAAGAACTATCAAGTATTAACAAGTGCAAATCAAGTGACAGTTCAACACAAGACTCAACAATTAATAAACGTATAGAGAATTAATTCAAGAGTAAGAAATTTGAATAAACGAAGACGCACAACGTATAGAAAGCTTTTGATCAGAATATTTAATTTTCGAATCCACAGTTTTTTTGATTCGAAATAATATAGATATGTATTTTGAAAGCAGTCCGAAAAGTCTGGCCAATTCGTACGGATGAACAGTAACGTGAACAGTAAAATTTTTATTTTTTTTTTGTATCACAATCTCACTTGTCAATTCGGTCACCGGTAATGTATTCTTTCTTTTTCTCCTTTTTTTTTGTCAGGAGATTTGTACTCTTTTTTTTTTCTCTAGGTCTGCCGAATTTTAGCAGCAACACAAAATAACAGTAAATTTTTTTTTGAGTTTATAACCCTAGAAAATATTAGGGTTTGAAGAGAACAAATAAAACACGAATATGACGAACAAACGTAGGATTGATGATCCTAGTTCGAAGGAAGAAGAGAAAGAAACAGATAACTAATTAAGAACAATTTAAAGACAGGATATATTATGGACGAACCTTTGCTCTGATACCAAAATGATACGATCTTCTCGGAAGGCTTCGTTGAAGAACGAATTACACACGCGGCGGAAGCTTAGGATCGAAGGATGTTTTCATGGGTGACACTCGACTCCAACAATTAGCAACGAAAAGAACCTTGGCATATCGCAGCCCGCAATCGTGGCAATTGAAGAACTTAGTATTGTGAATAACTCCACAATAGGTATGGAATTCCTATTGATAAGTTAGGTTTCGAACACAACGGAATCACACCGAAGTATTCACAAGTTCATGAAGAACAAGGAGGTTTCGAAGAAAACACTCAAAACTATATTAACTCAATAATCAATCTAATTGTTCGTTCACATGCAGCAGTTATTGGCGGTCTTGGTTTGGCGACCAGGATCATTAAAAGGTAAATAAGTTGTTACTTGTCCCGGCGGGTTAAACTTCTGGGGTCCATATGTGGGCTATTTTGGAGTGGATTGGTGATGGAAAAAGGAAGGTCATTAGGATTCTAGGGAATATTGGTGCTTGGGAAAGGGTATGGAGGGTAGGATGAGAAAGGGTTAACATTTGGGTGGTAAGGATTAGGTGGGGGATTTGGATTTAGGATAATGGTGGTATTTGGTGGGTTGGTGTTTGGCTGGGAGTTTGGGTTTGGAGGAACATGGGAGGTTGATGCTTCTTCAGGGATTGCAGGGGAAGAGGTCCCCTCACCACTAGATTTTAAACTTTGCACCAGATTAGCCATTTGGTTCATTATATGATCAGCCTGTGCACCCAAATTTTGATCTAGCCACTGTTGCATAGCCGGAGTCGGAGCGTACCCTGGAGCCCCTGATCTGTTCCCATGGTAGACTGCTCATTTTCTGCTGCCATACTGCTCGGATCTGTACCTTCTGAACTGATTCTGCCCTTTTTTTATCTGATTTCTGTGCATGTATCCCGTATCAACCGGCCAGTACTATCTCTGCGTTTCCAAACTCAGGCCAGATTTATGAGGAAAATGGGGTTTGGAGATATCAGAAAGGGTTGGCTGAAGGCTTTCTGGGTTTGGAGTACAACGTGTCTTTATTAGTATACTTTATTATTATTCAATTTTCCCTACAATTGATCGGACAAGCACCTGCTTTGTTTTGACAGTCTCAGGACTATTCCTGGAATAGTGGATTCTTTCTCCAGAATATAGGACCTTCGTATTCCACCTGCCTCTCGACTCCCCAAGATCGGACTGATCTCAGGCGAAGGGCCTATACTCTTTCCGGGATCCACCATTCAAAAATGGTCTAAGTCGAACATTAGAAAATAATCAGTCAGGCCCTGTGTATATATTTATCTCTTTTTTTATGTTTTTTTTATTGATTTTTTTTACACAGGGACTGACTAACGATTCAAGAATGTAGTAAAATCTTTTTTTAAGAAATAAAGAAGATATGGTCTGTCTTGCTGTTATTTGTGGATTTTCTCGGCTTTTTATTTTGAGCGTGAGCAAGCAACCGATCACATCAAGAAATAGAAAGAAAAGTGGGGAGTCTATCTATTCCTATTAATTACATAATTGTCCTAGTCCCCAAAATAAAATGACAGAATGAAATGGAAAGCAGATATTACGTGCAATTAAAAAATAAAGCATGCAGAAATAAAGCAGAAAATATAAAATAAAGCCCCAGCCCTTTTGTTATGCTGCCCGGAAATTTATTGCTATTTTTTTTTGAAAATATATATTCTAAATATACCTGTAATGGTGACTGGAACGAAGTTGCTGCAAGATGGAGGATCGTATCCACAAATATACACACAGATATATTGGAACGCAATATTCAAAATGCGAAAGAAATATAATAAGCATACTTTAGCCAGAAACAAAAGAAAAAAGAGTTTTGTTATTGAGTCTAGCCCTCCATTTCTATTTAAAAATAAAAACGATCTCCCCAGCAGAGTCGCCACTGTGGGTTCCCTGGGGTGCGCCCCCACCCCACGCCACCTTTTCTAGGGGGTGCGACGTGCGGAACCGGACACCACGCTTTCCATTCCATCCTCCCTTGTTTAGGGGAAGACAAAATTAAAAATGCGGAAAGGGTGCTGTCGAAAAGCGCGTTGAATACGTCTCGGTCACCTGAGTGAGTTTTTTTTGGTCCATTATGAGAGGTTTGGGTTTTATGTATCAGGTTATCCCTTTTGTAGGGGATAACAGGATGCAGGAAGGCATCACCCTTTTCATTTCCATTCTCCCTTGTTTAGGGGAAAACGGAAAAGTGCAGAAAAAAGGATGTTGCGGGCCCCACTGTGGACTTTATGAATATTGCCTTAAGGCCTATTTTGGATCGCTATGAAAGCATTGGGCTCCCCATGTCTCATTCTCCCTTGTTTAGGGGTAAACAAGATACAGGAAATGCATCACCCTTTCATTCCCATTCTCCCTTGTTTAGGGGAAAACGGAAAAGTGCAAGAAAGGATGTTGCGCGCCTCACTGTGATCCAAAATGTTTTGACAGAGTTGTCATCTTTATTTTAAGGAGAAAACAAAGAAAAACCAAAAATAAACCAAAGATTGTAAAACAGGTTCGGAGGCTAAGTTACGAGTTGGGAAGGTGCTAGGCACCCAACTCGCCCTTTCGGTCTCAAAACAGTTTTGGGCTAAAGTATGCTTTTTATTATATTTCTTGAGCAAATAAATAAAGCATTAAATACAAATATATCTGTATTTACATTATTTACGGACTTGCAGCCGCCTTCTTCCAATAATTACAAATACATTTAAAAATATTTGGCCATAATAATGGCTCTTTTTAATGCTATTTTCTAAATAAATCCGGGCAGCATAACATCTTATATTTTTACATTGGGCCGGATGAAAAATAGTTTTTTTCATATAAAATAAACTCTTAAAGGCTCACATTTAAGAGCGGGAGTGTGCTCGTTTTGTCCTTCCGGGAGAGGGAGTCTTTTGTTGTAGTGTGTGTTGCGAGGATTCGGACAGGGTGACTGCGTCTGAAGGTTGCTTCTGGGCACCGTCAAACGGGCGGAGCAACTGCTTACGTTTTTGCTGTTTTTTGAATGCTGTAGGCGGAAATCGGGTAGAGCAACTGCTTGCTTCTGGCGAATTTGGCCTTTTCACTTGGGCAGAGCAACTGCTCTTTTTGAGATTTTTGGACCGGGAGAATACGGTGGAAACCTAGCTGGGGGTCTAAGGCTCACTTTGACCGATTGGTTTTGTGTTTAGAAGAGATTTGGCAGAGCTTCGGGGCTTTATAGGAGGGGGAACTCACTATCTCACGATCGCTCTATTTTTTATTGGCGTAATAACAACGTTGAAATTTTCTCTGTGCGTATTCTCTGTGTGAATTCTCTCCCTGAAAGTGAAGCGGGGCACTTGTATTTATAGGGCGAAGGAGGGATTCCTTCGTCTTTAAGATTTCCTTTCTGAGCTTCATCGGCTTGTACCGCGCGCTTGAAGGCTTGTTCAATGCGTTAAGTCGGGGAGCACTGTAGAGGCTCTGGGCCCCAGAAGCTCTTGTGGCAGCACCAATGCTCCTTCTTTGCCTCCTTTTTGGACACTTTGGCCCCTGCATTTCACTGTTTTACGCATCCTGCTTTGTCCTTCGCATTTTTGAACCCTGTAACTTGACATTTGTTAAGTTTTAACAGGTCTTGATATCGCATGTCAATGTTACATACCAGGGGTACGAAATTGGGGTGTCTACACACGCGCTTTAAAGTTTTGAAACCACCCGCTTTTCAGCAGCGGGGGAAAGGTTAAAAAATGGGGCACTCACATATAGACTAGCTAATTTTGAGAAAATCATAATTAGGAAGAAATCAAACACACCAGTTTATGTTACAACAGGTGATGATGCAACATATCATGTGATCATGCTCTTATGTTGTGGTTGTCGGACCTATCGGGGATAGGCTGCCTACGTATCCTTATACAAGGAATTAGACCCGATCGTAGCTCATCACTGGGGATATGTGGTAAAAATCGCATTTCTAGGGCAAGGTGATGTGAACCTAGGGCCAAAGATTAGCACTCTACAAATGGAGGGGCTCAAGTGTCATGTTTGGGAAGCTAGAAGACCTTTTGGTCACAGCAAAAGGCTTGGAATCCAAACAATTCTAATGAAATAAGCAACTGAAGAATCTGTCCCTTGCAGCCTGAAGTTCGATATCCTGAAGTTGGACAGTCTAAGTTGGACAATCTTCTTGCTTTCTTCTCCGAAGTTGGACCAGCTTTGAGACTTGATTAATCCCTTAGTAATTTTTGCATTTTAAGCCTATAAAAGGCAGCTCTAAACTCATTGTAGAAGGGAACTTGGTTGATATATTAAAGCATAAGCTTTGTTTGAGTGTTCTTATACACTTGTGTTTCTCCACAATTGAGTTTGTGCACCTTGAACTTATCAATCTTCACGAGTCGGAAGATTGTGGCGTTCCGTGGTTGTGGGTCTCCGCCAATCGCGTCGAAGGTTCTCTACCGCACCCCGAGGTTCCTAGTCAATCGCGACTAGCGGGTCGAGGGAGACTCCCTATCCTTTTCATTCTGCGTTCTTTGTCCATCTACAAGGGTCCGTTAATCTTCTAATCGATCTTGGCTCGAATCTGAACCCGGATTCACATCAATTGGTATCAGAGCCAATCGAAGAGGTAACCCGAATTCGTTCTACTCCTCTTTCTATTTTTCGTTGAATTCTTCTTCTCCGAAATCTCAGAAAATGGAAAAAAAAAACTTATAGAAAAGGAAATCCATTAAGTTTCCTTAAACAATCATTCCTTCTTTTTTTTTTTGTCATTAGAAAACAAAAAAAAATTGTTGCAGCCATTCGATATTTTCATTTTTTTCCTTCCTTGTCATCCAATTCTAAAACGGTAATTGAACTACCAAATGGAAACAGATATGCAAGCTGAATTGTTGAGGGTTTTAAGTGTGCGAGGCAAGGGGAAAACAAAGGTATTTCAAAATATATGTCGTACTAGATGTTGTGTGCAAGATAAGGTGTGTTTACTATGATTATAAATAGTGATAGTGGTGTTAATGTTGTTAGCACTCTATTGGTTGAAGAATTGGGACTTTCCATTGTTAGACGTAAGCACCCTTATAGCTTGCAATTGCTCGATTGTCATGGTATGATTAAGGTGGATAAACAAGTGTGTGTAACATTTAGCATTGGGAAGTACAAAGATCATGTTTTGTATGATGTTATACCAATGCAAGGTTGGCATCTTTTACTAGGTCGTCCATGGAAATATGAAAATCGAGCTATGTATGATGTCGTCACCAACAAAAGTTTCCTTGAAAGAGAGAAAATTGAGCAAGAAAAAGAAGAGATTGAAAAAGAGAGAATAGAAAAAGAGAGGGAAAAACAAGAGAGAAACAAAAGACACTGAGAGAAAAACAAGAGAGAGAAAGAGAAGAAGAAGAAATAGAAGAAAACAAGAGAAAAGATAAAGAAAGAGAAAAACAAGAGAGAGAATATATTGAAAAAGTGAGAGAAATACAAGAGAGTGTTTTGATTGAAAGAGAGAAGAGAAAAAAAGAATTTGAGCAAGGAAGGGTAGAGAGAGAGGAGAATGAAAGAAAGTTGAATGTGGTTCAAGAAGAGTTGAAGATGATGCATGCATATGAAGACCCATTTGACTTCGACGTTCCAATTCCAAGTTTACATTGGTTCATCAAGCGGCTTATCAACAATCACTTCTTCTCAACTCAATGGGACGACTGGATGGACCTCGCCTCAAATGCAGATCATCAGGTTGCACGTATAGATTCGAGGACGAATCATTTTCAAGAAGAAGGGAATGATGTGATCCTAGGGCCAAGGATTAGCACTCTACAAATGGAGGGGCTCAAGTGTCATGTTTGGGAAGCTAGAAGACCTTTTGGTCGCAGCAAAAGGCTTGGCATCCAAACAATTCTCATGAAATCAGCAACTGAAGAATCTGTCCCTTGCAGCCTAAAGTTGGATAGCCTGAAGTTGGACAGTCTAAGTTGGACAGTCTTCTTGCTTTCTTCTCCGAAGTTGGACCAGATTTGAGACTTGATTAATCCCTTAGTAATTGTTGCATTTTAAGCCTATAAAAGGCAGCTCTAAACTCATTGTTGAAGGGAACTTGGTTGATATATTAAAGCATAAGCTTTGTTTGAGTGTTCTTACACACTTGTGTTTCTCCACAATTGAGTTTGTGAGAGTATTTGAGTTTCTTGGATTAGAAACCACCTTGAACTTATCAATCTTCACGAGTCGGAAGATTGTATGCTGTGGTTGTGGGTCTCCGGCAAGCCGAAGGTTCTCTACCGCACCCCGAGGTTCCTAGTCAATCGCGACTAGCGGGTCGAGGGAGACTCCCTATTCTTTTCATTATGCGTTCTTTGTCCGTCTACAAGGGTCCGTTAATCTTCTAATCGATCTTGGCTCGAATCCGAACCCGGATTCACGTCAATCCCTCATTTTTCTCTCGACACTCTTATTCTCACTCGCTTCCATCAACCCACTCTTTTCATCTTTCCTCTCCACCTCTCTAACATCACTTTTCCTTGCTTTTTGAAGCTGAAGTTCATGGACTTCTTGTGGTGTCAATGATTGAAGTGTGTATGATTTTCCCTTATGTTTTAAGGTGTAGTGATTCTTGAATCCATCATGCATCACATGGCGATCAAATTGCCATGGTCTTCCCAATAAAACATGCCCCACTTGCATTGGAACCACATCAAACATAATCTCATCCTTATACTTCCCAATCGAGAACGAGATCAAGGCTTGCTTAGTCACCTTTAACTCCCCACAATTATTTAGCCACTGAAGTTTGTAAGGATGCGGGTGCCTAATGACCGGAATGTTTAGCTTCTCTATCACTTCCGTGCTAACAACATTAGTGCAACTCCCACTATCTATCAACAAATCACAACCTTTTTCCTTAATGTTGCAACGAGTATGGAAAATGTGTTCCCTTTGATGATCACTAGACTCTTTGACTTGGGCACTCAACACCTTTTTCACGACCAATGCTTCTAGGGTAAATGGGTCCTCATCCTCACTCTCTTCCTCTTCTTCCCCCTCATCATCCCCGGATACATACTCATTTCCCTTCAAATACACTATCCATTTGTTAGGACATTGGGATGCAATGTGCCCCCTCCCATTACACTTGAAACAAACAATTTCCCTATCCTTTGATGGACTTGGGTTCACACCCTTCCATTTATCTACCACATTTCCCTTTGGTGATTCCCCAAATGATTTGGTAGGTGTGGTGCTAGAGTTCTTGTTTCCCTCTCCCCAAGACTTGTTGGGTTTTTGGTAAGAAGATGATGAAGTGTTTTGGCCTCGTGTATGGGTTCCCTTTTTCTTCTTGAGACGTCTTTCCCTTTTAAGGGCAGCATGGACAACATCCTCCATGTCGTCATATTCCCGTTGCTCAACAACCTTGGCTATGTCATCATTCAATCCATTGATAAACCTAGAAATGGTCGTATCAACTTCTTCGATCACATTAGCTCGAGCAAGAGCCAACTCTAATTCCCTGCTATACTCCTCAACTGACTTAGTTCCCTGGGTGTAATTATGGACTTTCTTCATCAAATCCCGGTGGTAGTAGTTAGGGACAAATTTCCTACGCATTACCCCTTTCATCTCCTCCCAATCACGAATACGCCCTTCTCCATTCCTCCTACGATTTAGAATAAGTTGCTCCCACCAAACACTAGCGTAGTCGGTGAATTCTAGGGATGCTAGTTTCACTTTTTGTACTTCTGTGAATTGGTTACAACTAAAAAGGACTTCCAGTTTCCTAATCCACTCAAGGTATTCTTCCGGTTCCGCCTTACCTTTAAAAGGAGGTACCTTCATTTTAATGTTTCTAATTTCCCCTCTTCTACCTTGCCTTCTATCTTCCTCATATTCCCCCTCATCATCATCTTCTACTTGCACTCTCCTCCTTGGTTGGTACCTAGGTGGATTTCCTCGAGGTGGTGCATTGGGTATTTCTAATGTGGCTACTCTTTGTGTTAGTTTCGCCAGCCCTAGGATCACATCAAAAGGCCCTTACAGAAACACAATGATGGGACTATCTGGTAAATTCTAGGGCAAAGCCCTTACAGAAACACGATGGTGGGTCTATCTATGGGGGCATGCAAACGTGCATGATTGGGGCATTTATGATGCAACATTTAGATGCAACAGTCCATGTTGGGAAATTTAACATGTTTATGATGAAAACATCTCATGCTGTGAATAAAGCATGATGCATCAATCCATGCAGGGCAATTCAATGCAATGCACTTTATTTTGTGCTGCGACGGTCATGCCAACCGTGATAGGAATTAGATAGAACGTAGCTCGGATCTGCTGGGGAAATATGTAAATGCAACAAGGCATACAAAATGAGGTTTTGATGTGTAGATCACATTCCTATAGCATTACCTAGAAAAGCATGACGATGAAAACATTTCATATAAGTATTTTTCATATGCAAGCAAGCAGATATTTGTGATGTGATTCTACTGGGGAAATACTCATGATGTAAGCTAACATTTTGGTATGCAAACATGCAGTCATTTGTATTGTGGTCCTTCTGGGGGAACAAGTAAGTGTGATACACATAAACGTGTTGTGATGGTCCTGCGTTCCGAAGTAGGCTGCCTACGTATCCCTTCCGGGAATCAGACCGGATCGTAGTTTGGCCTTAAACCGAAACAAGGTAAGTGTAGATGCTGTTGGGAACATGGTCAATTCTCAAGACTCATGATTTGCATCCCTCGTGAGTATGGTTAAAAGGTGGGAGAAGTATGAAAGATTTGTTATGAAAACATGTAAGCATGGAAACATGTAAACATGGAAGCATGTAAGCAATTGTGTTGTGATGGTCGTACCTATCCGAATAGGCTGCCTACGTATCCCTTTCGGGAATCAGACCAAACGTAGTTCGGCCTTAAGGCGTAACAAGGTAAGTGTAGATGCTGATGGGAACATGGTCAATTCTCAAGACTCATGATTTGCATCCCTCGTGAGAATGCTTAAAAGGTGGGAGAAGTATGCAAGAATTTGTTATGAAAGCATGTAAGCATGTAAGCAATTGTGTTGTAATGGTCGTGCCTACCGGAATAGGCTACCTACGTATACCTTTTGGGAATCAGATCAAACAGAGTTCGACCTTAAGTCAAAACAAGATATGTGTAGAATTACTCAAGACTCGAGGTGCCTACCTCTTGTGAAAAAAAAACGTGATAAAAGTCAAGAACTTTTGCATAAATGAAATCATAAAATACATGTAACATATAAAATTAAATGCAGATACTCTGTTTTTGCTCGCAGGGCAGCATGATGGAGTTGGCTATATAGCCGGGCATCGAATGTCCCGTGGTTGACGTTGTTGGGGATTTTTTTACTTTTTTGTTCACTCGTAGGGCGGCGTTTTGTTGACGACAATGTTGGTATGTTGGTCATTGGATGACAGGCGGTTAACTTTGTTGAGGACCGTTACTTTCGTTAAGTCTCAAGGGGTCAATTTGCAATTTGGGCAAACCTAGTTTTAGTTGTTGGAACTGAATTTTGGAGGGAGGGGAAGGAAACTTCCACCCCTTATTACTTGAAGTTATGGGGAGAAGGCAGCAACAAGTCCAGAAACAGATTTGGGTTCCTTCATTGTCGACGAAATTCTTTTTCTTCTTCAATTTTCTTCAATTTTTTCAACTTTCTCACTTAAATCAATTTGCATGGTTCATAAGATGTCTTCCTCTTCACGATCTAGGGAGGGAAAAGCTTCTCTTTCCCCAGAATCGGACCAAGGATGCCAAAAAACTCCTCCTTTGGCAAGAAATGTCGTTCGATATTGGTTTTCGAACGACGATTGAGAAAATATCCACCGAGATCGGGGCACCCATGTCTCAAATCTTCCTAATTTCACTGTAAGTTTTGATTTTCTCAAACCCATCTGGTTTAATTTCAGGATTTTTGGATGATGATGATTTTTCTCTCCTTTTTTTTGTGTTTTTATATGTATGAATGATGTATGTTAGCATGATAATTTAATATGAGAGTATGTGTTTGCAAGAATTATGAAATTATGCTATTTTAATTATGATGCATGCCTATTTTGACTGTATTTTAGATATGGAACATGTTAGTTTAGTGAGATAAAAAAACAAATCATGCAAATGGATGTATAAATATACGATGCCATTGACTTACCTTCTTAAGGAAATACATTATATGCACAAGATTCATCTCCAAGTGGGTAAAAATATGCACATTAGATGTTTGATAAAATGACCCAAATGAATAGTCAAATTATATTTCTTCTTATCAGATATCAAGGAAATGAACTTTAGATCCGATCATGTCATTCACCTATATTCTCAAGAGATGCACATAAAAATGGTAGATGAATATGTATGAGGAAAAAGACATATGTCACATTTTGTTTGTTTGCTTTTTTTTTTTATCATGAATATGTAAGAATATATAAATAATATAGCATGAAGTACATATTTATGGAAGTAATATGACATTGACATGGATCACGTATATTCATGGATGGATGACAATATGAATGAAAATGTCATATGTTATTTTTGGTTTTTTGATGATGATAATGATGATGATTGATTGTCTTTTTTTTGTGTTTTGTTTTTTTTTCTTTATGTTGTTTTGTTGTTTATTTATTTGGGAGGATTATGTTTTCTTGGGTTTTTTGATTGTTGGTATTTCTTTCTTTCAGGCACAGAAGAAGCTCGAGCGGTTGACAGCCAACGCTGATGATCTAACGAGGATCTATGAGTCGCTCCCCTTGTAGGATAAGTGTTTGGTAGAACTAACCGGTCTGTCGACGTTTATGAGAGTTGTGGGGTCCTTCCACAGCTATATGTCGATACATGAAGTTTTGAGGGGGTATTGGTGGGACACCACTGTGAGTGCCCCGTTCTGAAAATGTCCGCGCTACCGAAAAGCGAGCGAGTTTCAAAACTTCGATCATGTGGAATACGCTCGACCTCATTTTGTGGACTCTAAATATTGAATAGATTCGCCACCTCTATCTTATGGTCAAACTGAGAAAAACCAAATATATTAGAAATTTAAGGGTTCAGAGGCTAATTTACGAGTTGAGAAGGGGTTAGGCACCCAACTCGCTCTTTCGATCTCAAAATATGTTTTTTGGCTATATATATATATGTGTGTGTGTGTGTGACATGAAAAATAAAGAAAAACTTGTAACATCTATATTTTAGAGTTGCAAATAGAGCATATGAAATTTAGTCTATAATAACGATTTATATTATAGCTATTTATAACGGAAATTTTACCAGCATAATGACTTATTTTATGATATAATACTATTTTAATAATATTATTTTTAAACGAAAATAATAATAACTTTTGGGGTACCTACCTCTTGAAGTGTGAGGGTTTATAACCTGAACCAACTTTGCTTAGGCATGCTTTTAGATGCGCTCGCTCTGTCCTTCTGGGAGAGGGAGTCTTTTTTGTTTTGTTGAAATTTTGGCAGCGTAACTGCTTGTTTTGGTTGTTTTTCACCTCGAAATCCGAGCGACACAACTGCTTGTATTTGTTTGAAATGTATTAGTGTCGAGTCTGAAATCGGGCAGCGTAACTGCTTGCTTTGGCTTGATATCGCATTCTAAATCGGGTAGCGCAACTGCATGCTTTTGGCTTTTTGCAACCGGTCAATAGGGCGAGAACCTAATCGGTTAACTAGGTTTATCTGAAAACCTTATGCGTATAAATTCTCTCAGTTCTGAACTCTCTGAAAGCACTGGCGGAGGCTTCTATTTATAGGCCGGCGAGACTTAACGGCAAAGGCAACAAAAAATATTTTAGGTTTGTTCTTTAATGTGTTGTACCATGTGCTGAAAGAGTTGTACCAAAGAAGGAAACCGAAGATGGAAACAACGAAAATGGGCGCCCCTACAACAACTTTGAGCGTCGCGCCCAAAGTTGTATAAAGCAGCGCCCCTTTTTCGTTTTTCCTGCTTTTTTTTTACGCTTTTCCCCCCTTCTGCTCTTTGTTTTGTTTATTGTTTCTTTCTTTGACACTTTGAACCCCCTGAAAGTTAACATTCGTTAGTCCCTTTTGACTGGATTTAACATTTTATAGAATGTTACAAATAGGGGTAGGAAATTGGGGTATCTACAGAATCCCTCAATGATGGAGTTTATGGGTAAACCAAAATTTACCAGTAAACGAACATCGTTGATAAGAATAGACTCCTTAATTTTGGGGAAATCATAACTAGGAAGAACTTAAAAACAATAGTGCATGATGCAACATATTATGATCTCATGCTTTTATGCTGTGATGGTCAGACCTACTGAGATAGGCTGCCTATATATCCTTTTCGGGAATCAGACCGAACGTGGTTAGGCTCAAGCTGTACAAAGTAAGTTTTTATCTTTCCCAATGACCCGGGGTTCGCACCCCTTGTGGGAAGGATCAAAACTGTAACCGATGGAATAGACACGACATGGCAATGACCATTTCCAATGACCCGGGGTTCGCACCCCTTGTGGAAAGGATTAAAACAGTAACCAATGATACAAGCAATAATATGATGATCATTCCCAATGACCCGGGATTCGCACCCCTTGTGGGAAGGATCAAATCAGTAACCAAGGATAACATGATACGAAGACCATTCCCAATGACCCGGGGTTCACACCCTTTGTGGGAAGGACCCAAAATAGTAACCAAGGATAACATGATACGACGACCATTCCCAATGACCCGAGGTTCGTACCCCTTGTGGGGAGGACCCAAAACAGTAACATGATACAACGTTCATTCCCAATGACCTGGGGTTCGCACCCCTTGCGAGGAAGATCAAAATAGTAACCTATGGAATAAGCATGGCATGATGACCATTCCCAATGACCCGGGGTTCGCGCCCCTTGTGGGAAGGATCAAAACAATTACTAAAAGATGATATAAGCTTGGCATAACAGCCATTCCCAGTGACCTAGGGTTCGCACCCCTTGTGGGAAGGACCCAGAACAGTAACAGATGGCATGATGATACGATTTTCTCGGAAGGCTTCGTTGAAGAACGAATTACACACGCGGTGGAAGCTTAGGATTGAAGGATGTTTTGCGGGGGTGACACCTCGACCCAACAATTAGCACGAAAAGAACCTTGGCATGTACAGCCGCAACCCGCAATCGTAGCAATTGAAGAACCTGAGTATTATGAATAACGCCACAATAGGGATGGAATTCCAATTGATAAGTTAGGGTTCGAACACAACTGAATCACACCAAAGTATCCACAAGTTCATGAAGAACAAGGAGGTTTCGAAGAAAACACTCAAAACTATATTATCTCAATAATCAGAAAAGTTGTGTACAAAATAATAAGCCACATCCCTTATTTATATGGGTTGTGAATCCTAAATCTAAAAGTAAAAGGAAAAGGTCTAAGTAGAATCATCTTATGAAACTAAATAAAATCTACTTAGGAAACTAAATAAAATCTACTTAGGAAACTACTCAACTTACCTAATCTATTTACGAAACATAAATCCTCTAAAATAAGGAAACTCTAACAAATCCCGTTTTTCTATAAGGGCCTATTTTCCAAAATTGCATTTTGGCCCCAAAAGTCTTCCAATAGTTATTAAAAGCTCCCCAAGTCATATATGAATATATGGGGACCTATTAAAAGGCTTCCTTTTCCATAATGAATTGTTTAAAAGCCGAACGGCACAAAGTTCGGGGACCCTTGCGGTAAAAGCCCCTTGACACCTTGCGTCCGCAAAGGTCGTCCAGAAAATATCAAGGCCTTGCGGTCGCAAGCCTATTTTAACCTTACGTCCGCAAGGTCTCCAGAATGCCAGCATCGATCTCTTCTTATTCTGAATCACGTTCACCAGCCTCTTTTGCCTCGTCGAGTATCCATTATAGTAGCTCGAATCTCCAATGAACCCACGAATCAAGTTGGTGTAGAATTCTTGAATCTTCCAATCATATTCCACACATTTTAAAGAGTTAATCTGATTTCTTGGGCACTTGGTTTCTTGATTAATCACGAACTCTCCATGCTTGATCAACATTTGACTTTGACTCGAACTTAGGCTTGACAGGATCTCATCATCTCCCTGTGAGTAAATCGTTCTCTCTTTTGAGTTGTTGACATTGTTGGGGATGTCCTCATCACATGACGACCATTCCCAATGACTCGGGGTTTGCACCCTTTGTGGGAAGGACCAAAAGCAATATAAATGGAATAAGCATGGCATAAAATGCATGTGACAGATAAAGTAAAATGCAGATACTCTGTTTTCGCTTGCAGGGTGACATTTTGCTAAGGATATCATTGAGCTACTGGACATTGGCTGACTGGCTGTTAACTTTGTTGAAGATCGTTACTTCTGTTAAGTCTTAAGGGGCCAAATTGCAATTTGGGCAAACCTGGGGTTTTAGTTGCTGGAACTGAATTTTGGAGGGAGGGAAAGGATACTTCCCTCCCTTATCACATCAAGTTACGGGGAGAAGGCAAAAGCAACACAAAAAATAAACCTGGTTCTCTCCCTTCATCATTGTTGCCGACAATTCCTCCATTTCTTCATTTTCTTCAATTTTTTCAACATTAAATCAATTTGTGTGGTGATAAGATGGCTTCTTCTTCACGATCTAGGGAGGGAAAAGCTCCTCTTCATCCGGAATCGGGCCAAGGACGCCCGGAAACTCCTCCTTTGAGATGTTGTCTGATACTGGTTTTCAAACAACGATTGAGACAACATTCATTGAGATCGGCACACCCATGTCGCAAATCTTCCTGATGTCGCTGTAAGTTTCAATTTCCTCAAACCCACTTGGTTCAATTTTCTTGGATTCTTGGATGATTTGGAATTTTGTGTTAATTTTGGAATATATATATATATATATATATATATATATATATATATATATATATATATATATATATAATTCTTTTTTTGTTTTTGGTTTTTGTTGTTTTTTTTATATGTACGAATGACGTATACTAAAATATCATTACGGGACCTTGGAAGTTTTCGAGCCTTTCCGTCTATATCTATGTGACGGGCCACGTAGTTCATTTGGACGCGAAATTAGGCTCTGTTAAAATTCTACCTACCGTTAATTGATTTCTACTAGTGCATAACGGAAACTAACGGAAAACTGAGAAAACTTCCCGTCGACACAAATTTCAGAAATTGCCGTTGGACCCCCTCAACTTCGAACTCTTCCCGAAAGTCTTGCTAAAATAGGTTTCGGCCACTTGTTCTACATAATAAAACATTATCGTAACCCGTGAGAAGTTCGTTTTAAACATAAAAAACACTATTTAAACATTGTTACAGGTCTTGTAAGTTTTCAGGCCTTTTCGTCTAAATTTATGCAACGGGCCCCGTGGTTCATTTGGACGCGAAAGTTATGCTACGTTAACGTTCTATCGATCGTTAATTGATTTCTACTAGTGCATAACGGAAACTAACGGAAAACTGAGAAAATTTCCCGCCGACACAACTTTCAGAAATTACCGTGAGACCCCCTGAAATTCGAACTCTTCCCGAAAGCCTTGTTCAAATACGTTTCGGCCATTTGTTCTACATCAAAAAACATTCTTGTAACCCGTGAAAAGTTCGATTTAAGCACAAAAAACACTGTTTAAGCATTGTTACACGTTTTTGAAGTTTTCGGGACTTTCCGTCTGAATTTATACGACGGGCCCCGTAATTCATTTGGAAGCGAAATCATGATCTGTTAAAGTTCTACCGACCGTTAATTGATTTTTACTAGTGCATAACGGAAACTAACGGAAAACTGAGAAAACTACCCGCCGACACAACTTTCAGAAATTGTCGTTGGACCCCTGAACTTCAAACTATTCCCGAAAGCCTTGCTCAAATACGTTTCAGCCACTTGTTCTACATCAAAAAACATTTTTGTAACCCGTGAGAAGTTCGTTTTAAGCACAAAAAACACTGTTTAAGCACTGTTACGGGTCTTGTATGTTTTCAGGCCTTTCCGTCTAAATTTATGCAACGGGTCCCGTAGTTCATTTGGACGCAAAAGTTATCTTACGTTAAAATTCTACCAACCGTTAATTGATTGATACTAGTGTATAACGGAAGCTAACGGAAAACTGAGAAAGCTTCCCGTCGACACAACTTTTAGAAATTGCCGTTGGACCCCCTGAAATTCGAAATCTTCCCGAAAGCCTTACTCAAATACGTTTCGGCCACTTGTTCTACATTAAAAAACAATTCTGTAACTCATGAGAAGTTTGTTTTAAGCCCAAAAAACAATGTTTAAACAATGTTACGGGCCTTGGAAGTTTTCAGGCATTTACGTCTAAATTTATGCAACGGACCCTGTAGTTTATTTGGACGCGAAATTATGCTCCGTTAAAGTTCTACCGACCGTTAATTGATTTCTACTAATGCATAACGGAAACTAACGAAAAACTAAGAAAACTTCCCGCTGACACAACTTTCAGAAATTGTTGTTGGACACCCTGAACTTCGAACTCTTCCTGAAAGCCTAGCTTAAATACGTTTCGGCCACCGGTTCTACATCAAAACACATTCTCGTAACCCGAGAGAAGTTCGTTTTAAGCACAAAAAACACTGTTTAAGCACTGTTACGGGTCTTGTAAGTTTTCAGGGCTTTCCGTATAAATTTATGCAACGGGCCCTGTAGTTCATTTAGACGCGAAAGTTATGCTCCGTTAAAGTTCTACCGACCGTTAATTAACTTTTACTTGTGCATAACAGAAACGAACGGAAAACTGCTAAAACTTCCCGCCGGCACAACTTTTAGACATTGCCGTTGGACCCCCTGACCTTCGAACTATTACCTAAAGCCTTGCTCAAATACTTTTCGACCACTTGTTCTACATCAAAAAACATTCTCGTAACACGTGAGAAGTTCGTTTTAAGCGCAAAAAACATAGTTTAAGCAATGTTAAGGGACTTGGATGTTTTCGAGCCTTTTCGTCTAAATTTATACGACGGGCCTCGTAGTTCATTTGGACGCAAAATTATGCTCCGTTAAAGTTCTATCGACCGTTAATTGATTTCTACTTATGTATAACGGAAACTAACGAAAAACTGAGAAAACTTCTCGCCAACACAACTTTCAGAAATTGCCGTTGGACCCCCTGAACGTCGAACTCTTCCCGAAAGCCTTGCTCAAATTAGTTTCGGGTACTTGTTCTACATCAAAAAAACATTCTCGTAACCCGTGAGAAGTTAGTTTTAAGCCCCAAAAACACTGTTTAAGCACTGTTACGGGCCTGTTTCGGCCACTTGTTCTACATCAAAAAAACATTCTCGTAACCCGTGAGAAGTTAGTTTTAAGCCCCAAAAACACTGTTTAAGCACTGCTACGAGCCTTAGAAGTTTTCGAGCATTTGCGTCTAAATTTATGCGACGAGCGCTGTAGTTTATTTGGACGCGATATTATGCTCTTTTAAAACTCTACTGACCGTTAATTGATTTCTACTAGTGCATAACGGAAACTAACAGAAAACTTAGAAAACTTCCCGCCGGCACAACTTTCAGAAATTGCCGTAAGATCCCCTGAACTTCGAACTCTTCCCGAAAGCCTTGCTCAAATACGTTCCGGTAATTTATTCTACATCAAAAAACATTCTCATAACCCGTGAGAAGTTCGATTTAAGCACACAAAACACTGTTCAAGCAATGTTACGTGACATGGACATCCCTAACAACAACAACTCAACACCGATGCCGACAGCTGTTGGACTAGTCACAAGAGCTAGAGCCAAGAAAATCCATGAAGAAGTCAATGGCATGGTTCGTGAGACAATGGATATGGTTGCACGAGCAATGAGCCATGAAGAGAAGTCCCCAAAAGGTCAAAGGAAGATGGAGAACGTGATCCAAGTCAAGAGGAACGATTGCATGCCTTGTTATTGCACAGAGCAACGTGCATTCGGAGACCTGCGGATGCAAGGTTAAAAAAGGCTTCGAGGGCCTTTAGAGTCTCAGGGGCTTGTGGCCGCAAGGGTCCTCGAACTACCGTTTTACTGTTTTGTAAATTAGGGTTTTCTGCCAAACTTTACCCTAATTCCTCAGTACGAGTTTTCAGCCTAGTTTAGGTATAAATAGGGGTTTTCTTTCTATTGAACAACAACTTTGAGTATTATTATTTTGTGAGTTTATCAAAACTTATTGGTTCTTCTTGAACTATTGAGAATATACAGGTGTGAAGCTTGTGTGTTTGATCTTGACTTATCAATTGATTCTTCCATATCAATTGTGGCGTCCTTCATTATACTTAGGTTCTTCAATTGCTACGATTGCGGGTTACGGCTATACATGCCAAGGTTCTTTTAAGTGCTAATTGTTGGTGAGAGTGTCACCCCCCATAAAACATCCTTTGATCCTAAGCTTCCGCCGCGTGAGTAAATCGTTCTTCAACGAAGCCTTCCGAGAAGATCGTATCATTACGGGACCTTGGAAGTTTTTGGGCCTTTCCGTCTATATTTATGTGACGGGCCACGTAGTTCATTTGGACGGGAAATTAGGCACCGTTAAAGTTCTAGCGACCGTTAATATAACGGAAACTAACGAAAAAACTGAGAAAACTTCCCGTCGACACAACTTTCATAAATTGCTGTTGGACCCCCTCAACATCGAACTCTTCCCGAAAGTCTTGCTCAAATAGGTTTCGGGCACTTTTTCTACATAGTAAAACATTCTCGTAACCCGTGAGAAGTTCGTTTTAAACATAAAAAACACTATTTAAGCATTGTTCCAAGTCTTGTAAGTTTTCAGGCCTTTCGTCAAAATTTATGCAACGGGCCTCGTAGTTCATTTGGACGCGAAAGTTATGCTACGTTAAAGTTCTACTGATCGTTAATTGATTTCTACTAGTGCATAACGGAAACTAACAGAAAACTGAGAAAATTTCCCGCCGACACAACTTTTAGAAATTGCCGTGACACCCCCTGAAATTCGAACGTTTCCCGAAAGCCCTGTTCAAATAAGTTTCGACCATTTGTTCTACATCAAAAAACATTCTCGTAACCCGTGAGAAGTTCAATTTAAGCACAAAAAACACTGTTTAAGCACTGTAACACGTTTTTGAAGTTTTCGGCCCTTTCCGTCTGAATTTGTTCGACGGGCCCCGTAATTCATTTAGACGCGAAATTATGATCTGTTAAAATTCTACCGACAGTTAATTGATTTTTACTAGTGCATAACGGAAACTAACGGAAAACTGAGAAAACTACCTGCCAACACAACTTTCAGAAATTGCCGTTGGACCCCCTGAACTTCGAACTCTTCCCGAAAGCCTTGCTCAAATACGTTTCAGCCACTTGTTCTACATCAAAAAACATTTTTGTAACCCGTGAGAAGTTCGTTTTAAGCACAAAAAACACTGTTTAAGCACTGTTACGGGTCTTGAATGTTTTCAGGCCTTTTCGTCTAAATTTATGCAACGGGTCCCGTAGTTCATTTGGACGCAAAAGTTATCTTACGTTAAAATTCTACCGACAATTAATTGATTTATACTAGTGTATAACGGAAACTAACGGAAAACTGAGAAAACTTCCCGCTGACACAACTTTCAGAAATTGCCGTTGGACCCCCTGAAATTCAAAATCTTCCCGAAAGCCTTAATCAAATACGTTTCGGCCACTTGTTCTACATTAAAAAACAATTTTGTAACCCATGAGAAATTCGTTTTAAGCATAAAAAACACTATTTAAACACTGTTACGGGCCTTGGAAGTTTTCAGGCATTTACGTCTAAATTTATGCAACGGACCCCATAGTTTATTTGGACGCGAAATTATGCTCAGATTAAAGTTCTACCGGCCGATTAATTGATTTCTACTAGTGCATAACGGAAACTAACGGGCGAGAAAACTTCCCGCCGACACAACTTTCAGAAATTGTTGTTGGACCCCCTGAACTTCGAACTCTTCTTGAAAGCCTAGGTTAAATACGTTTCGGCCACCTGTTCTACGTCAAAACATATTCTTGTAACCCGTGAGAAGTTCGTTTTAACACAAAAATCACTATTTAAGCACTGTTACTGGTCTTGCAAGTTTTCAGGACTTTCCGTATAAATTTATGTAACGGGCCCCGTAGTTCATTTAGATGTGAAAGTTATGCTCTGTTAAAGTTCTACCGACCGTTAATTGACTTTTACTTGTGCATAACAGAAACTAACGAAAAAGTGCGAAAACTTCCCGCCGACACAACTTTCAGACATTGGCGTTCGATCCCCTGAATTTCGAACTCTTACCGAAAGCCTTGCTCAAATACTTTTCAGCCACTAGTTCTAAATCAAAAAGCATTCTCGAAACACGTGAGAAGTTCGTTTTAAGCGCAAAAAACATAGTTTAAGCAATGTTAAGGGACTTGGAAGTTTTCGAGCCTTTCAGTCTAAATTTATACGATGGGCCTTGTAATTCATTTGGACGCAAAATGATGCTCCGTTAAAGTTCTGATACGATCTTCTCGGAAGGCTTCGTTGAAGAACTAATTACACACGCGGCGGAAGCTTAGGATCGAAGGATGTTTTGCGGGGGTGACACCTCGACCCAACAATTAGCACGAAAAGAACCTTGGCATGTACAGCCGCAACCCGCAATCGTAGCAATTGAAGAACCTAAGTATTGTGAATAACACCACAATAGGTATGGAATTCCTATTGATAAGTTAGGATTCGAACACAACAGAATCACACCGAAGCATTCACAAGTTCATGAAGAACAAGGAGGTTTCGAAGAAAACACTCAAAACTATATTATTCAATAATCAGAAAAGTTGTGTACAAAATAATAAGCCACATCCCTTATTTATATGGGTTGTGAATCCTAAATCTAAAAGTGAAAGGAAAAGGTCTAAGTAGAATCATCTTAGGAAACTAAATAAAATCTACTTAGGAAACTACTCAACTTACCTAATCTATTTACGAAACATAAATCCTCTAAAATAAGGAAACTCTAACAAATCCCGTTTTTCTATAAGGGCCTATTTTCCAAAATTACATTTTGGCCCCAAAAGTCTTCCAATAGTTATTAAAAGCTCCCCAAGTCATATATGAATATATGGGGACCTATTAAAAGGCTTCCTTTTCCATAATGAATTGTTTAAAAATTTGAAAGCGGCACAAGGCGGGTTTGGGGACCCTTGCGGTCGCAAGCCCACGACACCTTGCGTCCAAGGTCGGCAATCGGTCGAAAATATCAAGGCCCTGCGGTCGCAAGCCTATTTTAACCTTGCGTTCGCAAGGTCTCCAGAATGTCAGCATCGATCTATTCTTATTCTGAATCACGTTCACCAACCTCTTTTGCCTCGTCGAGTATCCATTATAGTAGCTCGAATCTCCAATGAACTCACGAATCAAGTTGGTGTAGAATTCTTGAATCTTCCAATCATATTCCACACATTTAAAGAGTTAATCTGATTTCTTGGGCACTTGGTTTCTTGATTAATCACGAACTCTCCATGCTTGATCAACATTTGACTTTGACTCGAACTTAGGCTTGACAGGATCTCATCATCTACCTGTGAGTAAATCGTTCTCTCTTTTGAGTTGTTGACATTGTTGGGGATGTCCTCATCATTCCCTCCCTCTTCAAAAAGATTTGTCCTCAAATCTGGACCTACATCAAAGGGACATGAATTAGCAACCGAAAAGTATGAACTCACATTAATCTTACCATGTAAATCCACTTTAAAAGTCATATCGTAGTCATGCACAAAGTCCCTTCGTTCTCGAACTAGTTTTCCATCCAAGCCAACATAAAGCACGTTTCCTGGATCATGAATTAATCGAACTTCATTGGCATCATATCCATCCTTATGTTTCACATTGATCCTTGCCCAAACCTGTAGGAGAATTATAACAACACTACGCGATGCAAGATGATCAAAGTGGTTAGCACGACAATTCATACTCAACAAGTAATCACATATCATCATGCTCAATTTAGCACGACTGAAGTCTCTCTCAATATTATGCATCAACCAAACTCCATCTCCGGATTCAAATATCAACCTAACATATCTCACTTGCATTACTCGGTAATTTTCCTTGAATGACAACATCACATATGCAACATAAAACATAACGAGATCATCATAAGGAATGTCAATGAAAGATATTAATAAGTACAAGAAGATAATATGCAATATGGCATACCAACTCATGTATCCAAATCCGTCATGACAAGTAAATCCATCAATGTTTATAATCTCACTCATCAAGTTACCACAACTCGATGTTCCCCCATGAAAATCCTTTATAATATCAAAATCACCTTCCTCTTTCAGCAACTTATCACAAGTCAAGGTTTCTTCACTACAAACAATTTTATCATACTCTATGGTCTCTTTCTTCCAATTACCAAAAATTGAAGTCTTCTCATTTATTCCTTTGACTTGAAACAAACAATAACCAAATTCGCCAGGTTTGAAGATTAATCTAACAGATTTTATCTTTTGCATACCCATATTTAGCAATAACGAATCATGCAACAATAAGAAATCATGATCACACTTATTATGCAATCTCAAGGATAAACATCCTTTAGGCTCAACAATCGGACTATAAGTCAAAACATGTTTATGTCCCTTAATATCATGAAGTTCATAACCTTTCCAAGGTTTAACATGCTTAGCACAATTTATATCCCTCAATGAAACTGTATGCAATCCATAAATCTTATGAAACATCAATGCTTCATGGGGAACTTCAACAATCTTATGACATGCAACAAAAGAATTTATCATAGAAACATCATGCATATTCACATGTTTAGATATCACATCTTGATGAAACTTAGAAATTCCCAAAGCAAAATTCAGAATTTTATTTCCAACTTGTAATGCACCATGCACTCCTACCAATTTATCAACCAATGTACTATCCATGAATGGATCTACATACGAATGATTAGGAATATGCAATGTAAATTTCAAATCATCACCAATGTATACACCTTTTCACAATTCTGAATTTATCACCAAAGTTATGGCATACATCATATAATATATTAATTGGTTTAACAATCTCACCCATAACTGAAGTTTCTACAAGACTATTTAACTTTCCAAACTCAACAACTACACTATTGAGCTTATGATCAATATCATGGTGATTATCATGCAACAATTCACCACATATCTTATTTTTCCAAGAAAGAGTAAGATCATACCTTTGAGAAAGTGTAGGATCTACAACAATCTCCTTACCTTGTTGGCATTCAACCATGAATCTCACAATCTCTTTAGACGGTGTAGGCTTCAACTCATGAAGAATCTGTGAATGAGAAACAATGAAACTAGGCAAAAACAATTCAAATTTATTAGTATGAAAATTTGCCTCACATTCTTCCTTTTTCTCACACTCTTTCTTTTGCTCTCTCTCTCTCTTTATCTTTCCTCTCCTTTTGCCCGGCTATCTCAAAACTAAATATCTCCTCTTGAGCCGACCTCTCACTCTTGTTTTCACACAAACTCTTCTTTTTCTCGGCTATCTCACAAACCTCACTTTTCTCACAAGCCGAACTCTCTAGATTTTCACTCAAGCTCTCCTTTTGTGAAGGCTTCTCTATATTCTTTTCCTCACTAGCCTTTCTCTCTTCTCTCAAGCTCTCCTTTTGTGAAGGCTTATCTATATTCTTTTCCTCACTAGCCTTTCTCTTATTTAATTTATTTTCATCTTCAAGAACTTGATTTGTTGTAGGTGGAACGTGTTATGAAGTTTCGAATGCAACCTCCATTAGTTCTCGAAACTCTTTCAACCTTTGTTCGTCTTTCTTTTCTCTTTCTAATCTTTCCCTCTCAAACTTCTCTCTCTTTATTCTTTCAAGATTTTCTCTCTCAATTTTGTCCTCCTCAATAATTTTCTTTTCATTCTTCTCCTTATGTCTAACCATAGTTGTAGATTTTGGCTCTAAAGGTTTATCTTTAAAATAATGAACCGGAACGAATTTTCTTCGCATCACCCTTTTTAATTCAGCCCAAGTCTCAACTTGAGGCCCTTTACTTCTAAGTCTCCATTCCCTTAATCCTTCCCACCAATCTGCAGCATAATCATAAAACTCTACGGTGGTAGCTCTAACCTTCTTAAGTTCAAGAATGTTATGACCTTCAAAGATTTCCTCCACCTTTTTCTCCCACTCTAAATATACTTTTGGATCATTTTTACCATAGAAGGCTGGAATTTTGAATCTAACTCCTCTATGTTCTCCATTCTCCTTATGTTTATGTTTAGGTAAATCTGTTTTTGTTTTAACAACAAATTTTAATTTTTCATTCATTCCCATCTTCAACCTATCAAAACTCACTCTCATCTCCTCTGTTTGCTCCCTAACCATTTTATCAAACTGTTGTGTCATCTCTTCTAACAAACCACCCATATCTGAGTTACTTTCCATGGTGTTCCTACTTTTAAACATTATGAAACCTACAGAAAATATGTTAGAAATAAACAAGTTTATATCTCACACACTCCCTTACGTGTATTCACTCAAGCAATGATCACTCCTCTCGTGTTTACCTACTCTCCCTCACCTTCTTTTTTTTTTTTATAGAAGCAGGGGCGGCACCCTGCGGGATTTTATTAAAGAAAAGAAAAACATACAAACTTGAGGGGGACAACCAGCCTTGCCCTTATATATGGGAGGACAGAGGAGCCTAACCTCGAAAAAGAAATACAATTAAGAAATTCTAATGTAGGGGGTGCCATTCTTGTCAAGAAGATATAAGCCGCGAACATGACTTGGCATCTCAGACGAAAAAAAGAAATGACTATCACCTCCTAGATCACAGCCAATATTAGCCAAAGCATCCGCCACTGAGTTTGCTTCACGAAAGCAGTGAGAGAATGAGAGATTTAACTGAATTTGAGCCTTCTTGATTGCTTGAATAAGATAGCCACAGTGCCAAGGATAGCAAGCTTTACCCGAGATACAGTCAAATAAAATTTTTGAGTCTAACTCCACCATCGCATTCATGACCTCATTTCTTTTAAGCCACTTTATGCCACTAAAGAGAGCCAAACATTCTGCCTTAAAACTGGAAGAATTTCCATAGAATACAGCAAAAGCAAAGATCAATTCCCCATTGTCATCACGAATAATACCGCCACCAGCACTAAGCCCGGGATTACCGCGACATGCTCCGTCCGTGTTCAATTTTAAACGCCCTGCAGGAGGATTGACCCAATGCACCACCTGAACCAACTTAACCTTGTGTCTTTTGAGGCAAGGAAGGGACTGCCAAGCCTGGTGGGGGGGTAAAGAATATCCCACGCTAGAGAGAATATCGAAGAGCAACTTTTTGGTTCGAGTAAGCAGCAACTGAGGATGGGAGGAAGTGTTGTCAAAGAGCACACGATTTCGGTTGGACCATAATTGTGGCGACCCGACCCGAGTCCCAATACGAGACCCCGAGGTCGTGCCGCCTAGAACAGGCACTTTAACAAAAACAAATAGCAAATAGTGGGTAAGGCCATAACGGCGGTACGCCAAAAACTTTAACACATGCGGAAACGTATTAATAATTAAACAGTGGCGCCCGAGCTAACAAGCTCAAACTAATACAACCTTAGAGATAATGAATCTCTTGGTCCAAAAATAAAATCATGTGACGCAACAATAGGCACATATAACAATTTATGGCAATTATATATCAAGTCATCGGCGACGCTACGGCCGGAACCCAATATTAAACTAAGTCTAGAACTCTAGTCTAGCATGCTTCACGGCTAAAAACATGCCGGATAATAAGCATATTAAACAAACCAATACATGGTTAAACAACAAAAGCATGATCAACATAAATACGTAGGCACGACTAACATATGTCGGCTCTCAAATCAATAAGTACTAATTAAACAAATTCAAATATCACACAATAAAAGTCTTGCTACCCCACATAAAGTTGATATAACTTTATGTCCCGTCGTCCTTGCCAAAATAAAAGGTACTAATAATACAAGGTAGCAACCTTGCCAAAGCTTCTTCAATGCAAAACAACAATCACTTCGATCCACTTGCACGGCTCGGATCTAGGGAAAACAATCAAAACAAATAGAGGTAAGTCATAAAGACTTAGCAAGTTACTAACAATAACTTCCTGTCATGGCATCATGCTCAACAATAATAATTCATGCAATTGACACAATATACATTTCATAAATAATCATGTCAAGGCATTCATACTTAACAATCTTGAATATCATGTTATCAACAAGTATAACATTTCATTAATTCAATCAACCAACATTTCATATCACATTATATTCACGTAGCACATTATTCACATATAGCACTCGTGAGTCAATTCATACAAAAGGGAGGTGATATCGTTACCCTTTATCCGCGCATGTTGCTCCTGCAAAAACATGTGCCAAACTTATGTGTCCTCGATATCCCTTTCGTGGATATCGACGTCCCCGAGACATTTCCCCGCTCGAGTTCCGATAGTTATCAAAGTCATGTTTCCATACTACAACTAAGATAAACTACTTCCCTACCGTGGCCATCGATAGAGGGTGTGTGCAATCCGGCGCGGCGATCCATCAAAATCACGAATCTCACAATTCGTGAAGATGATGTATCGTCCCGCCCCAAAGACTCAACAAACCGACTCCAGCTGGACTCAAACTTCAAGCACACGTAATTCATATTCATATGCTCAAATAGGTAGGCATGTACTCTACAATCATCTAGTCATGCTTCTAATTCGCAACTAGCACATAATCTCATTAGAGATAATTCAAGACTCTAATCATCAAGTGTTCTTCATACACTTTAAAATGCTTGGAGGCTTAACCCCCATTAATACTACCCCAAAATTCGTAGGACTTAGGCTTATTACTCCTTAATGTCATACTAACCCAATAGTCAACTCCGTTGAGTCATAGTCAATCTTTCAAAATTAGGGTATAGAAGCCATTGGCCTCCATACTCTCCTATGTCCATACTAACGTAATTAAATAGGTTACTAAGGTCATTAAACCATTAAAACCCCAATCAAATAATCAAGTATGAAACATAGAATCAAAGCCACAAACTAGGCATATACATTCTTCTCATTTCATGAAATATGCACCCAACACTTAAACAACAAAGTAGGGTGATTTAGCATACATTATCACACATAAATAACATTCTAAACATGGTTTACAACCTGTTTATAATCTGATCATACGACTTAAAATGTAGCATTTAGCATGTACGTGATCATAGTATCTCAACAAGTCTAACTACTTCATCAAACATGCTTCCAATGTTTAAACAACAAGGTAGGGTGATCTATCATACTTTATCACACATAAATAACATATTAAACATGGTTTACAGCCTGTTTCTAACATGTTTATAATCTGATCATACCATCAAAAATGTAACATCTAGCATACACGTGATCATAGCATCTCTACAAGCCTAGCTATTTCACCAAACATGCTCCCAATGCTTAAACAACAAGATGGAATGATTTGGCATACTTATCACACTTAAATAACATTAAAATCATGATTTACAACCTGAATATAATCTGTTTACACAACCCAAAATACATCATTTAGCACATACGAGATCATGGCATCTCTATAAGCCTAACTATCTCATCCAATATGCTCCCAATACTTAGACAACAAAGTAGCATGATCTCTCATACATTACTACCCTAAATGACATTAAAATCATGGTTTATTATAGGTCTATAATCTGTTCATACAACCCAAATTCATCACATAACATAATCTAGAACATGGCATCTCTACAAAGTCCTAAGTGCACTCATTGACCTCATATAGCAAGATTGTTTTCCCTAGGGTCAATGAGGCTAAAAGAAATAGGAAGAGATGTTGTAACTCACCTTAAACATGTAAGACCCCGATTCCCGGTTAGCTTGAATTACGTGCAATGCTCGCACTTCTTCCTTTGTTGATCGCTTATTTGATTTCTGAGAGAGTCTAGATGTGCATGAGAGATCACATTAAGACCAAAATACTTTTAAGAGATGTCATTTAGTTGTTAACTTGTTAAAGTCACAAGTCGTAACTCGACGATAATCGAAATGCGACGCGATTGAGAGTTTACTCGAGTTTTTGTGTTCCTGACCTTGATTTGGTCCTAGATCTTTTTACATGATGATTAAATAACATGTTTAGATGTGTTAGACTTCTAGATGGATGCATATATGTAAGTATTAGATATCATTCATAATATCCTTAACATGATTTAAATCTTGTTTGAATGCTTGTCGAATAGACGGTTTGATTGCTACTTTACTTCTTGTCGTTTTTCTTCTTTGTACGACTTTTTCGGTTGGTATTATTTTGACCCTAGATGACTAGGTGAACTTGGGGAATTAACTTAGAATTATTTTTGAGTGGTCGTGTAAACGCTACACACGCTGAAGTTTGATTTTCGAAATTGCGTATTTATTCGAAGGCCGTTTATAGTTCTGTAGTATTTTGGCCATAACTTTGTGTACGAAACTCGGAATTCGGATCCGTTTGATGTGTTAGAAACTAGACTCATAGAGATTTCTAAACATACCTTTTGTGTAATTTTAGGACGTGTATTTTGGTACAGGACCATTTTGTAAAATGACCCAAATTCTGGTCTACTATAGTTGACCACTTATTATGTGTTAGACTTTCTATTTGGCCAACTTAACCCTACCCAAACCCAACCTAACCCGCCCTAGTTCGTCCTACCCATCCTCTCTTGCATGCTTGACAAGTTTTGGGAGATTTAAGTGCATGCAAGACACTTGGCAAGGAAAGCAATGCACAAACATGCATTGGACACCTTCTCCCACCCCACTTCAACCAAAGATTGACCAAATGCCTCCACTAAGTCATCCTATTCAGCCATCTTCTCCAAAAAACGTGGCTTATCATATCTCTAAGGTTGGAGAGGTTTTCTTGAAGGTTCTTGAGTGATCAACAATGGTGGCCAACTATTGAAGAAGCCATTTCCAAAACCGAACGGTAGAAGTGAAGAGGAGAGCAAGGAGAACACATACCCAACCTTGCATGGACGTTTTTGTACTTCTTTTAGAGCTTGTTTAAGGTGAGTTACAACATCTCTTCTTATTTCTTTTAGCCTCATTGACCCTAGGGAAAACAATCTTGCTATATGAGGTCAATGAGAGCACATAGGACTTTGTAGAGATGTCATGTTCTAGTTTATGCTATGTGATGAATTTGGGTTGTATGAACATATTATAGACCTATTATAAACCATGATTTTGATGTCATTTAAGTGTGGTAAGGAATGACAAACCATTCTACCTTGTTGTTTAAGTATTGGGAGCATATTGGATGAGATAGTTAGGCTTGTAGAGATGTCATGATCTTGTATGTGTTAAATGATGTATTTTGGGTTGTGTAAATAGATTATGATCAGTTTTTAAATCATAATTTTAATGCTATTTAAGTGTGATAATGCATGATAAATCATTCCATCTTGTTGTTTAAGCATTAGGAGCATGTTTGGTGAAATAGCTAGGCTTGTAGAGATGCTATGTTCACGTATATGCTAGATGTTACATTTTTGATTGTATGATCAGATTATAAACAGGTTATAAACAGGTTGTAAACCATGTTTAAGATGTTATTTATGTGTGATAATGTATGACAAATCACCCTACTTTATTGTTTAAGCATTGGGAGCATGTTTGATGAAATAGTTAGACTTGTTGAGATGCTATGTTCATGTACATGCTAAATGCTACATTTTTAGTTGTATGATCAGATTATAAACAGATTATAAACCATGTTTATGATGTTATTTATGCATGATAATGTATGATAAATCACCCTACCTTGTTGTTTAAGCATTGGGAGCATGTTTGATGAAATAGTTAGGCTTGTAGAGATGCTATGTTCTCGTATATGCTAAATGTTGCATTTTCGATTGTATGATCAGATTATAAACAGATTATAAATCATGTTTATGATGTTATTTATGCGTGATAATGTATGATAAATCACCCTACCTTGTTGTTTAAGCATTGGGAGCATGTTTGATGAAATAGTTTGGCTTGTAGAGATGCTATGTTCTCGTATATGCTAAATGTTGCATTTTCGGTTGTATGATCAGATTATAAACAGATTGTAAACCATGTTTATGATGTTATTTATGCGTGATAATGTATGATAAATCACCCTACCTTGTTGTTTAAGCATTGGGAGCATGTTTGATGAAATAGTTAGGCTTGTAGAGATGCTATGTTCTCGTATATGCTAAATGTTGCATTTTCGGTTGTATGATCAGATTATAAACAGATTATAAACCATGTTTATGATGTTATTTAAGTGTGGTAATGTATGATAAATCACCCTACCTTGTTGTTTAAGCATTGGGAGCATGTTTGATGAAATAGTTAGGCTTGTAGAGATGCTATGTTCTCGTATATGCTAAATGTTGCATTTTCGACTGTATGATCAGATTATAAACAGATTATAAACCATGTTTACGATGTTATTTATGTGTGGTAATGTATGATAAATCATCCTATCTTGTTGTTTAAGTGTTGGGAGCATATTTGATGAAATTGTTAAGCTTGTAGAGATGCCATGTTTCACTATATGCTAGATGATGAAATTTTGGTTGGATGAACATATTGTAAAGTATGACTATGATGATATTCATGTGTAGAGATAGATGATGAATTATTCTATCTTGTTTGTTTAAGTGTTGGGAGCATATTTGATAAAATGGTTAGGCTCATATTTGATGAAATGGCAAGAATGAATATATATGCCTAGTTTGTGACATTGATTCTACGTTTCATACTTAATTGTTTGATTGGAGTTTTATGGGTTTAATACCCTTAGTAAACAGATTGTAAAGTATGTTGATGATGATATTCAAGGGTAGAGATATATGATAAATCATTCTATCTTGTTTGTTTAAGTGTTGGAAGCATGTTTGATGACTTGTGAATGAGTATATATGCCTAACTTGTGACCGTGATTCTATGTGGCCTACTTAAATGTTTGATTTGGGGTCTTATGGGTTTAATGACCTTAGTGACCTATTGATTCGTTTTAGTATGGACATAGGAGAGTATTGAGGCCAACGGCTTCTATACCCTAATTTTTGAAAGATTGATTATGACTCAACGGAGTTGACCATTGGGTTAGTATAACATTAAGGAGTAATATGCCTAAGTCCTACGAATTTTGGGGTAGTATTAATGGAGGTTAAGCCTCTAAGAATTTTAAAGTGTATGAAGAACACTTGATGATTAGAGCCTTGATTTTTATCTCTAATGTGATTATGTGCTAGTTGTGAAGTAAAAGCATGACTAGATGATTGTAGAGTACATGCCTACTTATTTGAGCATATGATAATGTATTACGTGTGCTTGAAGTTTGAGTCCACCGAGTCGGTTTGTTGAGTTTTGGGCGGACGATGCATCATCTTCACGAATTGTGAGATTCGTGATTTTGATGGATCGCCGCCGATTGCACACACCCTCTATCGATGGCCACGGTAGGGAAGTAGTTGATCTTAGTTGTAGTATGGAAACATGACTTTGATAACTATCGAACTCGAGCGGGAAATGTCTCGGGACGCCGATATCCACGAAAGGGATATCGAGGACACATAAGTTTGGCACATGTTTTTGCAGGAGCGACATGGCGGAAAAAGGGTAACGATATCACATCCCTTTTGTATGAATTGACTCACGAGTGCTTATATGTGAATAATGTGCTACGTGAATATGATATGATATGAAATGATGGTTGATTGAATTAATGAAATGTTATACTTGTTGATAACATGATATTCAAGATTGTTAAGTATGAATGCCTTGACATGATTATTTATGAACTGTATATTATGCCAATTGCATGAATTATTATTGTTGAGCATGATGCCATGACAGAAGTTATGTTAGTAACTTGCTAAGTCTTTATGACTTACTCCTATTTGTTTTGATTGTTTTCCTAGATCCGAGCCGCAAGTGGTTCAAGTGATTATCAAGATACGTTGGTGAAGCTTGTGACGAGGTTGCTACCTTGTTAATTTTAGTACCTTTTTCTTTTGGCAAGGACGACGGGAACATAAAGTTATATAAACTTTATGTGGGGTAGCAAGACTTGATATGTTTGATTATTTATACTTATTTTTATTAGTACTTAATGTTTTGAGAGCTGACATATGTTCGTCGTGCCTTATGTAATTATAATGCTCATGCTTTAGTTGTTTTAACCATGTATTGGTTTGTTTAATATGTTTATTATCCGGCATGTTTTTAGCCGTTAAGCATGCTAGACTAGAGTTCTAGACTTAGTTTAATGTTGGGTTCCGTACAGAAGGCGTCGCCGATGACTTGATATATAATTGCTATAAATTGTTATGTGTGCCTATTGTTGCGTCACATGATTTTATTTTTTTGGACCAAGAGATTCATTATCTCTAAGGTTGTGTTAGTTTGAGCTTGTTAGCTCGGGCGCCACTGTTTAATTATTATACGCTTCCGCATGTGTTAAAGTTTTTGGCGTACCGCCGTTATGGCCTTACCCACTATTTGTATTTGTTATGTGCCTTTTTGGAAGCGGCACGACCTCGGGGTCTCGTCTTGGGATCCGGGTCGGGTCGCCACAAAACAAGTCCTAGAAGTTGTACAAAAACGTCCATGTAAGGTTGGGTATGTGTTCTTCTTGCTCTCCTCTTCACTTCTACCGAACGGTTTTGGAAACGGCTTCCTCAAAGCTTGGCCACCATTGATGAACACTCAAGAAGCTTGTATAAACTCTCTATAACTTGTCTCAACTGATCAGCCACGAATTTGGAAGAGGATGACTGAATATGGGGTGTTTAGTGGAGGTATTGGGCATGCAATGGCTGAAGTGGGGGTAGGTGAAGGTGTCCAATGCATGGCTTGCATGTTGGAGGTCTTTCATTGCCATGTGTTGTACATGCATCCAAATGACTTAAAACTTGTCAAACATGCAGGAGATGATGTGTAGGACGAACTAGGGTGGTTTAGGGTGGGTTAGGTTGGGTTTGGGTGGGGTTTGGTTGGGTCAAAAGTTGACAAATCAGAAAATCCCGCAATCCTGGAAATGCTATGATGCGGTCGCATGGTGCAAGACCCATGCGAGCGCTTCCTCCTGCAATACACAATTGTTTCATTTTGGTCCCTTGGTTGTTCTAGGTCATTCCCCCTTGCACCCTCAAGTCCTCCAAAGCCCGAAATGGTCTAGAATTCAACCCTAAACACCTCTAAACAATAACCAAAGTAAATCAATGTTCAAACCTCAATCAAACATGGCTAAGAACTTAGGAAAAACACTCCCGAACAACAACCGAAAATGTCAAACGGAGAAGGGTTAACGCTCGAATCAAACTAGCGATTAAACCGACGATGCAACTAGCATTCAACCAACATCTAAAGCGTGTTAATGATGTTAAGAATGGTTTCTAACATTTATCCAAGTGTTTACAACATAAAACACAAACCCGAGTTCCAAAGCAACTCGTGAAAGAAAGGTGCAAACGAGCATCCCAAACGACGTCAATGAACATGCCATCAACTTTAAACATATAAGTGAGCAAAGTTAACATACTAATGATGATTACTAAAGTATGAACTCATGAAATAAACAAGCAAGCAATAAACTAGGGTTTTACATTCTCCCCTACTAATAGGAATTTAGTCCCTAAATTCTCACCGTGATCTTCAAACAAATGAGGGTACTTCACAAGATCTCCAACTCGGTCTCCCAAGTTGCTTCCTCGATCTCATGATTCTTCCAAAGAACCTTAACCAATGGAATTGTCTTGTTCCTCAATACTTGCTCCTTGGTGTCGAGAATCTTCACCGGTTTCTCAACATACGACAAATCAGGCTGAAAAGAAATCTCCTCATACGCAAGAACGTGCGAATCATCCTTAAGATACTTCCGAAGCATGGATACGTGAAACACATTATGAATGTCCGACAATGATGGCGGTAAAGCCACCCGATAAGCCAAACTCCCAACTCGCTCAAGAATCTCAAAAGGTCCAACGAACCTCGGTGATAACTTCCCTTTCTTTCCAAATCTCTTAGTACCCCTTCTCGGCGATACTTTAAGAAACACATAATCCCCAACTGGAACTCCAAATCTCTCCTCCGATTATTGCATGTAACTCTTACGTCGACTCGGCGTAAGCAATCTATCCCGAATCAACTTCACGCTCTCGGCCGACTGCTGCACAATCTCTGGACCCCATAATTTTGCTTCTCCAACCTCGTCCCAACAAACTGGAGATCTACACTTCCTCCCATAAAGAGCCTCATACGGTGCCATCTCGATGCTCGATTGGTAACTATTGTTGTACGCAAACTCTGCCAAAGGAAGGTGTGTATCCCAACTCCCTTTAAAATCAATTGTACAAGCCCGTAACATATCTTCAAGTATCTGAATTGTTCTCTCGGACTGTCCGTCTGACTGAGGGTGAAAAGCTGTGCTAAAGTTCAACTTGGTCCCCATGGCTTCTTGCAAAGCCTGCCAAAACCTCGATGTAAATCTCGGTCCACCGTCTCAAACAATGCTAACGAACCCCATGCGCCTAACAATCTCTCAGACATACAATGCCGCCAACGACTCAAGGAATAAGTCATCGCTATCGGTATAAAATGAGCCGACTTCAAGTTAACCGATCTACAACAACCCAAACGGCATCAAACCCTCTACGCTGCGTGGAAACCCGAAACAAAATCCATCGTAACGTGCTCCCACTTCCACTCGGAATATCTAACCGCCGCAACAATCCCGTGGGCCTTTGATGTTCGCCTTCATTGTTGACAAGTCAAACACCTCGACACATAATCCGCAATTTGGCGCTTCATGCCATTCCACCAAAATTGCTTCTTCAAATCCCTATACATCTTCGTACTCCCCGGATGGATAGTATATCTTGCCTTGTGAGCTTCATCCAACACAAGTCGTTTCACATCCTCAACCGAAGGTACACAAACTCTCCCCTTGAAAGTCAAAATCCCATCTTGATTCATTGCAAACTCCGGCGTCTCATTCTTACTCAAACCTTCAATGATCTTCACTAATCCCGGATCCTTCCTTTGAGTCTCCTTAATCTTTTCCAACAAAACTGGAATAGCCCGGACATTAGCAAACAACACTCCATGATTAACCTCACTAGACTCCAATCACGACATCCTCCAACATCTTCCATTCCCGAATCATTAAACATGACAAATGCACTTTCCTACTCAAGGCGTGCCGGCAACCACGCTCGCCTTCCCCGGATGATAAAGTATCGTACAATCATGGTCTTTCAACTTCTCCATCCACCTCCTTTGTCTCATATTCAACTCCTTCTGTGAGAACAAATACTTCAAACTCTTGTGATCCGTGAAAATTTCAAACTTCGACCCATACAAATAATGCTTCCATTTGTGCAAAGCAAATATGATCACTGCCAACTCAAGGTCATGCGTGGGATAATTCTGTTCATACGGAGACAACTTCCTCGATGCATAAGCGATCACCTTGCCATTCTGCATAAGAACACAACCCAATCCCTCTTTTGATGCATCGCTATAAACCACAAAGTTCTCATCTCCGCAACGCTAAAAGCGGTGCCGTAGTCAACCTCTTCTTCAATTCTTGGAAACTTGCTTCACACTTATCGCTCCAAACAAAGCTGTCTTCTTTTGGGTCAAATTGCGTCATCGGCGTAGCAATCTTCGAAAATCCCTCTATGAACCTCCATATACCGGCTAACCCCAAGAAACTCCTAACCTCCGTAACTGTAGTCGGTCTCCTCCAATTCATCACCGCTTCAACCTTAGAAGGATCTACCGCTATCCCGGTACTAGAAACAACATGTCCCAAAAATGAGACCTCCTCTAGCCAAAAAGCACATTTGCTAAACTTAGCATAAAGTTGCCTCTCCCGAAGAACCGACAAGACCATCCTCAAATGATGTGCATGCTCATCCCGAGACTTAGAATACACAAGAATGTCATCTATGAAGACCACCACAAACAATCAAGAAAATTATGGAACACCCGATTCATCAAGTCCATAAATACGCCGGGCGCATTAGTCAACCCAAATGGCATCACCATGAACTCATAATGCCCGTACTGCATTTAAAAAGCGGTTTCGAACATCCTCGCCTCTCACCTTCAACCGATGATACCCGAACCTCAAATCAAGTTTAGAGTACACCACCGATCCTTGCAAATCCGATCAAACAAGTCATCTATATGCGGCAACGGATACTTGTTCTTGATCGCCGCTTTGTTCAACTCCCCCGTAATCGATGCACAACCTTAGCTTCCATCCTTCTTCACGACAAATAATACGGCGCACCCCAAGGCGATACACTTGGCTTGATAAAGCCAATATCAAACTCACCTGCCCCGGACCTTCAACTCCTTTAACTCCATAGGTGCCATTCTATCTGGCGCCTTTGATATCGGTGTAGATCACATTTTTTTTTCT
>CM028383.1:59215870-59260433 GCA_013146195.2 Codonopsis lanceolata
TCACCATTTGGACCTTCAACTCCTTTAACTCCATGGTGCCATTCTATCTGGCGCCTTTGATATCGGTGTCGTCCACGGCAACAACTTCGATAAAACTTCGATCTCCTATCCGTGGCATCCCAAAATATTTAGAAGACATCAGGAAACTCATTCTTAGGCACATCCTCAAGATGCGAAGTCGAAACCCGTTTATCAACCACACACAAGCTAGGTACCAGTGCGACCACGTGACAATAGCTTCCTAGCCTTTAAGAGCGAAATAGCGCATGACCACTAGGGCGTTATCACCCCTTGAACATAAATTTAGGAACACCCGGCATATCAAATGTAACCCTCTTACTAAAGCAATCTACCAGAAGCATGATAAATGCCAACCGGTCCATCAAGTATCACATCAAAATCACTAGTGGCAACACTACGGATCCGCATGCAGCGTGTTCATCCACGTACGCGTGCTTTATAAACTAAAGCCAATAAACATTCCCCAAGGGGTAAAACTTCAAGCACGTAAAGAAGGCGAGGCGAGGCAATGCATTGGCGGTCAACAAAATGTGATGCAACATACGAATGTGATGACCACGGATCTATAAGTACTCGTGCCGCTGTCGAAAATAGAAATGGTACCTCCAATAATTGCGATTGACTCGGGTACTCCCCTGCGGTCTAAGAGCAAACACGTCCACTGCACCTTTGCTTTCCCATAAGCTATCTCTCTTAGCCCCAACGGTAAGGCGACTCGATCCTCGGGCTGATTACCGCTTCATCTTAGGGCAATTCTCTTCACGTGCCGCTTGACTCACCCAATAGTAGCACTCAGGTGCCCCACTCTTCTTCCAACATTTCCTACGTGTGCCGTCTTGAACAATAGGAGCATACCACTATCATGCCACGATCTCCCTGACTCGGTGTAGAAGCAGCTCCTCTACCACCTGGCTGATTTCTTGTCTGCCCATCATTATTAAACTTGCCATTACCTTTCCTGCGATCATTGTGCCCATGAAATTCCCCAGATTACGATCCATTGCCTCGTCCAGAAGGCTAGCTGTGAAGAAAAAGCAGAATTACCCATGATACGGTGCTCCTCAATGTCTCTCTATAGCATAGGCTCTATCCTTTGCCTTCCTAAAATCCACAGTGATGAGACAACAATTTGTCTCCATACTCGATCTTGAAGCCCTTCACAAATTTACGTGTTCTTAGCCTCATCAGGAATCGGATAGGCGCAATAGCGTGCTAGCTCTGTAAACCTCGCCGAATACTGCGATATCGACATGCCTCCCTGCACAAGGTCAAGGAACTCCTTCTCCCTTCTCTCCCTAACAACCTCCGGCACATACGAAGCTCTAAATTCCCTAACAAAGTTAGGCCACGTGTGGGGGATCCTCAACATATCCCAACTCTCTCTTAGCACTTGCCACGGTGCTGCGGCGCCCTCAGCTTAGATACGGCTAGTACCACCCACATTCATCATCACACCTCAATGGTGCAAATATCTTCTCGAGATGCTCGATCCACAACTCGGCCTTGAAGCATCAGGTTCCCCATCAATTGTCTTGGTTTCAACTTCGAACTTCTCCGACATGGAATCTCCGTGATATCTAGCCTCTGTCCGGGTACTCAACTGCGGTCTTTAATTTGCGGTATGGTATGTAGCTTGGTAGCGTGGTCTGGCGGTGGTTGAGTCCTACGAACTTTGATTCATCTCGTTCATCATCGCTAGCATTCCCCTATACATGGTAGACATCGCTTCGAATTGCTCCTCCGGCGTTCGAAGTGGAGGAACCTCTGGCTGACGGTTCTCATTAGTTTCTCTATCAACATTTGTGCCTCTCACAGGCACCTCTGCAGCACTACCTGCAGTGCTAGTACCAGCTCTAGTGTCAACCATTATTAACCTACAAGAACACTCTTCGTTAAGATAGAACTATCACACAAAACCCACCCCTAGGCCAGGAACCTATCCGTGAGTAGCTAATTTATAACATAAGCTCATACCAAGCTGTGGCGACCGACCGAGTCCCAATCTGAGACCAGTCGTGCCGCCTAGAAACAGACACTTTAACAAAACAAATAGCAAATAGTGGGTAAGGCCATAGCAGTGATGCATAAAAACTTTAACACATGCGGAGCGTTATTAATAATTAAGCAGTGGCGCTAGAGCTAACAAGCTTAAACTAATACAACCTTAGAGATAATGAATCTCTTGGTCCAAAAAATAAAATCATGTGGCGCAACAATAGGCACATATAACAATTTATAGCAATTATATATCAAGTCATCGGCGGCCAGCTACGTAGAACCCAATATTAAACTAAGTCTAGAACTCTAGTCTAGCATGCTTCACGGCTAAAAACATCATGGGATAATAAGCATATTAAACAAACCAATACATGGTTAAACAACAAAAGCATGATCAACATAATAACGTAGGCACGACTAACATATATCGGCTCTCAAATCAATAAGTACTAATTAAACAAATTCAAATATCACACAATAAAAGTCTTGCTACCCCACATAAAGTTGATATAACTTTATGTCCCGTCAATCCTTGCCAAAATAAAAAGGTACTAATAACAAGGTAGCAACCTTGCCAAAAGCTTCTTCAATGCAAAACAACAATCACTTCGATCCACGGCTTGCGGCTCGGATCTAGGGAAAACAATCAAAACAAATAGAAGTAAGTCATAAAGACTTAGCAAGTTACTAACAATAACTTCTGTCATGGCATCATGCTCAACAATAATAATTCATGCAATTGACATAATATACATTTCATAAATAATCATGTCAAGGCATTCATACTTAACAATCTTGAATATCATGTTATCAACAAGTATAACATTTCATTAATTCAATCAACCAACATTTCATATCACATTATATTCACGTAGCACATTATTCACATATAGCACTCGTGAGTCAATTCATACAAAAGGGAGGTGATATCGTTACCCTTTATCCGCGCATGTTGCTCCTGCAAAAACATGTGCCAAACTTATGTGTCCTCGATATCCCTTTAGTGGATATCGACGCCCCGAGACATTTCCCTTTCGAGTTCGATAGTTATCAAAGTCATGTTTCCATACTACAACTAAGATAAACTACTTCCCTACCGTGGCCATCGATAGAGGTGTGTGCAATCCGGGCGGCGATCCATCAAAATCACGAATCTCACAATTCGTGAAGATGATGCGTCGCCCCAAAGACTCAACAAACCGACTCAATTGGACTCAAACTTCAAGCACACGTAATTCATATTCATATGCTCAAATAGGTAGGCATGTACTCTACAATCATCTAGTCATGCTTCTAATTCGCAACTAGCACATAATCTCATTAGAGATAATTCGAGACTCTAATCGTCAAGTGTTCTTCATACACTTTAAAATGCTTGGAGGCTTAACCCCCATTAATACTACCCCAAAATTCGTAGGACTTAGGCTTATTACTCCTTAATGTCATACTAACCCAATAGTCAACTCCGTTGAGTCATAGTCAATCTTTCAAAATTAGGGTATAGAAGCCATTGGCCTCCATACTCTCCTATGTCCATACTAACGTAATTAAATAGGTTACTAAGGTCATTAAACCATTAAAACCCCAATCAAATAATCAAGTATGAAACATAGAATCAAAGCCACAAACTAGGCATATACATTCTTCTCATTTCATGAAATATGCACCCAACACTTAAACAACAAAGTAGGGTGATTTAGCATACATTATCACACATAAATAACATTCTAAACATGGTTTACAACCTGTTTATAATCTGATCATACGACTTAAAATGTAGCATTTAGCATGTACGTGATCATAGTATCTCAACAAGTCTAACTACTTCATCAAACATGCTTCCAATGTTTAAACAACAAGGTAGGGTGATCTATCATACTTTATCACACATAAATAACATATTAAACATGGTTTACAGCCTGTTTCTAACATGTTTATAATCTGATCATACCATCAAAAATGTAACATCTAGCATACACGTGATCATAGCATCTCTACAAGCCTAGCTATTTCACCAAACATGCTCCCAATGCTTAAACAAGAAGATGGAATGATTTGGCATACTTTATCACACTTAAATAACATTAAAATAATGATTTACAACCTGAATATAATCTGTTTACACAACCCAAAATACATCATTTAGCACATACGAGATCATGGCATCTCTATAAGCCTAACTATCTCATCCAATATGCTCCCAATACTTAGACAACAAAGTAGCATGATCTCTCATACATTACTACCCTAAATGACATTAAAATCATGGTTTATTATAGGTCTATAATCTGTTCATACAACCCAAATTCATCACATAACATAATCTAGAACATGGCATCTCTACAAAGTCCTAAGTGCACTCATTGACCTCATATAGCAAGATTGTTTTCCCTAGGGTCAATGAGGCTAAAAGAAATAGGAAGAGATGTTGTAACTCACCTTAAACAAGTCCTAGAAGTTGTACAAAAACGTCCATGTAAGGTTGGGTATGTGTTCTTCTTGCTCTCCTCTTCACTTCTACCGAACGGTTTTGGAAACGGCTTCCTCAAAGCTTGGCCACCATTGATGAACACTCAAGAAGCTTGTATAAACTCTCTATAACTTGTCTCAACTGATCAGCCACGAATTTGGAAGAGGATGACTGAATATGGGGTGTTTAGTGGAGGTATTGGGCATGCAATGGCTGAAGTGGGGGTAGGTGAAGGTGTCCAATGCATGGCTTGCATGTTGGAGGTCTTTCATTGCCATGTGTTGTACATGCATCCAAATGACTTAAAACTTGTCAAACATGCAGGAGATGATGTGTAGGACGAACTAGGGTGGTTTAGGGTGGGTTAGGTTGGGTTTGGGTGGGGTTTGGTTGGGTCAAAAGTTGACAAATCAGAAAATCCCGCAATCCTGGAAATGCTATGATGCGGTCGCATGGTGCAAGACCCATGCGAGCGCTTCCTCCTGCAATACACAATTGTTTCATTTTGGTCCCTTGGTTGTTCTAGGTCATTCCCCCTTGCACCCTCAAGTCCTCCAAAGCCCGAAATGGTCTAGAATTCAACCCTAAACACCTCTAAACAATAACCAAAGTAAATCAATGTTCAAACCTCAATCAAACATGGCTAAGAACTTAGGAAAAACACTCCCGAACAACAACCGAAAATGTCAAACGGAGAAGGGTTAACGCTCGAATCAAACTAGCGATTAAACCGACGATGCAACTAGCATCCAACCAACATCTAAAGCGTGTTAATGATGTTAAGAATGGTTTCTAACATTTATCCAAGTGTTTACAACATAAAACACAAACCCGAGTTCCAAAGCAACTCGTGAAAGAAAGGTGCAAACGAGCATCCCAAACGACGTCAATGAACATGCCATCAACTTTAAACATACAAGTGAGCAAAGTTAACATACTAATGATGATTACTAAAGTATGAACTCATGAAATAAATAAGCAAGCAATAAACTAGGGTTTTACAATAATTCCCAACAGATGACCGAAGGAATAAGAATATGAAGAGCTGTAATGTTCGCACTGAGCCACCACTTAAAACAGGCATCTTGAACGGAACGAGCTGACCAAACAAAACCCGCAATCTGGGACATTGAACTCCAAAGAAAACTGGCTACCGGGCTGACCAGAAAAACATGAGAATAAGACTCACATTGATGCACATCACAACAGTAACATCGAGAGGCCAGCTGAATACCTTTCTTCATTATACTCTCGTCGAGAGGGAGCTTGAACTGCCACAAACGCCACATAAAAATACTTATCTTCCTTGGAAGATGTTTATGCCAAATGAATTCTAAGGACATAGAGGAAGGATAAAGAGTGCGCGAAAGATTCCAGGCCGAGGATATGGAAAAATTACCACTCGAAGTGGGGGACCAACAGGCACGGTCATCCGAGTCCGAAATTTGGATCTCATTAGATTGGATAATTGAGGAAAGCTGAGGACCAATAACATCTCTGGCAGCAGAAGTAAACTGACCCGAAGCATCAAACAAATCTTTGACGAGAAGAAGATTACAGTCCTGTGGTTTAACCAAACAACCCGAATGGAGCCAATTGTCAAGCCAAATCGAACATAACCCCCGCCCAACAATCCAGGCAATCTGACTTTCTGTGATCTCTCGGATAGAACACATTCTCCTCCAAAGGTGAGAACCAACTGAAGGAGCTGATATCGGATGAGAATTGTGGCAATATTTGCTAGACATGAACTGAGACCATAAGCTTTTGGAAGTTCGAAAACGCCACCATAATTGAATGGAGAAAGCTTTGACTACATCGGTGAGCCGTCGAATACCAATGCCTCCTTCAGCCGTAGGCCGACAACAATCAATCCAAGAGATCCAGTGAGCTTTCGGCTTGGTCTCAATTGAACCCCAGAAAAAGTTGGCTAGAATTCTGTTAATAAGAGAAATCGTCGAAGCAGGAGGTTCCAGAATAGCAAAGGGGTAGAGAGTAATAGATTGAAGCACATGGTTTATTAAAGTAACTCGGCCTGCAATTCCTCCAAGTACTAAAAGAACTAATAAATAAAATCGGTGAATTCAGAAGTAAACAAACCAAACTCAATCAATAGAATTCTACGTATAGAAATAATGAATTAAGAATAGAATTTCAAGGATGAAAGGCTCAAAGATCAATTTGTAAAAGAAGATTCGATAATAATTCTTGAACCTAGATGATGACAATAATTCAAGCTATTCAATTCAAACAACTAGCAATTTCCAACTCCAAGTAATCCCAATTTTTTTTTTCGGCAACTAGCAATACTTTTTTTTTTAAATTTCAGATTTCTATTTTTTTTAAAATCTGAAATTTTTTGTATTTTTTTTTCTATTTTCGGATCTGTTTTTTTTTGTCCGAATACTATATATATATTTTTTTGTAATTAAAGCAGTTCTGCCCAAAATTAATTAACACAGCAGGATTTTTTTAAAATTATGAACAGTACCCCGTGAACAGTGATCGGGTGAACAGTAACCGCGGCCGTGAACAGTAACCAGATGAACAGTGATCGGGTGACCAGTACCGGATGAACAGTAATTCCGGTATGAACAGTGCGGCGTGAACAGTAATTTTTTTTTTTGGGATTTATAACCCTAGAAGATTTAGGGTTTGAAATAACAAAAACAAAGAAATCGAAAAGAACAAATTAGGATTGAAGATCCTAATTCGAAGTAGGAAGAGAAACAAATTGATAAACAAAATAAGAACAATTTAAACTAAGATAGATTGTGGAAACGAACCTTTGCTCTGATACCAAAATTTGATACGATCTTCTCGGAAGGCTTCGTTGAAGAACTAATTACACACGCGACGGAAGCTTAGGATCGAAGGATGTTTTGCGTGGGTGACACCTCGACCCAACAATTAGCACGAAAAGAACCTTGGCATGTACAGCCGCAACCCGCAATCGTAGCAATTGAAGAACCTAAGTATTGTGAATAACGCCACAATAGGTATGGAATTCCTATTGATAAGTTAGGATTCGAACACAACGGAATCACACCGAAGCATTCACAAGTTCATGAAGAACAAGGAGGTTTCGAAGAAAACACTCAAAACTATATTATTCAATAATCAGAAAAGTTGTGTGACGACCCGACCCGGACTCCAATGCGAAATCCCAAGGTCGTGCCGTCAAAACAAGCTAAAGGACGGACAAGCACCCGCTAAGCGTAGTGGTGCGAGTCAAGAGTTTAACCAACAAACTCTGAACAGGAAAGGTAAAGCCATAACGGCGATACGAAACAACTAAAAACTAAAATCTGCGGAAGTAAATCATAAGTGGAACCCAAGCCTTTAATCCTAACAAAGGAACGCAAGGCGGAGAGATAACTATCTCTCAAGAATTCTACGACTCGCGTGACGCAACATTGCGCACGGACAACAAACCATCGGCAAACCTAAGGCCGGCGAATCAACAGAATACCAACCTGATAGACAACCACTCAACGGCTGCCACATGCCGGAGGGACAAATCAAGTAAACGAATAAGATAATAAATACTAACAACTAAACCAATGTCTCTCGACTAAAGTCGTCGGAGATGACAATACCAACAATACTAGAATGAGTGAGCTAAAGCATGCTCGAAATAACAAGGGAATAACTTCTAAAAGATACAACAGCTCGACCAAGAAAGTCGGCTCCCAAAATAATACGATAACAAAATACTAACGTAATCTACCCAAGTAAAGTCTACATAACTTTACAATCGTGTCTCACAAATACATAACAACAATAATGATAATAAATCCAAGCTTAAAGCCCGGAAGACCACCTTCTAGGAATCACTATCCGAAGCCGCCACGCGTACAAACGAGCTTACTGCAAAAACTAAGGAAAACAAGCACACGAAATGAGTCATAATGACCCAGTAAGTTACTAAATGCAATAGTATGGCATAGCATGGCGTGGCATGGCATAATGCACAAGCATGTATAAAATCGTGGTATCATACTAGCATACCAACAATAAACTTGTATTAAGTCATCATGTAACATAAACTTCATAAACCACATAGCATGTTATCTTTCATAATAGTGCTTATACCTAAGCACGTAAAACCAAGACCTGGGCCAAGCCCTCAATATTCAAATCATGGGTACCGCCCACAAATGATCATAATCTGGGTTTCAATCCTCAAATGATCACAACTCACCAGTTTTCTTAATGAGTACCTCGTTACCTTCATCCAACCCTGGGATGAGAAATGGGAGCTCAATATCAGGCTAGGGGGCGCTAATACGAGACCACATCCCACTATCGGCCAAATAGTGAGGAGAAAGGGTACCAATGCGGCGATTCATAGCGAATGTTTCCAAAGGCTATGAATCGTCCCATTGCCGACAAAACGACCAAGACGCCAGCTGGACTCAAATCAATATGCTCAAGTAGATATTTACTTGGATAAACCAATAAGGACCAAGTCCATCACAAAAGAACTTATCAATTCAAGTAGGTCATAATGCTCTACAAAACCCAATAAACAATGCACATAATTGTACACACTTAACATGTTCAACTAACTTGTAAGTTTAGTTCAAAAACCACATATTGAGGTATTCATAATCCTCAAGTCATCACCAATTCAAGAATAGCTTATAGCCCAATAAATCACAACATGAGGTCTACTATAGTCCTCTACTCAAGATTAAATCAAAGACTATTATTTAGTCTAAGAACAACCACAGACAGGGTTTAGCATTTAAGCTTATACATAAAGGCATACCGGACTCAACCATTGACCTAACCGTCGAACATAATCGACATCCTCAAAACATTCTCATGACTGACAAGACTACACCGTAGTCCAAGACCCGCAAGTTTTCCCTGTACGTTCATCTGAATTTCCTAAAAGAAATCTCATTCAATAATCATTTCTTAAGAATACACGAGATCATTGATTGGTCTCTAATGCTCCGTGCTCTACGAGCACGCTCTAATTAATTCCCCAATAAGCTTCTATATCATGGGTGCCACAAATGGGACACAATTCGAGATGCTCGGGTACTCTCAATCAAAACCAACCTAGCCCGAACATTGAAGGATTCCAACCTAAGGCTCACTAACATCTTATTGAACCTATAACGACTCCATTGAGTCTTAATATCGCATTTCATTAAATACACATTCCATAAATCCCAAAACTAACACATCATTCGAGTTTATAATAACTCTCCCAAATTAGTCCGGGCTTGCTTCCCAAGCCTAAAAATCCAAGAATTCAACATAATCAAAATCAAATGAATCCCAAATGTCGTAGGACTTCAACCCGAGTTCATTAGCACTTTATTGAACTTATTCCGACTCCGATGAGTCTAATTGCTAAGTTTCATCATTTACGCACTTCATCAATTTCAACATTTATACCCACTTTAATCAACAACAATTTCCCCAATAATTCGGGCTTGATTCTCAAGCCCTAAAATTCACAACAACCCAACATAAATCATCCTACACATGGCATTGACAAGTTCATACCTCCAAAGATACACAAAATAGGCATATTTCCACAATGAACCCAAATAGCATATGGACATGATTTCTAGCATGCTCATAAGCCTAGAAACACAAGATGAAGAGTAATCATATACCTCAACAATCATAGAAGCCACTCTACAAATGCTCCTACAAGTTTATACTTCCAAAAATCCCCAAAATTGGGCATACAAAGCATATCAAGTGTTCATTGCCTACAAATAGCACATAAATTGTTTTCCTTAGGGCCAATGAACCAAAATCAAAAGGAAGTAACTTACCTAACTTGAGTGAAAACTCAAGAGAACCAAAATCTGAACGGTGAGGTTGCTCTACACGTCGAGGGCTTCAAGATTCCGAAGTTTGAAGGCAATCGGGTGGATGGATCGTCTTGGATCGAAGAGAGAAGGAAGCTAGGGCTTGAATCTCCCTTGGACTCTCTCTCTCTATAATACGTATGAATGAGGAGAAGAAATGAAGAGATTTCTGGAAATTGCAAAGGGGTTTGGGTATTTATACCCCCAAATTGAGGAGGGCACATTAGACATTTCCCTAGTACAATTAGTAGGGATTAGGGATAATCAAACACTAATCTAACCTTAATTAACCTCCAACTAATGTTAGGACATGATTTGGGTTAAGTATGAGAGGTTAGGAAGGGTTTAGAGGGGGTTTAATGAGGGTAGAATAGGTATAATTCGTCCAAACACAAAACAGGGCAAAAATCCCGTAGGTGACATTTTATGTTGAGGCGGGCGCCTCACATTATTGAGGCGGGCGCCTGGCCTCCTGCTCAGCACATTTTCATTTTGCAAAGCTCTCAGTACTTGAGGCGGGCGCCTCACTATGGCCAGGCGGGCGCCTGGGCCTCTGAACCTTCAAAACTTGGTCTAAACATGTCCTAAATGATCCCAAACTTATGGGCAACTATTCTAAGGTCTAACCCAACTCAAAACAAGTCAGAAACACACCCGAAGAACTCCCGAGACAACTCGGAGCGAAACCGGGAAGGGGTGCAACAACGTGCAACCGGAACGACGAACGAACTCGCAATCGAACGAGCAATGAAAGGAGACTTTTAAGACAAGTCTAAGGGCTAATGAAGAAGCTTAAATACTTCTAGAAAGTTGAATAACAACTAGGGAAATAAGAATCCCAAAGGAGAGACGATTACGCGACTCGATTCCCGAACTACGCGATAGAGACGAACGCTATCTCCAAAACTTCCAAATCATCGATAGACTTAAGGAACACCTCCAACTTGAAGTCTAATGCATATAAACATGTTAATAAACCATCTTAAAGAGGTCTAGGACCCAAACCGAGGTCACGAACACAAAACGCAAGTAAACCCTCAATCGCGTCGCATTCCGACTATCGTCGAGTCACGACTTGTGACTTTAGCAAGTCAACAACTATATGGAGTCTCTTAATAATGTTTTGGTCTTAATGTGGTCTTTCAAACACATCTAGACCCTCTCGCAAATCAAACATACAGTCGACAAAAAGAAGAAGTGCAAGTATAGCACGCAAACCGAGATAACGAAGGAGCGGGGTGTCACAAGTTATGTACAAAATAATAAGTCACATCCCTTATTTATATGGGTTGTGAATCCTTAATCTAAAAGGAAAAGGAAAAGGTCTAAGTAGAATCATCTTAGGAAGAGGTATGATATTACAAGCTAGAGCTTGTAGTATTATTACAAGCTTTAGTGTTAGTACCGTTTGATCAAATCTATTTAGATCTCTACACTGTTAGATCAAAAATACTTTTTTTAAGTAATGACACGGACTAGGGGTGTAAATCGGAACCACCGAACCACGGAACCGAACCAAACCAGTCGGTTTGGTTCGGTTTTGGTCGAAGACGGTTCGGTTTCGGTTTCAAGAATTTGAAAACCACACGGTTCGGTTCTGTTCTCGGATTTTGGTCTCGAACCAAACCAAACCGAACCAAACCAAACCACCTTATATATTTTTATTTATTTATTATATAATATATATTATATTACATTTATTAACTATTTTGAACCTTTAATTTATTCATAATTGAAAGGATTAAACCGAGGGATTTACCCTCGGCATACCAAGCACCCAACCCTCGGCGTAAAGCGGGTCCTACCTGAAGAGTCACCACCAGTGACGACAGGATCACTCGCCCTAAGACGAACACGTCAGCCTCGGCGTCAGGACCCTCGGCACTATAACGATCCCAGCCACTACTGACCTACAAGACCACAGGCACCCTCGGCCTCGCCACCAAATCTTTCTTCATTATCCTCAACCTCGGCAAATAATAAAAGCGTTCGCTATAAGAAACACTTGACCCCGGCATTCAGATCAATCATCACCCGGCCTGACAAAGCAGCTTCCCTAGGCCCGGTAAAACCGCTGCACGCAACCACCAACTCCCTGACAGGCGAACAGTCCACTTATTTCTGACAAATCATCTACCGCATTTAAGGAGCGCCGCAATATGTCCCCCAATAACCAGCCGCCACGTCGGCAGAAAGATCAGGTATAAATATAAGACATGCATTTATTGTAATGGTAAGCAATTTTCAAGATATCACAACTCGCTTATCACAGCTTCAGATCAAACAATTATCACGGCCTATTTATTACCAATTCCTCACCGGAAAACCGACTCTTAAGGAGGTTATAGTCGGGCAACCCCGACACCTTAACGGAGTTTATTGTTTTACTTTGTGCGGCGCTCCTTAAATGCGGTAGATGATTTGTCAGAAATAAGTGGCTACTGCTCGGCCTGCCGTGATGCGTCAGGTTGCGCCCGGCTTTCCTAGGAAGCTATTGAAACCACCAACTCCGAAGCAGGTCCACTTATTTCTAACAAATCATCTACGCATTTATGAGCGCCGCAATATGTCCCCCAATAACCAGCCGTCGGCGAAAAGATCGTATAAATATAAGACATGCATTTATTGTAATGGTAAGCAATTTTCAAGATATCACAACTCGCTTAAACAATCACGGCTTGAATCAAACAATTATCACAATTCCTCACCCGGCCTATTTACCTCACCGTCTTACGTCGGAGGGTTATAGTCGGGCAACCCGAGGCACCTTAACGGAGTTTATTGTTTTACTTTGTGCAGGTTAAACGAACAGGACGAACAAGAAGCTGCCACATCATCCTCGCTCGCACGTGGACTAAAAGACAGGATCACCACACTTTTTGCGTGATCAGTTTGGTTCCGTTGCCGGGAAACGAACCCGGGTCCCCTGGGTGAAAGCTAGATATCCTAACCGCTGGACGACAACGGAACCAAACTGATCACGCAAAAAGTGTGGTGATCCTGTCTTTTAGTCCACGTGCGAGCGAGGATTATGTGGCAGCTTCTTGTTCGTCCTGTTCGTTTAACCTGCACAAAGTAAAACAATAAACTCCGTTAAGGTGTCGGGTTGCCCCGACTATAACCCTCCAGAAGAGTCGGCTTCCGGTGAGGAATTGGTAATAAATAGGCCGTGATAATTGTTTGATCTGAAGCTGTGATAAGCGAGTTGTGATATCTTGAAAATTGCTTACCATTACAATAAATGCATGTCTTATATTTATACCTGATCTTTCTGCCGACGTGGCGGCTGGTTATTGGGGGACATATTGCGGCGCTCCTTAAATGCGGTAGATGATTTGTCAGAAATAAGTGGACTGTTCGCCTGTCAGGGAGTTGGCCATGTAGTCCAGAGCCTCCACTGTATATAAGCAAGCGAACCTCGATAGCTCGCCATCGCCTCCTCCTCACTGGGCTTCGCAACCAGCTCGGCCCTCAAGTGGTCATTCTGCTCCTGCACACTCTTTAATTGAGCCTCCAGCTCAGTCCACCCGCCGATCCTTCTCACCAGCCCGCTCCTTCAACCCTTTCTCCTCGCCAGCCAGGCGGTCTTCTCGGCCCCAAGGCGGGAGATCTCATCGGTTTTCAAATTTAAGTCCCCTTCCAGGGACTTCAGTTTTTCGGCGGATGAAGAGATCTCCCCCTTCGCCTTTTCCAGAGCCCATGGCCTTGGCCGAATCTGCAGCCTTGACCAGCTTCGCGTCGTAGGTCGCAAGACCAATACCGAGCTGCAAAACAAAAACAAAACAAATAAATAAACTCTAAAAACAAGATCAAGGAAGAAGCAGTTTTTTCTCAAAGATCCACCTACCTCGCTTAAGGCCAACATGCACGCATCATTCAGCTGAAATTCCTTGGCCGGGAGCAACGACGAACCGACTCGGCCGGCACAGTCTGACTCATCAGCCTTTGCCCGTAACCCGCGAGCGAAGAGGGGAAATTATTGATTGTCTTGATCATACGGCCGATAACGAAGTCATTATCGACCGCCTCCTCGCTCACCGGACTCGGGGACTTCGCCGAGGCTGGCGGAAGTTTGGCAGGAGTTGAAGGAAGCGGGGGCCGGTGCTGAGTTTTTTGCCTCTTCGCCCTCGAGGCCTCCACAGCGGGCTGCTTACCCTTGGCCTTGGGAACAGGGGGAGCAGAAGAAGGGGCCGCCTTTGTGGGGTCCTCAAGCACGTCGACCGTAGGCGGCACTACAGACCCGGTGGACGCCGAGGCCTTTAGCTCGGCTGCCCTCCGTACTTCCTCGGCCTTCAAAAGGGCCAGAGCCGCATCTCTCGAAAGAGCCATTTCTACAAAAACAGAAAGGTCGCATCAGTACTCAAAAGAGAAATTCAAACAAAAAACCGAAGGAAACAAAAAACAGGAATAAATTAAATTGACCTGAAGTCGAACACTCGAGTCCATCTATACCCTCACACCTCGGGCACGCCGAGCCAAAAATCCAGCCCTGATGCAGGGCCCAGCCTTCTCGACTCGCGTATTCAAAACAAGAATACGCCATGTCCACTCCCTCAACATCAACCACCGAAATCCAAAACCTTGATAGGAGGCCCTCATTCTCCACAATGGCCTTCCAGTTATAGGATCGAACTTGCACCCCTTCATCGTTGAGCAAGGGGGCCTCGATAGCAAGCCTCGTAGCTTCGTCGGCATCATTCAAAATCTTTGTCCTCAAAAGACCGTGGGGTTTTCCTTCAGGAATCTCGAAATTCCACCCCCGATTCGACTCCACGAGTAGAACCTTGTCGGACCACTTGTGGTCTTTATTTCCAAAACCGGCCAAAAGAGGGAATCCTCGAGGGTGCCGGAGAGCGGTCAGTTGATTCATAGAGACACTGACCTTATAGTAATAGCAAAAAAGACCCAGCGTAGGCTCGAACCCCTTTGCTCGGGTACAAACGGCAAAGCTCACCAATGATCGGGTCAGATTGGGCGAGAGGTCCAGCGGCACTGAGCTCGTCTGTGTAAGAAACTCGCAAATAAACGGGTCGAGAGGCAAACGCAGCCCTGACGATTCGAAGAGGCTAGAATAAAAGGCAACATGGCTACGAAGTCCCCTCAGCTCGGAAATCCCAAACCTCGAATCTGGAACAGAGCCTCGGAAAAAATCAAAACCATACATCCGCGACCAAGCCTCTACATCTGCCAAAACTATTTTATTCTCGAAAGGCCTCAAAGCACGAGACACCCTCTCGCCCTCATCCCCACCTCTCCCTGAAACAGATGCCTCAGCTCCACTAGCCATCCTATCGAGCTGTCTTTGCCGCAAACTTCTTTCAATTTGCCGAAAGTGCAAAACTCTCTCCCTGGTAAAAAATTGAGTTATCAGACTTAGGCCAATACGAACTCGGCACGTAAACACTCTTATAGGGGCCGACCTGATAGTCCGGCGTAAAAACTTCGTCGCCGAACTTCCAGTGCGGGCTAACCTTCACCCCATTTCTCGCAAGGAAGAACCTCGCTTGCCGAGGAGTAACCGCCACCCATTTATCCTCGCACTACCTATACATGGGACCCCCGCGAGGAGACTTCCCGAAGACTGACTCAAGGAATGGGCTCTCGGCATCCGAATCCACTGAAGAAACCGAACATGGTCCAGAACTCTCCGAGCTCAAAGGACCCACGGTCGTCTCCCTATGAACAACCGTGTCCACCACAATCTCCTCGGCCAAACAAACCCTAACCTCAACACCCCTCCAGGCAGGGCCACGTGGCACAGACTCGGCCTCGTCATCACATAGGCTACCACTCTCAAAACCGCCGAGATCCATATCCTCGGTATCAGAACTGGCCGAAACCTCAATGGAAACCTCGGCTAAAGGTCGGGCTGCGCCCTGAAAGGGTACAAGGGCACGAGAAAGATCCTCGGCCACTGGAGACTCACTCGGAATGTTCTCGGTCGAAGCAGGAGCCTCGGCCACATTACTAGGAAGAAAAAGAGGAGGACTCCTAACCGAAACGGGTATTCTAATAACACTGTTCCAGTAATCTATCAGTTCCATGGAGGAACTGCTAGAAGAAGACGAAGACGAAAAAACGGGAAAAGGAATCCTACGAGGCATACTATTCTAGAAAGAAAAACAAAGGAAAGAAACCGTACCAAATGAAGACAAACTGGAAGATCGCCTGAGAAATCTACCGTTAAAGTAGAAATACGCCTGAAAAAAGAAGAAAGTTGCCGGAATAGTTAAAACCCAGAAAGTGAAAACCCCAAACCCTGTAAACAAGTCGAAAAAACACGGAAATCACCGTGGAAACCACCCAAATAGGAGGAAAACGTGGGAGAAAAAGAAAAAACACTTACGAGTTGCAGATAAACAAAGATATAACGAGATGGAAGCAAGCCGGAATTCTGCCGGAAATCGCCTAGAAACGTTGAAGAGGTATGGTAGAGAGAAAATGAGAAAGGTAAACAGTAGAAAGTGAAAAAGAAGGTTCTTATACCCCCCCTTAACGACATCGTTTTGAACCGGGGCCCCGAAAGTTCGTCGGGTAACCCGCGTGTTTTTTCTCCAGAACGCGCCTAAAATTCGCCACGCCATCATTTCCTCTGGATTCGAGACGCGGGAAAAGGCGGCATTAAAACTTTTCGAAATTCGAAAAGCCGCCTATTTTACGAAAACCGAAAAACCGCCAGAATTTCATTTAATGAACTGACAAAACTGAAAAGACTGAAAAAACGAAACGTCCTAACCGGACGGACCTAAATGCTCGGCATCATTCTCGAAAATAGAAACCCGCAGGCCGTCCTCGGCCAGAAACATAAAACGCCGACCTCCAACTATCAAAGAAACGATATTACTTTTTACCTTCTCGGCGTCGAGCAGCCAAAAAGTAGGGGGCCACTGAAAGGATTAAACCGAGGGATTTACCCTCGGCATACCAAGGACCCAACCCTCGGCGTAAAGCGGGTCCTACCCGAAGAGTCACCACCAGTGACGACAGGATCACTCGCCCTAAGACGGACACGTCAGCCTCGGCGTCAGGACCCTCGGCACTATAACGATCCCAGCCACGACTGACCTACAAGACCACAGGCACCCTCGGCCTCGCCACCAAATCTTTCTTCATTATCCTCAACCTCGGCAAATAATAAAAGCGTTCGCTATAAGAAACACTCGACCCCGGCATTCAGATCAATCATCACCCGGCCTGACAAAGCAACTTCCCTAGGCCCGGTAAAACCGCTGCACGCAACCACCAACTCCCTGACAGGCGAACAGTCCACTTATTTCTGACAAATCATCTACCGCATTTAAGGAGCGCCGCAATATGTCCCCCAATAACCAGCCGCCACGTCGGCAGAAAGATCAGGTATAAATATAAGACATGCATTTATTGTAATGGTAAGCAATTTTCAAGATATCACAACTCGCTTATCACAGCTTCAGATCAAACAATTATCACGGCCTATTTATTACCAATTCCTCACCGGAAAACTGACTCTTACGCCGGAGGGTTATAGTCGGGCAACCCCGACACCTTAACGGAGTTTATTGTTTTACTTTGTGCAGGTTAAACGAACAGGACGAACAAGAAGCTGCCACATCATCCTCGCTCGCACGTGGACTAAAAGACAGGATCACCACACTTTTTGCGTGATCAATAATATATATATATATATATATATATATATATATATATAGACGGATATTAAACCAAACAAAATCTTGATTGTTGGAGAATTATTATTTCTTCAATTGTTTGTGTTTATTTTAGAATTTGTATTGTTTTATTTATGATAATTTGTTGTTAGTAGATTATTTCCTAATTTTGATGTTAATTCCAAATTAAAATCTTATTTTTATTGTTATTTTTAATGTTGGTCAATTTCATTAAAAATAATTTATATAAACCACAAAACCGAATCAAACCAAGTGGTTCGGTTCGGTTCGGTTCCAAGTCTTACTCGGTTCGGTTCGGTTTGAGATTTTTGGATCCACTAGTAGGCGGTTTGGTTTGTGGTTTTGACATAAACCAAACCAAACTGAACCACTTACACCCCTAACACGGACTTTCCAAATCATCACCAACATAATCATCTAACGACTCTAATGCTAAAGCTTGTAATAATATTACAAGCTCTAGCTCGTAATATCATTTGCCTCTTAGGAAACTAAATAAAATCTACTTAGGAAACTACTCAACTTACCTAATCTATTTACGAAACATAAATCCTCTAAAATAAGGAAACTCTAACAAATCCCGTTTTTCTATAAGGGCCTATTTTCCAAAATTGCATTTTGGCCCCAAAAGTCTTCCAATAGTTATTAAAAGCTCCCCAAGTCATATATGAATATATGGGGACCTATTAAAAGGCTTCCTTTTCCATAATGAATTGTTTAAAAACTGAAACGGCACAACTGGGCAGGTTTGGGGACCCTTGCGGTCGCAAGCCCCTTGACACCTTGCGTCCGCAAGGTCGGCAGAAAGTCAGTCCGAAAATATCAAGGCCTTGCGGTCGCAAGCCTATTTTAACCTTGCGTCCGCAAGGTCTCCAGAATGTCAGCATCGATCTCTTCTTCTTCTGAATCACGTTCACCAGCCTCTTTTGCCTCGTCGAGTATCCATTATAGTAGCCCGAATCTCCAATGAACCCACGAATCAAGTTGGTGTAGAATTCTTGAATCTTCCAATCATATTCCACACATTTTAAAGAGTTAATCTGATTTCTTGGGCACTTGGTTTCTTGATTAATCACGAACTCTCCATGTTTGATCAACATTTGACTTTGACTCGAACTTAGGCTTGACAGGATCTCATCATCTCCCCGTGAGTAAATCGTTCTCTCTTTTGAGTTGTTGACATTGTTGGGGATGTCCTCATCAAGTTCTACCGACCGTTAATTGATTTCTACTTATGTATAACGAAAACTAACGAAAAACTGAGAAAACTTCCCGCCGACACAACTTTCAGAAATTGCCGTTGGACCCCCTGAACTTCGAACTCTTCCGAAAAGCTTTGCTCAAATTAGTTTCGGCCACTTGTTCTACATCACAAAAACATTCTCATAACCCGTGAGAAGTTAGTTTTAAGCCTTAAAAACGATGTTTAAGCACTGCTACGGGCCTTAGAAGTTTTCAAGCATTTGCATCTAAATTTATGCGACGAGCGTTGTAGTTTATTTGGACGCGATGTAATGCTCTGTTAAAGTTCTACTGATCGCTAATTGATTTCTTCTAGTGCATAACGAAAACTAACAAAAAACTGAGAAAACTTCCCGCCGACACAACTTTCAGAAATTGCCATGAGATCCCCTGAACTTCGAACTCTTCCTGAAAACATTGCTCAAATACGTTTCGGCAATTTATTCTACATCAAAAAACATTCTCGTAACCCGTGAGATGTTTGATTTATGCACACAAAACACTGTTTAAGCAATGTTACGTGATGTGGACATCCCCAACAACTACAACTCAACACCGATGCCGACAGCTGTTGGACCAATCACAAGAGCTAGAGCTAAGAAAATCCGTGAAGAAGTCATTGGCATGGGTCGTGAGACAATGGGGATGGATGCGCGAGCAATGAGCCATGAAGAGAAGACCCCAAAAGGTCAAAGGAAGTTGGTGAATGTGATCCAAGTCAAGAGGGACGATTGCATGCCTTTTATTGCACGAGCAACATTCTGGAGACCTTGCAGACGCAAGGTTAAAAAGGGCTTCCGACCGCAAGGCCAGTCACTTTACGAGCCAATTTTCTGAAGAGCTTGCGGCCGCAAGGGTACCCGACATTGTCGTTTTACTGTGTTTGATCTTGACTTATCAATTGATTCTTTCATATCAATTGTGGCGTCCTTCACTATACTTAGGTTCTTCAATGGCTACGATTGCGGGTTGCGGCTGTACATGCCAAGGTTCTTTTCGTGGTAATTGTTGGGGTCGAGGTGTCACCCCCGCAAAACATCCTTCGATCCTAAGATTCCGCCGCGTGAGTAAATCGTTCTTCAACGAAGCCTTCCGAGAAGATCTTTTCATTACGGGACTTGGATGTTTTGGGGCCTTTCCGTCTATAATTATTTGACGGGCCACGTAGTTCATTTGGACGCGAAATTAGGCTCCGTTAAAGTTCTACCGACCGTTAATTGATTTCTACTAGTGCATAATGGAAAACTAACGTAAAACTGAGAAAACTTCCCGTCAACACAAATTTCAGAAATTGCCGTTGGACCTCTCAACTTCGAACTCTTCCCGAAAGTCTTGCTCAAATAGGTTTCGGCCACTTGTTCTACGTAATAAAACATTCTTGTAACCCATGAGAAGTTCGTTTTAAACATAAAAAACATTATTTAAGCATTGTTACATGTCTTGTAAGTTTTCAGGCCTTTCAGTCTAAATTTATGCAACGGGCCCCGAAGTTCATATGGACGCGAAAGTTATGCTACGTTAAAGTTCTACTGATCGTTAACTGATTTCTACTAGTGCATAACGAAAACTAACGGAAAACTGAGACAATTTCCCGCCGACACAACTTTCAGAAATTGCCGTGAGACCCCCTGAAATTCGAACTCTTCCCGAAAGCCTTGTTCAAATACGTTTCGGCCATTTGTTCTACATCAAAAAACATTCTCGTAACCCGTGAGAAGTTCGATTTAAGCACAAAAAACACTGTTTAAGCATTGTTACAGGTTTTTGAAGTTTTCGGGCCATTCCGTCTGAATTTATGCGACGGGCCCGTAGTTCATTTGGACGCGAAATTATGATCTGTTAAAGTTCTACCGACCGTTAATTGATTTTTACTAGTGCATAACGGAAACTAACGGAAAACCGAGAAAACTACCCGCCGACACAACTTTCAGATATTGTCGTTGGACCCGCAGAACCTCGAACTCTTCCCGAAAGCCTTGCTCAAATACGTTTCAGCCACTTGTTCTACATCAAAAAACATTTTTGTAACCCGTGAGAAGTTCGTTTTAAGCACAACAAACACTGTTTAAACACTGTTACGGGTCTTGTATGTTTTGCAGGCCTTTCCGTCTAAATTTATGCAACGGGTTCCGTAGTTCATTTGGACGCAAAAGTTATCTTACGTTAAAATTCTACCGACCGTTAATTGATTTATACTAGTGTATAACGGAAACAAACAGAAAACTTCTTGCAAACATAACTTTCAGAAATTGCCGTTGGACCCCCTGAAATTCGAAATCTTCCCGAAAGCCTTACTCAAATACGTTTCGGTCACTTGTTCTATATTAAAAAAACAATTATGTAACCCATGAGAACTTTGTTTTAAGCCCAAAAAACACTGTTTAAACACTGTTACGGGCCTTGGATGTTTTCGGGCGTTTACATCTAAATTTATCCAACGGACCCCGTAGTTTATTTGGACGCAAAATTATGCTCCGTTAAAGTTCTACCGACCGTTAATTGATTTCTACTAGTGCATAATGGAAACTAACGGAAAACTTAGAAAACTTCCCGCCGACACAACTTTCAGAAATTGTTGTTGGACCCCCTGAACTTCGAACTCTTCCTGAAAGCCTAGCTTAAATACCTTTCGGCCACCGGTTATACATCAAAACACATTCTCGTAACCGGTGAGAAGTTCGTTTTAAGCACAAAAAACAACGTTTAAGCACTGTACGGGTCTTGCAAGTTTTCAGGGCTATCCGTATAAATTTATGCAACAGGCCCCGTAGTTCATTTAGACGCCAAAGTTATGCTCCGTTAAAGTTCTACCGACTGTTAATTGACTTTTACTTGTGCATAATGGAAACTAACAGAAAACTGCGAAAACTTCCGATCGACACAACTTTCAGACATTGTTGTTGGACCCCTTGAACTTCGAACTCTTACGGAAAGCCTTGCTTAAATACTTTTCGGCCACTTGTTCGACATCAAAAAACATTCTCGTAACACGTGAGAAAGTTCGTTTTAAGCGCAAAAAACATAGTTTAAGCAATGTTAAGGGACTTGGAAGTTTTCGAGCCTTTCCGTCTAAATTTATACGACGGGCCTCGTAGTTCATTTGGATGCAAAATTATGCTTCGTTAAAGTTCTACTGACCGTTAATTGATTTCTACTTATGTAAAACGGAAACTAACGAAAAACTTAGAAAACTTCCCGCCGACACAACTTTCAGAAATTGCCGTTAGACCCCCAGAACTTCGAACACTTCCCGAAAGCCTTGCTCAAATTAGTTTCGGCCACTTGTTCTACATCAAAAATATATTCTCGTAACCCGTGAAAAGTTAGTTTTAAGCCCCAAAAACACTTTTTAAACACTGCTACGGGCCTGTTTCGGCCCCTTGTTCTACATAAAAAAAACATTCTCGTAACCCGTGAGAAGTTCGTTTTAAGCCCCAAAAACACTGTTTAAGCACAGCTACAGGCCTTAGAAGTTTTCGAGCATTTGTGTCTAAATTTATGCGACGAGCGTTGTAGTTTATTTGGATGCGATATTATGCTCTTTTTAAATTTTTACTTACCGTTAATTGATTTCTACTAGTGCATAACGGAAACTAACAGAAAACTGAGAAAACTTCCCGCCGACACAACTTTCAGAAATTGCCGTGAGATCCCCTGAACTTTGAACTCTTCCCGAAAGCCTTGCTCAAATACGTTTCGGCAATTTATTCTACATCAAAAAACATTCTCGTAACCCGTGAAAAGTTCGATTTAAGCACAAAAAACAATGTTTAAGCAATGTTACGTGATGTGGACATCCCCAACAACAACAACTCAACACCGATGCCGACAGCTGTTGGACCAGTCACTAGAGCTAGAGCCAAGAAAATCCGTGAAGAAGTCAATGGCATGGTTCGTGAGACAATGGAGATGGAAGCACGAGTAATGAGCCATGAAAAGAAGACCCCAAAAGGTCAAAGGAAGCTGGTGAACGTGATCCAAGTCAAGAGGGACGATTGCATGCCTTGTTATTGCACGAGCGAGACCTTGCGACAAGTTAAAAGGGCTTGCGACTCACTTTACATTTTTCGAAGCTTCTTTTTTTCTGTTTTGTAAATTAGGGTTTTCTGCCAAACTTTACCCTAATTTCTTAGTACGAGTTTTCAACCTAGTTTAGGTATAAATAGGGGTTTTCTTTCTATTGAACAACAACTTTGAGTATTATTATTTTGTGACTTTATCAAAACTTATTGGTTCTTCTTGAACTATTGAGAATATACAGGTGTGAAGCTTGTGTGTTTGATCTTGACTTATCAATTGATTCTTTCATATCAATTGTGGCGTCCTTCACTATACTTAGGTTCTTCAATGGCTACGATTGCGGGTTGCGGCTGTACATACCAAGGTTCTTTTCGTGGTAATTGTTGGGGTCGAGGTGTCACCCCCGCAAAACATCCTTCGATCCTAAGATTCCGCCGCATGAGTAAATCGTTCTTCAACGAAGTCTTCCGAGAAGATCTTTTCATTACGGGACTTGGATGTTTTGGGGCCTTTCCGTCTATAATTATTTAACGAGCCACGTAGTTCATTTGGACGCGAAATTAGGATCCGTTAAAGTTCTACCGACCGTTAATTGATTTCTACTAGTGCATAACGGAAAACTAACGTAAAACTGAGAAAACTTCCCGTCAACACAAATTTCAGAAATTGTCGTTGGACCCCCTCAACTTCGAACTCTTCCCGAAAGTCTTGCTCAAATAGGTTTCGGCCACTTGTTCTACCTAATAAAACATTCTTGTAACCCATGAGAAGTTCGTTTTAAACATAAAAACACTATTTAAGCATTGTTACATGTCTTGTAAGTTTTCAGGCCTTTCCGTCTATTAAACAACAACTTTGAGTATTATTATTTTGTGAGTTTATCAAAACTTATTGGTTCTTCTTGAACTATTGAGAATATACAGGTGTGAAGCTTGTGTGCTTGATCTTGACTTATCAAATGATTCTTCCATATCAATTGTGGTGTCCTTCACTATACTTAGGTTCTTCAATTGCTACGATTACGCGTTGCTGCTGTACATGCCAAGGTTCTTTTCGTGCTAATTGTTGGGTCGAGGTGTCACCCCAGCAAAACATCCTTCGATCCTAAGCTTCCGCCGCGTGAGTAAATCGTTCTTAAACGAAGGCTTCCGAGAAGATCTTATCATTACGGGACTTGGAAGTTTTGGGGCCTTTCCGTCTATATTTATGTGACGGGCCACGTAGTTCATTTGGACGCGAAATTAGGCTCCGTTAAAGTTCAACCGACCGTTAATTGATTTCTACTAGTGCATAACGGAAACTAACGGAAAACTGAGAAAACTTCCCGTCGACACAAATTTCAGAAATTGCCACTGGACCCTCTCAACTTCGAACTCTTCCCGAAAGTCTTGCTCAAATAGGTTTCGGCCACTTGTTCTACATAATAAAACATTCTCGTAACCCGTGAGAAGTTCGTTTTAAACATAAAAAACACTATTTAAGCATTGTTACATGTCTTGTAAGTTTTCAGGCATTTCCGTCTAAATTTATGAAACGGGCCCTGTAGTTCATTTGGACGCGAAAGTTATGCTACGTTAAAGTTCTACCGATCGTTAATTGATTTCTACTAGTACATAACGGAAACTAACGGAAAACTGAGAAAATTTCCCGCCGACACAACTTTTAGAAATTGCCGTGTGACCCCCTGAAATTCTAACTCTTCCCGAAAACCTTGTTCAAATACATTTCGGCCATTTGTTCTACATCAAAAAATATTCTCGTAACCCGTGAGAAGTTCGATTTAAGCACAAAAAACACTGTTTAACATTGTTATGCGTTTTTGAAGTTTTCGGGCCTTTCCGTATGAATATATGCGACGGGCCCCGTAATTCATTTGGACGCGAAAATTATGATCTGTTAAAGTTCTACCGACCGTTACTTGATTTTTACTAGTGCATAACGGAAACTAACGAAAAACTGAGAAAACTACCCGCCGACATAACTTTCAGAAATTGCCGTTCGACCCCCTGAACATCGAACTATTCCCGAAAGCCTTGCTCAAATACGTTTCCGCCACTTGTTCTACATCAAAAAAAACATTTTTGTAACCCGTGAGAAGTTGGTTTTAAGCACAACAAACACTGTTTAAACACTGTTACGGGTCTTGTATGTTTTCAGGCCTTTCCGTCTAAATTTATGCAACAGGTCCCGTAGTTCATTTGGACGCAAAAGTTATCTTACTTTAAAATTCTACCGACCGTTAATTGATTTATACTAGTGTATAACGGAAACAAACAGAAAACTTCTTGCTGACAAACCTTTCAGAAATTGCCGTTGGACCCCCTGAAATTCGAAATCTTCCCGAAAGCCTTACTCAAATACGTTTCGGCCACTTGTTCTATATTAAAGAAACAATTATGTAACCCATGAGAAGTTCGTTTTAAGCCTAAAAAACACTATTTAAACACTGTTACGGGCCTTGGATGTTTTCGGGCGTTTACATCTAAATTTATGCAACGGACCCCGTAGTTTATTTGGACGCGAAATTATGCTCCGTTAAAGTTCTACCGACCGTTAATTGATTTCTACTAGTGCATAACGGAAACTAACGGAAAACTGAGAAAACTTCCCACCGACACAACTTTCAGAAATTGTTGTTGGACCCCCTGAACTTCGAACTCTTCCTGAAAGCCTAGCTTAAATACGTTTCGTCCACCTGTTCTACATCAAAACACATTATCGTAACCCGTGAGAAGTTCATTTTAAGCACAAAAAACACTGTTTAAGCACTGTACGGGTCTTACAAGTTTTCAGGGCTTTCCGTATAAATTTATGCAACGGTCCCCGTAGTTCATTTAGACGCGAAAGTTATGCTCCGTTAAAGTTCTACCGACCATTTATTGACTTTTACTTGGTGCATAACGGAAACTAACGGAAAACTGCGAAAACTTCCCGCCGACACAACTTTCAGACATTGTCGTTGGACCCCTTGAACTTCGAACTCTTACCGAAAGCCTTGCTCAAATACTTTTCAGCCACTTGTTCTACATCAAAAAAATATTCTCGTAACTCGTGAGAAGTTCGTTTTAAGCGCAAAAAACATAGTTTAAGCAATGTTAAGGGACTTGGAAGTTTTCGAGCCATTCCGTCTAAATTTATACGACGGGCCTCGTAGTTCATTTGGACGCAAAATTATGCTCCGTTAAAGTTCTACTGACTGTTAATTGATTTCTACTTATGTATAACGGAAACTAACGAAAAACTGAGAAAACTTCCCGCTGACACAACTTTTAGAAATTGCCGTTGGACCCCCTGAACTTCGAACTCTTCCCTAAAGACTTGTTCTACATCAAAAAAACATTCTCGTAACCCGTGAGAAGTTAGTTTTAAGCCCCAAAAACACTGTTTAAGCACTGCTACGGGCCTGTTTTGGCCCCTTGTTCTACATCAAAAAAACATTCTCGTAACCCGTGAGAAGTTCGTTTTAAGTCTTAAAAACACTGTTTAAGCACTGCTACGGGCCTTAGAAGTTTTCGAGCATTTGCGTCTAAATTTATGCAACGAGCGCTGTAGTTTATTTGGACGCAATATTATGCTCTTTTAAAGTTCTACTGACTGTTAATTGATTTCTACTAGTGCATAACGGAAACTAACAGAAAACTAAGAAAACTTCCCGCCGACACAACTTTCAGAAATTGCCGTGAGATCCCCTGAACTTCGAACTCTTCCCGAAAGCCTTGCTCAAATACGTTTCGGAAATTTATTCTACATCAAAAAATATTCTTTTAACTCGTGAAAAGTTCGATTTATGCACAAAAAACAATGTTTAAGCAATGTTACGTGATGTGGACATCCCCAACAACAACAACTCAACACCGATGCCGACAGCTGTTGGACCAGTCACTAGAGTTAGAGCCAAGAAAATCCGTGAAGAAGTCAATGGCATGGTTCGTGAGATAATGGAGATGGAAGCACGAGCAATGAGCCATGAAGAGAAGACCCCAAAAGGTCAAAGGAAGCTGGTGAACGTGATCCAAGTCACGAGGGACGATTGCATGCCTTGTTATTGCACGAGCAACATTCTGGAGACCTTGCGGATGCAAGGTTAAAAAAGGCTTGCGACCGCAAGGCCTGTCACTTTATGAGCCGTTTTCTGGAGAACTTGCGGACGCAAGGTCTTAAGGGGCTTGCGGTCGCAAGGGTCCCCGAACTGTCGTTTTACTGTTTTGTAAATTAGGGTTTTCGGCCAAACTTACCCTAATTCCTTAGTACGAGTTTTCAGCCTAGTTTTGGTATAAATAGGGGTTTTCTTTCTATTGAACAACAACTTTGAGTATTATTATTTTGTGAGTTTATCAAAACTTATTGGTTCTTCTTGAACTATTGAGAATATACAGTTGTGAAGCTTATGTGTTTGATCTTGACTTATCAAATGATTCTTTCATATCAATTGTGGCGTCCTTCACTATACTTAGGTTCTTCAATTGCTACGATTGCGGGTTGCGGCTGTACATGCCAAGGTTCTTTTCGTGCTAATTGTTGGGTCTAAGTGTCACCCCAGCAAAACATCCTTCGATCCTAAGCTTCCGCCGCGTGAGTAAATCGTTCTTCAACGAAGCCTTCCGAGAGGATCTTATCATTACGGGACTTGGAAGTTTTGGGGTCTTTCCGTCTACATTTTTGTGACGGGCCACGTAGTTCATTTGGACGCGAAATTAGGCTCCGTTAAAGTTCTACCAACTGTTAATTGATTTCTACTAGTGCATAACGGAAACTAACGAAAAACTGAGAAAACTTCCCGTCGACACAAATTTCAGAAATTGCCGTTGGACCCCCTCAACTTCGAACTCTTCCCAAAAGTCTTGCTCAAATAGGTTACGGCCACTTGTTCTACATAATAAAACATTCTCGTAACCCGTGAGAAGTTTGTTTTAAATATAAAAAACACTATTTAAGCATTGTTACATGTCTAGTAAGTTTTCAGGCCTTTCCGTCTAAATTTATGCAATAGGCGCCGTAGTTCATTTGGACGCGAAAGTTATGCTACGTTAAAGTTCTACCGATCGTTAATTGATTTCTACTAGTGCATAACGGAAACTAACGGAAAATTGAGAAAATTTCCCGTCGACACAACTTTCAGAAATTGCCGTGAGACCCCCTGAAATTCGAACTCTTCCCGAAAGCCTTGTTCAAATACGTTTCAGCCATTTTTTCTACATCAAAAAACATTCTCGTAACCTGTGAGAAGTTCGATTTAAGCACAAAAAATACTGTTTAAGCATTGTTACATGTTTTTGAAGTTTTCTGGCCTTTCCGTCTGAATTTATGCGACGGGCCCCGTAATTCATTTAGACGCGAAATTATGATCTGTTAAAGTTCTACCGACCGTTAATTGATTTTTACTAGTGCATAACGGAAACTAACGGAAAACTAAAAAAACTACCTGCCGACACAACTTTCAGAAATTGCCGTTGGACCCCCTGAACTTCGAAATCTTCCCGAAAGCCTTGCTCAAATACGTTTCAGCCACTTGTTCTACATCAAAAAACATTTTTGTAACCCGTGAGAAGTTCGTTTTAAGCACAACAAACACTGTTTAATCACTGTTACGGGTCTTGTATGTTTTTGGGCCTTTCCGTCTAAATTTATGTAACGGGTCCCGTAGTTCATTTGGACGCAAAAGTTATCTTACGTTAAAATTCTACCGATCGTTAATTGATTTATACTAGTGTATAACGGAAACAAACTAAAAACTTCTCGCAGACACAACTTTCAGAAATTACCGTTGGACCCCCTGAAATTCGAAATCTTCCTGAAAGCCTTACTCAAATACGTTTCGGCCACTTGTTCTATATTAAAAAATAATTATGTACCCCATGAGAAGTTCGTTTTAAGCCCAAAAAACACAGTTTAAACACTGTTAAGGGCCTTGGATGTTTTCGGGCGTTTACATCTAAATTTATGCAACGAGCGCTGTAGTTTTTTTGGACGCGATATTATGCTCTTTTAAAGTTCTATAGACCGTTAATTGATTTCTACTAGTGCATAACGGAAACTAATAGAAAACTGAGAAAACTTCCCGCCGACACAACTTTCAGAAATTGCTGTGAGATCCCCTGAACTTCGAACTCTTCACGAAAGCCTTGCTCAAATACGTTTCGGTAATTTATTCTACATCAAAAAGCAATCTCGTAACCCGTGAGAAAGTCGATTTCAGCATAAAAAACAATGTTTAAGCAATGTTACGTGATGTGGACATCCCCAACAACAACAACTCAACACCGATGCCCACGGCTGTTGGACCAGTCGCTAGTGCTAGAGCCAAGAAAATCCATGAAGAAGTCAATGGCATGGTTCGTGAGACAATGGAGATGGAAGCACGAGCAATGAGCCATGAAGAGAAGACCCCAAAAGGTCAAAGGAAGCTGGTGAACGTGATCCAAGTCAAGAGGGATGATTGCATGCCTTGTTATGGCACGAGCAACATTCTGGAGACCTTGCGGACGCAAGGTTAAAAAGGGCTTGCGACCGCAAGGCCTGTCACTTTACGGGCCGATTTTCTGGAGAGCTTGCGGACCCAAGGTCTCAAGGGGCTTGTGGCCGCAAGGGTCCCCGAACTGCTGTTTTACTGTTTTGTAAATTAGGGTTTTCTGCCAAACTTTACCCTAATTCCTTAATACGAGTTTTCAGCCTAGTTTTGGTATAAATAGGGGTTTTCTTTCTATTGAACAACAACTTTGAGAATTATTATTTTGTGAGTTTATCAAAACTTATTGGTTCTTCTTGAACTATTGAGAATATACAGGTGTGAAGCTTGTGTGTTTGATCTTGACTTATCAATTGATTCTTCCATATCAATTGTGGCGTCCTTCACTATACTTAGGTTCTTCAATTGCTACGATTGCGGGTTGCGGCTGTATATGCCAAGGTTCTTTTCGTGCTAATTGTTGGGTCGAGGTGTCACCCCCGCAAAACATCCTTCGATCCTAAGCATCCGCTGCGTGAGTAAATCGTTCTTCAACGAAGCCTTCCGAGAAGATCGTATCATTACGGGACTTGGAAGTTTTCGGGCCTTTCCGTCTATATTTATGTGACGGGCCACGTAGTTCATTTGGACGCGAAATTAGGCACCGTTAAAGTTCTACCGACCGTTAATTGATTTCTACTAGTGCATAACGGAAACTAACGGAAAACTGAGAAAACTACCCGTTGACACAAATTTCAGAAATTGTCATTGGCCCCCCTCAACTTCGAACTCTTCCCGAAAGTCTTGCTCAAATAGGTTTCGGCCACTTGTTCTACATAATAAAACATTCTCGTAACCCGTGAGAAGTTCGTTTTGAACATAAAAAACACTATTTAAGCATTGTTACAGGTCTTATAAGTTTTCATGCCTTTTCGTCTAAATTTATGCAACGGGCCCCGTAGTTCATTTGGACGCGAAAGTTATGCTACGTTAAAGTTCTACCGATCGTTAATTGATTTCTACTAGTGCATAACGGAAACTAACGAAAAATTGAGAAAATTTACCGCCAACACAACTTTCAGAAATTGCCGTGAGACCCCCTGAAATTTGAACTCTTCCTGAAAGCCTTGTTCAAATACGTGCATTTGAGTATGAACATGCTTATGTGCATTAGTAATAAATATGGTTTATAAGAGTAATAAATATGCCTAACAGATATAGTTGTATTTGAGTATGAACATGTTTATGTGCATTAGTAATCACGGTAAATTGATTAGAGTATTGCATGATGAGATCATGATTATCATTGCCTAATGATTATGCCATGTTTAAACTGTTGCATGATTATGTGAGACTGTAGGGAAGGATGCTTAGAAATTTTCGCATGGACCTTGGCATCCTTGCAACGAAAGCTTTTGAAATCCAATTTAGCTGGTACCCTAAATTGTTGATCAAAAGAGGTTAGTTGGCGGACTAGGATGGGTAGCAAGTAGGTTAGAAATTGACTAAACCTCTTACCAAAAGGAAAGGAAAAGAAATAAAATGAATTTCTTGTTGATGCAAATATGTGCTCTTGTGTGATTAACCACGATTAGATCAATCGCGGGTATGATGAGCTTGCATGTTATAGACGCCTGGTTTGGGAGTGGTGGAGTAAAAGCACCTCTCTCCTTGATTGTGTTTTACTATATAGGCAATTCTTGTATTGGTGGCAATGTGTTAATTGACATGTATTTATGTGCTATATCTTGAAACAAATAGTTTCAGTATAATAAATGATGAGAATGGTATCTGATTATAGTTAGCAAAGCGATAATAACTTGCTTGGGATGGGTTGCTAAAAGTAGTAGAACCTCATGGTATACTAGTAACTGGGGATAATATGATTCTAACCGGGGAGTTATGCGTTATTGGTTTATGGTTGCAACTTAGTTACCGAGTTGTGATAGTTTAGCCTTGAGCGTTATTTTCGAGGCGTAGGACATTGGGTTTGATGTCTAGGTTTGTTATTAGATCGAGATGTCGACCTAGGAGTTGAATTACGAAACTCAGAATTCGAGGTCGAATTCTTTTTAGGGGGAGAGAATGTAACGCCCCGGAACTTTACGTGATCGTCTAGCCAATATGATAAGCCATAACGTGGAAGACTTCTTATGCCTGGGTAGGCTAAGGTAAGGCCGATACCCTTGGGATGTTCGATTTACGCTCGTTAGCGTGTTAGAGTCTCTATTGCGCAATTTAGAATTGTTGGGAACTCGACTCGGTAGAGTGTTATCTTCCTTAATTATTGTTTATGGTCTTTGAGATATCCTAGGCTTTCGTGTACTTGTTTGAATAAATTTTATATCCTTATAATCATGTTTATAAAGTTTACATGTGGTCACGACGTTCAAAGTATAGTCATCATCATATGTTTGATTTCGCGATTTGCATATCGTTAACGTATTGCCTTTGGTACTTTGGTCGCACTTAATTTTGGTTTGACCTTGGGTATGTGTTTGTGAAACTTCATTAGGCTTCTAGCATGTTTTAAAACAAGTATGTATGCTTGTTAGTGCGTTGTTTCGATCGTGGGTTGTCCTGCATAGTTTCGTCCGTTGTATAGCAAATTACGGACCGATTTTAGTACGCGTCTGAATTGTTTCGATTGAGGAACCCTCGAGAAAATTTTTGTTTGGTTTGGGGTTTTTAAGGCTTCAACTTAGGATATTTACAGAGTGGCAGGAGAAGAAATCGCTTCGTTTCGTCGAATGGTGTTCAAACTGGACCATCGCAAGTTGGACGCGCGCAGCGTGAGTACTGTAGCTACGCGTACTGTAGCAGCGAGCAGCAGGTTGTTGTTCTGATTTTTTATGTTTATTTCCTATTCTACCCTCACTAAACCCCCTCTAAACCCTTCATAACCTCCCATATTTAGTCCTAAACATGTTCTAACACTCTTGGGAAGTTAATTAAGTTTTAATTAGTGGTTGATTGCATCTAAACATCACTAATTGTACCATGGAATTTCCTATTGTGTCCTCTTTATGTATGGAAGTATAAATACACAAACTCATTAAGGAATTCAGCAAATCCCTCATTTCAACCTCCTTCTTCAATATGTATAGAGTGAGAGAGAGTTGGGAGACATGGGGGCTTTGAGCCCTAAGTCTTCTTCCTCCAATCCATGAAGATCCAACCGTTGGATGACCTTCAAACTTCAGATTCTTGACGTCTTCGACGAGTAGAACAACTTCACCGATCAGATTTTCAATCTTTGAAGTTTACATTCAACCTAGGTAAGCTACTACAATCCTTCTTCTAGTGATTTTGTGCTCATTGACCCTAAGGAAAATAAAGAGGCTTGCTATTTGAGGTCAATGAGTACACAAGCATGTTGTGTGTGATTTTATTTTGATTTTGGGATTTTTGATGGGTGAACTTGTTAGAAGCATGAATAGGATGCTTTCTATGATTAATGGAGTATATTAATGAGCCTCATCTTGTAAGTTTGGACCTTGAGCATGATAGCCATGAATTCCTAAAACCTAGGGTTTGACTATATGTTGATGTAGCTAATGGGTTCTTGATTATATGAATGATTTTGGGGAATTTTACGGAATGATATGAGTTGTTGGAATCACATATGTATATGTGTAAAGTTTGGGAAGTATACTTGATGAATCTCTATTTTTGATTGTAAGCATGAAAGATGAATTTTTACAATGGATTACATGTTTGAATGTTTCGTTTGACTTTTAAGAATAGAGTTGACTATCATGCATATAAGAGTATGATGCTATCTAATTCGTGAATTTTTGGTTGTGAGCATGTCTAATGAATTATCATTATGGATTACATGAATAAAATGTAATGTTTGACTTTATTGGGTTGAGTTGACTTTTATGCAAATAAGAGTATGTTGGTCAACTATAATTCATGAATTTAAGGTTATGAACATGTTAGATGAATTTACATGTTGGTTATGAACATGCTAGATGAATTTACATCTTGCTTAGATAAATGGATATTTTGAATGAAGGCATGCTTGATTAAATGCTAACTTGAGATACATGCTTGAAATGTGATGGTTGACTTTAAATGTTAAGTGTTGATCTATGAACCAAGTTTTGGGGTTTTTGTTGGGAAGGTATGGATTGTTGGGTTGCACAATGTTGCTAACCTTGAGACCTTAGCCATGAACATTAGCTAATGAATAATAGGAGGGCTATGATGCAAATACCTTCTATTCCTTCAATTTTGGAAAGTGTAGAAAGGACTCAACGGAGTTGATTTTGGGACTAATATGAATATGGTGAATCATCACATATTAAGATCCTACAGAATTTGGGGTAGTTTTGATGGAGGTTAAGCCTCCAAGAATTTTCAAGTGTATGAAGAACACTTGGGTATTAGAGACTCGATATGGTTACTCTAATGTGTTTATGAGTTAGTTAGCATAGAAATGCATAACTATGTGATTTAAAAGTAAATATCTACTTGATTGGATTAGTACAGTGTGTTGTAATTTTCATTTGTTTGAGTATGCGAGTATATATTACTTGTGCTTGAGTTTGAGTCCAGCTGGCGGTTTTTGGTTTGAGTTTTGGCAGGACGATGCATTGTCTTCACGAATTGTGGGATTCGTGATCGTAATGGATCGTCGCGCCGGGTTCGCACACACCCCTCCATCGATGGCCACGGTGGGGATGTAGCTGATCATTGCTAGAGTAATACACCTACCTCTGATAGCTATGGAGCCCGAAACGGGGAGTGTTTTCGGGGACGTCGATATCCACGAAAGGGATATCGAGGACACATTTGTTTCCGCATGAGTTATACGACGGAAACGGAAAGGAAAATCATCTTCTCTCTCTTATATGGTTTATTTTACGAGCACTGGTATGAATTGTGGTGCTACGTGGTTAATGATATGATTTACATGAGATGATGATTACTTGATGAAATGTTATAAAAGAAATATAACATGCTAATGAAATGATGATTTTTATGATTTAATGTTATACTAAAAATATAACATGTTATTCATGATTAGAATGGAAACAATAGTCTCTCATATTTGAATTATTATATGAGTTGTGTTAAATGAAGATCTATGAGACTCATGGTATAATTGAGTTTTGTGAATAATGGTTTGATGATAAGTGAAAGTGCGGAAATAACATGCTACACATTATTGGTATTGAGAAGCATCTTCTATATGATATGGATGACTTTATGATAAATTATGTAGAATTATGTTCCATATGACTATGGATGAAAAGTGGGTTTATGTTGAGGATTATACCATGAAATGATATTTTATGAGTATGACATGAGATGTACATGTTTTATTTGAGCATAATGCCATGCCATGACATTGCATCTTTAGTAGCTTACTAAGTCATTATGACTTACTCGTTTGCTTTGTTTTCCTTAGATTCGAGCCGAGCTAGTAATTCGAAGGAATCCCGCCGAGTCTTCGGTAGACGTGAGATTTTTATGAAGGTTGCTACTAGTGTTAATTTTTGTAACCTTAAGTTTATTGGAAAGGACGTTTGGGAAGTGAAGTTATATAGACTTCATTATGGGTAGTAAAGCTTGTGTTTTTATTGGTTCTTGTATTTGTAAATTATTAATACTTGGTTTTTGTGAGCCGCCAAATGTTAGTCGAGCCATAATTGTTTAATAACATATTTATTCCATCTTGAGTAATATTATTGTTGGTTTTTGTACTCCGGCATGTTTAACCGTAAAGTGTGTAGACTAGAGTTGTAGACTTAGTTAATGTTGGGTTCCGGCTGTAACGTCGCCGATGACTTGGTTATTATATTGTTTATAATTGTAACAGGTGGTTTGTAGTACGTGCCCAATGTTGAGTCACGTGCGTCGAATTTTTGGGCCAAGAGATTTACTATCTCTTTGGTTGTTTTGTATTTCGGAGCTTGTTAGCTCGGGTCCATTTGTTGTAGGTGGAACGTGTTGTGAAGTTTTAAATGCAAGCTCCATTAGTTCTCGAAACTCTTTCAACCTTCGTTCGTCTTTCTTTTCTCTTTCTAATCTTTCCCTCTCAATCTTCTCTCTCTTTATTCTTTCAAGATTTTCTTTCTCAATTCTTTTCTCATCAATTCTTTTCTTTTCATTCTTCTCCTTTTGCCTACGAGCATAATCCCATGGAAGACCCAATAAGAGATGACACCCTATCATAGGTACCACATCACACAAGACACACTCTTTGTTCTCCCCAAGACTAAATGTGACCCTCACTTGTTTATCCACCGTTATCACCTCATTAGAACATAATTGCAATTTATAAGGTCGTCGGTGTTTAACAACAGGAAGTCCTAATTTCTCAACCAAAACAGTGCTAGCAACATTAGCACCACTATCCTTAGCAATAATTAGTCTACACACTTTGTCGAACATAAGACATCTTCTATAAATTATGTTTGAAAACACATCTTCTTTTCTTTTGCCTTGCGTACTTAGGGTCACCAATAAGTCACCTCGCATGCTTTTCTTCATAAATAACTCATTATGACTTTCGTGATTTATAAGTTTAGAGATTTCCATATTGTCACTTCTACTTTTAAACATTATGACACCTGCAGAAAATATGTTAGAAATAAACAAGTTTATATCTCACACACTCCCTTACGTGTATCACTCAAGCAATGATCACTCCTCTCGTGTTTACCTACTCTCCCTCACCTTCGATTCCTCCAAGTTCTAAAAGAACTAACAAATAAATCGGTGAATTCAGAAGTAAACAAACCAAACTAAATTAATAGAATTCACGTATAGAAATAATGAATTAAGAATAAAATTCCAAGGATGAATGAAAGGCTCAAAGATCAATTGTAAAAGAAGATTCGATATTAATTTTCGAACCTAGATGATGACAATACTTCAAGCTATTCAATTCGCACAACTAACAATTTCGAACTCCAAGCAATCACAATTTTCGGCAGCTAGCAATTCTTTTTTCTTTTTCTTTTTTTTTTCAGATTTCTATTTTTTTTAATCTGAATTTTCTGTATACATATATATATATATATATATATATATATATGTATATATATATATATTTTTTTTTTTCGGAACTGTTTTCTTTTTTTTTTCTCCGAATACTTTTTTTTTGTTCTAAGCTGTCCGAAATAAATTTAAACATCAATTTTTTTTCCGTGAACAAGAATGAACAAGCAGTGAACGATGCACGGATGAACAAGACTGTATGAACAAGTAACGCATTGAACAAGCATTCGGCGTGAATGGCAATCGTAAACAACTGAACGGTGAACAGTGATTTTTTATTTAATTTTTGGGATTTATAACCCTAGAAGACATAGGGTTTTGAAACAACAAAAACAAAGAAATCGAAAAGAACAAATTAGGATTGAAGACCCTAATTCGAAGTAGGAAGAGAAACAAATTGATAATTAAAATAAGAACAATTTAAAGTAAGATAGATTGTGGAAACGAACCTTCGCTCTGATACCAAAATGATACGATCTTCTCGGAAGGCTTCGTTGAAGAACGATTTACTCATGCGACGGAAGCTTAGGATCGAAGGATGTTTTGCGGGGGTGACACCTCGACCCAACAATTAGCACGAATGGAACCTTGGCATATACAGCCGCAACCCGCAATCGTAGCAACTGAAGAACCTAAGTATTGTGAATAACGCCACAATAGGTATGGAATTCCTATTGATAAGTTAGGTTTCGAACACAACGGAATCACACCGAAGTATTCACAAGTTCATGAAGAACAAGGAGGTTTCGAAGAAAACACTCAAAACTATATTATCTCAATAATCAAAAACTAAATTGTTTTACAATGAAAGGAAGAGGCCTATTTATAACCTTACAAGTAAACCCTAATACTTGGAGAAAAAGAAACCCTAAAAATAACTAAAATAAAGAAAACCCTAACAATCCCGTTTTTCTACATGTGCCTATTTTCCAAAATTGCATTTTGGCCCCAAAAGTCTTCCAATAGTTATTAAAAGTTCCCCAAGTCATATCTGAATATATGGAGACCCATTTGAAGGCTTCCTTTTCGATATTGATTTATTTTAAAGCTGATTCGACATAAAAGGGCAGGTTCGGGGACCCTTGCGCAAGCAAGCCCTTGACACCTTCAAGTCCGCAAGGTCGGCCAGAAAATCGCCCCGAATATCATGGCCTTGCGATCGCAAGCCTATGTTAACCTCAAGGTCCGCAAGGTCTCCGTAAATGTCGCCTCGATCTTCTTGTTCCGAATCACGCCACCACCTCTTTTTGATTCGTCGAGTATCCATTATAGTAGCCCGAATCTCCAATGAACCCACGAATCAAGTTGGTGTAGAATTCTTGAATCTTCCAAACATATTCCATGCCTCTTAAAGAGTTAATTTGATTTCTTGGGCACTTGGTTTCTTGATCAATCATGAACTCTCCATGCTTGATCAACATTTGATTTTGACACGGACTTAGGCTTGACAGGATCTCATCATCTCCCCATGCGTAAATCGTTCTCTCTTTTGATTTGTTGACATTGTTGGGGATGTCCTCATCAGGAGTTCATGGGGGCTTTGAATCCCTAGCTTCTTCCTTCTTAAATCCACAAAGATCTGACCGTTAGATCGCCTCCAAACTTTGGATTCGTGAAGCCCTCGTCAAATGGAACAACTTCACCGATTGGATTGTGGTTCTTTTGAGTTTTCATCTAAGTCAAGTAAGCTACTAGACTCCCTCTTCTCTTGATTTTGTGCTCATTGACCCTAAGGAAAACAAAGATGCTTGCTATTTGAGGTCAATGAGTACACATGTATGATGTGTGTGATTTTATTTTGAATTTTGGATTTTTGGTGAGTGAACTTGCTAGAAGCATGAATAGGTTGATTTATATGTTTGATGGAGTATGATATTAAGCTTCAATTTGTGAGATTGGACTTGAGATTGATGGGTACATAATTCCCTAGAAACCTAGGGTTTGATATGATGATTATGTAGTAAATGGGTTCTTGATATTATGAATGATTTTGGGGGATTTTATGGAATATTATGAGTTGTTGGAATCACATATGTATATGATTAAAGTTTGGGAAGTATACTTGATGAATCTTGAATTTTGATTGTAAGCATGAAAGATGAATTTTTACAATGGGTTACATGTTGGAATGCTTCGTTTGACTTTTGAGAATAAAGTTGACCTTCATGTATATGAGAGTATGTTGCTATCTAATCCATGAAATTTTGGTTATGAGCATGTATATTGAATTATTATTATGGGTTACATGAATAAAATGTAAGGTTTGACTTTATTTGGTTGAGTTGACTATTATGCATATAAGAGTATGTTGGTCAACTATAATTCATGAATTGAAGGTTATGAACATGTTAGATGAATTTACATGTTAGTTATGAACATGCTAGATGAATTTACATCTTGCTTAGATAAATGGTTGTTTTGAATGAAAGCGTGCTTGATTTAATGTTAACTTGAGATACATGCTTGAAATGTAATAGTTGACTTTAAATGTTAAGTGTTGACCTATGAACCATGTCTTGGGGTTTTTGTTGGGAAAGTATGGAATGTTGGGTTGCAAAATGTTGCTAACCTTAATAACTTAGCCATGAATAATAGTTAATGAATAATAGGAGGGCTATGATGCAAATAGCTTCTATGCCTTCAAATTTGAAAAGAGTAGAAATGACTCAACGGGACTATTGGACTAATATGAATATAGTGAACCACATATTAAGATCCTACGAAATTTGGGGTAGTTTTGATGGAGGTCAAGCCTCCGAGCGTTTTCAAGTGTATGAAGAACACTTGGGTATTAGACACTTGATTTTATTGCTCTAAGATGTTTATGTGTTAGTTAGCATAGAAATGCATAACTATGTGATTTATAAGTAAATATCTACTTGAATGGATTAGTACGGTGTGTTGTACTTTTCCCTTTATTTGAGCATGCGGGTATATATTACCCGTGCTTGAGTTTGAGTCCAGCTGGCGGTTTTTGGTTTGAGTCTTCGGCGGGACGATGCATTGCCTTTCACGAATTGTGGGATTCGTGATCGCAATGGATCGCCGCGCCGGGTTTGCACACACCCCTCCATCGATGGCCACGGTGGGGAAGTAGCTTATCTTAGTTAGAGTAATACACATGACTTTGATAGCTATGGAACCCGAACGGGGATTGTTTCGGGGACGTCGTTGCCACGAAAGGGTTATCGAGACACGCTTTGTTTCCGCAGAGTTACGGAAATGGAAAGGAAAATCATCTTCTCTCTCATATGTGGTTTATTTTACTAGCACGTATATGAATTGTTGTGCTACGTGGTTATGATATGATTTACATGAGATGATGATTACTTGATGAAATGTTATAGTAAAAATATAACATGCTATTTACGATTAGAAAGGAAACAATAGTCTCCCATTCATGAATTCTTATATGAGTTGTGATAAATGAAGAATTATGAAACTCATGGTGTAATTTGTTTATGTGGGGTGGTAATAAGTTGAAATGTGGAAATAACATGCTACATGTTATTGGAGTTTAGATGCATATTCTATATGATATGGATGACTTTATGATGAATTAAGTAGAACTATGTTCTATGTGTTTATGTACGAGATTGGGTTTATGACAAGAATTATATCATGAAATGTTATATCATAAGTATGACATGAGATGTATATGTTTTATTTTGAGCATTATTGATACGACCTTCTCGGAAGGCTTCGTTGAAGAGCGATTTACTCACGCGGCGGAAGCTAGGGATCGAAGGATGTTTGCGGGGGATGACACCTCGACCCAACAATTAGCACGACATGAACCTTGGCATGTACAGCCGCAACCCGCAATCGAAGCAATTGAAGAACCTAAGTATTGTGAATAACGCCACAATAGGGATGGAATTCCTATTGATAAGTTAGGATTCGAACACAACGGAATCACACCGAAGTATTCACAAGTTCATGAAGAACAAGGAGGTTTCGAAGAAAACACTCAAAACTATATTATTGAATAATCAACCAAAACTAAACTCAAAACTGTTTTACAATGAAAGGAAGAGGCCTATTTATATGCTAACAAGTAAATCCTAATACTTGGAGAAAAAGAAACCCTAAAAATAACTAAACTAATGAAAACCCTAACAATCCTGTTTTTCTACATGGGCCTATTTTCCAATATTGCATTTTCGCCCCAATAGTCCTCCAATAGTTATTAAAAGCTCCCCAAGTCATATCTGAATATATGGGGACTCTCTTGAAGGCTTCCTTTTCCATACTGAATTATTTTAAAGCTGATACGGCAGTTCGGGGGACCTTGCGGTCGCAAGCCCCTTGACACCTTGCATCCGCAAGGTCGGCAGAAAGTCAGTCCGGAATTATCCAGGCCTTGCGGTCGCAAGCCTGTTTTAACCTTGCGTCCGCAAGGTCTCTAGAATGTCAGCATCGATCTCTTCTTATTCTGAATCACGTTCACCAGCCTCTTTTGCTTCGTCGAGTATCCATTATAGTAGCCCGAATCTCCAATGAACCCACGAATCAAGTTGGTGTAGAATTCTTGAATCTTCCAAACATATTCCACACATTTTACGGGCTTCATTTGATTTATTCTGCACTTGGTTTTGAACTCTCCTTGCTTGATCAACATTTGACTTTGAGATGGACTTAGGCTTGACAGGATCATATCATCCCCTCCCTCTTCAAAAAGATTTGTCCTCAAATCTGGACCTACATCAAATGGACGCGAATTAGCAACCGAAAAGTATGAACTCACATGAATCTTACCACGTAAATCCACTTTTAAAATCATATCGTAGCCATGCTCAAAATCAACTTGTTCTCGAACGAGCTTCCCATCTAAGCCCACATAAACCATGTTTCCTGGATCATGAATTAATCGAACTTTATTGGCATCATATCCATCCTTGTGTTTCACATTGATCCTTGCCCAAACCTGTATGCGAAACATAACAACACTACGCGATGCAAGATGATCAAAGTGGTTAGCACGACAATTCATACTCAACAAGTAATCACATATCATCATGCTCAATTTAGCACAACCGAATTCTTTTTCAATATTATGCTTTAACCAAACCCCATCTCCGGGTTCGAATATCAACCTAACATATCTCACTTGCATTATTCGGTGATGTTCCATGAATGACAACATCAGATATGCAACATAAAACATTACGAGATCATCATACGGAATGTCAATGAAAGATATTAATAAGTATAAGAAGATAATATGTAATATGACATACCAACTAATGTATCCAAATCCATCATGACAAGTAAATCCATCAATGTTTATGATCTCACTCATCAAGTTATCACAACTCGATGTTCCCTCATGAAAATCCTTTATAGAACCAAAGTCACCTTCCTCTTTGAGCAACTTATCACAAGTCAAGGTTTCTTTACTACAAACAATTTTTCCATACTCTATGGTCTCTTTCTTCCAATCACCAAAAATTGAAGTCTTCTCATTTATTCCTTTGGCTTGAAACAAACAATAACCAAATTCACCAGGTTTGAAGATTAATCTAACAAATTTTATCTTTTGCATATCCATATTTAGCAATAACGAATCATGCAACGATAAGAAATTACAACCAGAGTGCAATCTCAAGGATAAACATCCTTTAGGCTCAACAATCAGACTATTAGTCAAAACATGCTTATATTCCTTAGTAACATGAAGCTCATAACCTTTCCAAAGGTTAACATGTTTAACACAATTTATATCCCTCGATGACACTATATTCTTCAATCCATAAATCTTATGAAACATCAATGCATCATGGGGAATTTCAACAATTTTATGACATGTAACGAAATAATTCATCATAAAAATTTCGTGCATAATCACATGTTTATAACTCACATCTTGATGAAACTTAGAAATTCCTGATGCAAATTTCAGAATTTTCTTTGTACAATGCACTCCTACCGATTTATCAACCAAAGTACTATCCATGAATGGATCCACATACGAATGATTAAGAATATGCAATGTCACATTTAATTCATCACCAATGTATTTACCATATTTCATCCAATCACTTAGACCATGGTGACTTACCAAATTTTGAAATTTAAACTTTTTAAGAAAGTCAAGTGGTCCAACAATCTTTTTAATGAATAAGGCATTCACAACATTAATAAAAATTTTCAAATCAACACCTCTCACAATTCTGAATTTATCACCAAAGTTATGGTGTACATCATGTAATAAATTAACTGGTCTAATAATCTCACCCATGACTGAAGTGTCTACAAGTCTATTTAACTTTCCAAACCCAACAACTACACTATTGAGCTTATGATCAATATCATGGTGATTATTAGGCAACAATTCACCACATATCTTATTTTTCCAAGAAAGAGTAAGATCATACCTTTGAGAAAGTGTATGATCTACAACGATATCCTTACCTTGTGGGTATTCAACCTGTCTCACAATTTCTTCAGACGGTGTAGGCTTCAACTCATGAACAATCTGTGGATGAGAAACAATGAAACTAGGCAAAAACAATTCAGATTTGTTAGTATGAAAATTTGCCTCACCCTCTTTCTTTTTCTCACACTCTTTCTTTTGCTCACTCTCTCTAATTTTCCTCTCCTTTTGCCCGGTTATCTCACATCTTTCACTAGTTTCTAAAACCGGCCTCTCACTCTTGTTTTCACACACACTCTCCTTTTTCTTGGCTATCTCACAAAGCTCACTATTCTCTTTAGCCAAACTCTCTTTATTTTCACTCAACCTCTCCTTTTGTGAAGGCTTCTCTATTTTCTTTTCCTCACTAGCCTTTCTCTCATTTAATTCATGTTCATCTTCAAGAACTTGATTTGTTGTAGGTGAAACGTGTTGTGAAGTTTCGAATGCAAGCTCCATTAGTTCTCGAATCTCTTTCCAGCTTTGTTCGTCTTTCTTTTCTCTTTCTAATTTTTCCCTCTCAAACTTCTCTCTCTTAACTCTTTCAAGATTTTCTTTCTCAATTCTTTTCTCCTCAATTTTTTCTTCTCATCCTTCTGCTTTTGTCTAACCATAGCTCTAGATTTCGGTTCGGAAGGTTTATCTTTAAAATAATGAACCGGAACGAATTTTCTTCGCATCGCCCTTTTTAATTCAGCCCAAGTCTCAACTTGAGGCCCTTTACTTCTAAATCTCCATTCCCTTAATCCTTCCCACCAATCAACAGCATAACCATAAAATTCTATGGTGGCAGCTCTAACCTTCTTAAGTTCAGGAATGTTATGACCTTCAAATATTTCCTCCATCTTTTTCTCCCACTCTAAATATTCTTCTGGATTATTTTTACCATAGAAGGCTGGAATTTTGAATCTAACACCTCTATGTTCTCCATTCTCCCTATGTTTATTTTTAGGCAAATCTGTTTTTGTTTTAACAATAGACTCTAATTTTTCATTCATTCCCATCTTCAACCTATCAAAACTCACCCTCATCTCTTCCGTTTGCTCCCTAACCATTTTATCAAACTGTTGTGTCATCTCTTCTAACAAACTACCCGTATCTGAGTTACTTTCCATGGTGTTCTTACTTTTAAACATTATGAAACCTGCAGAAAATATGTTAGAAATAAACAAGTTTATATCTCACACACTCCCTTACGTGTATCACTCAAGCAATGATCACACCTCTCGTGTTTACCTACTCTCCCTCACCTTCAATTCCTCCAAGTTCTAAAAGAACTAACAAATAAATCGGTGAATTCAGAAGTAGACAAACCAAACTAATTCAATAGAATTCTACGTATAGAAATAATGGATAAAGAATAGAATTTCAAGGATGAAACGCTCAAAGATCAATTGTAAAGAAGATTTGATAATAATTCTCGAACCTAGA
>CM028383.1:59260533-59319470 GCA_013146195.2 Codonopsis lanceolata
GATGAGATCCCTGCAAGCCTAAGTTCAAGAAGTCAAAGTCAAATGTTGATCAAGCATGGAGAGTTCGTGATTGATCAAGAAACCAAGTGCCCAAGAAATCAAATTAACTCTTTAAAATGTGTGGAATATGATTGGAAGATTCAAGAATTCTACACCAACTTGATTCGTGGGTTCATTGGAGATTCAAAGGCTACTATAATGGATACCGACAAATCAAAAGAGGCTAGGTGAACGGATCGAACAAGAAGATCGAGAGGTCGATGCCGATTTCATTCTAGAGACCTTGCGACGCAAGAAGGTTAAAGGCTTGCGACCGCAAGGCCCGTCATTTATCTGACGGACTTTCGCCGACCTTGGACGACGCAAGGTGTCAAGGGGCTTGCGACCGCAAGGTCCCCCGAACTACCGTATCAGCTTTAAAACAATTTAATATCGAAAAGGAAGCCTTCAAAAGGGTCCCCATATATTCAGATATGACTTGGGAGCTTTTAATAACTATTGAAGACTTTTGGGGCCAAAATGCAATTTTGGAAAATAGGCCCTTGTAGAAAAACGGGATTTGTTAGAGTTTCCTTATTTTATAGATTTATGTTAGGTAGTTTCCTAAGTTGATTTTATTTAGTTTCTAAGTTGATTCTAAGTAGTTTCCCAATATGATTCTACTTAGACTTTTCCTTTTACTTTTAGGTTTAGGATTCACAACCCATATAAATAAGGGATGTGGCTTATTATTTTGTACACAACTTTTATGATTATTCAATAATATAGTTTTGAGTGTTTTCTTCGAAACCTCCTTGTTCTTCATGAACTTGTGAATGCTTCGGTGTGATTCCGTTGTGTTCGAATCCTAACTTATCAATAGGAATTCCATCCCTATTGTGGCGTTATTCACAATACTTAGGTTCTTCAATTGCTACGAAAGGGTTGCGGCCGTACATGCCAAGGTTCTATTCGTGCTAATTGTTGGGTCGAGGTGTCACCCCGCAAACATCCTTCGATCCCTAGCTTCCGCCGTGTGTAAATCGTCTTCAACGAAGCCTTCCGAGAAGATCGTGATCATTTTGGTATCGTCGAGCAAAGGTTCGCTTCCACAATCTATCTTACTTTAAATTGTTCTTATTTTGATTATCAATTTGTTTCTTTTCCTACTTCGAATTAGGGTCTTCAATCCTAATTTGTTCTTTTTGATTTCTTTTTTTTTGTTATTTCAAACCCTAATCTTCTAGGTTATAAATCCAAAAAAAAAAATCATTCATTCGTTCACGCTGATCGCTCATCGCCGATTAACGCTTCATCGCCGAACATGTTCATCTTAAACATCGTTATCGCCAGTTACATTCATCGCACGCATCGCTCATCAAGCTCATTCATAATAAAAAAAATTCGCTTTTAAATTAATTTTGGAAAGCTTTAATTACAAAAAAAAAAAAAAAAAAAAAGAATTCGAAAAAAAAAAAGAAAAAAAAAAAAAAAAAAAAAATTCAGATTAAAAAAAAAAAGAAATCTGAATTAAAAAAAAAAAAAGAAATTGTTAGTTGCCGAAAAGAATTAGTAATTGCTTGGAGTTGGAAATTGCTAGTTGTGCAAAATCGAGAAACTTGCAATATTGTCATCATCTAGGTTCGAAAATTAATATCGAATCTTCTTATACAAATTGATCTTTGAGCCTTTTCATCCTTGGAATTCTATTCTTAATTCATTATTTCTATACGTCGAATTCTATTGATTGAGTTTGGTTTGCTTACTTCTGAATTCACCGATTTATTTGTTAGTTCTTTTAGAACTTGGAGGAATTGAAGGTGAGGGAGAGTAGGTAAACACGAGAGGTGTGATCATTGCTTGAGTGAAACACGTAAGGGAGTGTGTGAGATATAAACTTGTTTATTTCTAACATATTTTCTGCAGGTTTCACAATGTTTAAAAGTAGGAACACCATGGAAAGTAACTCAGATACGGGTAGTTTGTTAGAAGAGATGACACAACAATTTGATAAAATGCTTAAAGAACAAAGAAAAGAGATGAGAGTGAGTTTTGATAGGTTGAAGATGGGAATGAATGAAAAATTAAAATCTTTTGTTAAAACAAAAACAGATTTACCTAAACATAAACATAGGGAGAATGGAGAACATAGAGGAGTTAGATTCAAAATTCCAGCCTTCTATGGTAAAAACGATCCAGAAGAATATTTAGAATGGGAGAAAAAGGTGGAGGAAATCTTTGAAGGTCATAACATTCCTGAACTTAAGAAGGTTAGAGCTGCCACCATAGAATTTTATGATTATGCTGTTGATTGGTGGGAAGGATTAAGGGAATGGAGATTTAGAAGTAAAGGGCCTCAAGTTGAGACTTGGGCTGAATTAAAAAGGGCGATGCGAAGAAAATTCGTTCCGGTTCATTATTTTAAAGATAAACCTTCAGAACCGAAATCTAGAGCTATGGTTAGACATAAGGAGGAGAATGAAAAGAAAAGAATTGATGAGAAAAGAATTGAGAAAGAAAATCTTGAAAGAATAAAGAGAGAGAAGATTGAGAGGGAAAGATTAGAAAGAGAAAAGAAAGACGAACAAAGGTGGAAAGAGATTCGAGAACTAATGGAGCTTGCATTCGAAACTTCACAACACGTTACACATGTTCCACCTACAACAAATCAAGTTCTTGAAGATGAACATAAATTAAATGAGAGAAAGGCTAGTGAGGAAAAGAATATAGAGAAGCCTTCACAAAAGGAGAGCTTGAGAGAAGAGAGAAAGGCTAGTGAGGAAAAGAAAAGAGAGAAGCCTTTACAAAAGGAGAGCTTGAGTGAAAATAAAGAGAGTTCGGCTTGTAAAAAAAGTGAGGTTTGTGAGATAGCCGAGAAAAAGGAGAGTTTGTGTGAAAACAAGAGTGAGAGGCCGGCTCAAGAGGAGATAGTTAGTTTTGAGATAGCCGGGCAAAAGGAGAGGAAAAATAGAGAGAGTGAGCAAAAGAAAGAGTGTGAGAAAAAGAAAGAAAGTGAGGCAAATTTTCATACTAACAAATTTGAATTGTTTTTGCCTAGTTTCATTGTTTCTCATTCACAGATTGTTCATGAGTTGAAGCCTACACCGTCTAAAGAAATTGTGAGACTCAAGGTTGAATACCAACAAGGTAAGGAGATTGTTGTAGATCCTACACTTTCTCAAAGGTATGATCTTACTCTTTCTTGGAAAAATAAGATATGTGGTGAATTGTTGCATGATAATCACCATGATATTGATCATAAGCTCAATAGTGTAGTTGTTGGGTTTGGAAAGTTAAATAGTCTTGTAGACACTTCAGTTATGGGTGAGATTATTAGACCAATTAATTTATTACATGATGTACACCATAACTTTAGTGATAAATTCAGAATTGTGAGAGGTGATGCTTTGAAAAATCTGATTAATCTTGTGAATGCCTTATTCATGAAAAAGATTGTTGGACCACTTGACCTTGATAGAAAGTTTAAATTGCAAAATTTGGTAAGTCACCATGGTCTAAGTGATTGGATGAAATATGGTGAATACATTGGTGATGATTTAAAATTGACATTGCATATTCCTAATCATGTGTATGTGGATCCATTCATGGATAGTACATTTGTTGATAAATTGGTAGGAGTGCATTGTGCAATACAAGATGGAAAGAAAATTCTGAATTTTGCATTGGGGATTTCTAAGTTTCATCAAGATGTGAGTTCTAAACATGTGATTATGCATGATATTTCTATGATGAATTATTTTGTTGCATGTCATAAGATTGTTGAAATTCCCCATGATGCGTTGATGTTTCATAAGATTTATGGATTGCATATAGTTTCATTGAGGGATATAAATTGTGTTAAGCATGTTAAACCTTGGAAAGGTTATGAGCTTCATGTTATTAAGGGATATAAGCATGTTTTGACTAATAGTCTGATTGTTGAGCCTAAAGGATGTTTATCCTTGAGATTGCACTCTGGTTGTAATTTCTTATTGTTGCATGATTCGTTATTGCTAAATATGGATATGCAAAAGATAAAATTTGTTAGATTAATCTTCAAACCTGGCGAATTTGGTTGTTGTTTGTTTCAAGTCAAAGGAATAAATGAGAAGACTTCAATTTTTGGTAATTGGAAGAAAGAGACCATAGAGTATGGAAAATTGTTTGTAGTGAAGAGAACCTTGACTTGTGATAAGTTGCTCAAAGAGGAAGGTGATTTTGGTACTATAAAGGATTTTCATGAGAGAACATCGAGTTGTGATAATTTAATGAGTGAGATTATAAACGTTGATGGATTTATTTGTCATGACGGATTTGGATACATGAGTTGGTATGCCATATTGCATATTATATTCTTATACTTATTAATATCTTTCATTGACATTCCTTATGATGATCTCATTGTGTTTAATCTTGCATATGTGATGTTGTCGTTCATGGAAAATTATCGAGTAATGCAAAAGATGAAATATGTTAGGTTGATATTTGAACCCGGAGATAGGGTTTGGGTGATGCATAATATTGAAAGAGACTTTGGTTGTGCTAAATTGAGCATGATGATATGTGATTACTTGTTGAGTATGAATTGTCGTGCTAACCACTTTGATCATCTTGCATCGCGTAGTGTTGTTATGATTCTCTACAGTGTTTGGGCAAGGATCAATGTGGAACACAAAGGATGGATATGATGCCAATCAAGTTCGATTAATTCATGATCCAGGAAACATGGCTTTATGTGGGCTTGGATGGAAAGCTTGTTCGAGAACAAAAAGATTTTGAGCATGACTACAATATGACTTTTAAAGTGGATTTACATGGTAAGATTAATGTGAGTTCATACTTTTCGGTTGCTAATTCGCGTCCATTTGATGTAGGTCCAGATTTGAGGACAAATCTTTTTGAAGAAGGAGGGGATGATGAGATCCTGTCAAGCCTATGTTCGAGTCAAAGTCAAATGTTGATCAAGCATGGAGAGTTCGTGATTGATCAAGAAACCAAGTGGCCAAGAAATCAAATTAACTCTTTAAAATGTGTGGAATATGATTGGAAGATTCAAGAATTCTACACCAACTTGATTCGTGGATTCATTGGAGATTCGGGCTACTATAATGGATACTCGACAAATCAAAAGAGGCTAGTGAACGTGACTCGGAACAAGAAGATCGAGAGTCGACATTCGGAGACCTTGCGGACGAAGTTAAAGCTTGCGACCGCAAAGGATTTAACGGACTTGCCGACCTTGGACGCAAGGTGTCAAAGGGGCTTGCGACCGCATGGTCCCCGAACTATCAGCTCTAAAACAATTTAATATCGAAAAGGAAGCCTTCAAAAGGGTCCCCCTATATTCAGATATGACTTGGGGAGCTTTTAATAACTATTGGAGGACTTTTGGGGCCAAAATGCAATTTTGGGAAATAGGCCCTTATAGAAAAACGGGATTTGTTAGAGTTTCCTTATTTTATAGGATTTATGTTAGGTAGTTTCCTAAGTTGATTTTAGTTAGTTTCCTTAGTTGATTCTAAGTAGTTTCCCAATATGATTCTACTTAGAACTTTTCCTTTTCCTTTTAGGTTTAGGATTCACAACCCATATAAATAAGGGATGTGGCTTATTATTTTGTACGCAACTTTTATGATTATTCAATAATATAGTTTTGAGTGTTTTCTTCGAAACCTCCTTGTTCTTCATGAACTTGTGAATACTTCGGTGTGATTCCGTTGTGTTCGAATCCTAACTTATCAATAGGAATTCCATCTCTATTGTGGCGTTATTCACAATACTTAGGTTCTTCAATTGCTACGAGTGCGGGTTGCGGCTGTACATGCCAAGGTTCTATTCGTGCTAATTGTTGGGTCGAGGTGTCACCCCCGCAAACATCCTTCGATCCCTAGCTTCCGCCGCATGTGTAAATCGTTCTTCAACGAAGCCTTCCGAGAAGATCGTATCAAGAAACATAACAACACTACGCGATGCAAGATGATCAAAGTGGTTAGCACGACAATTCATACTCAACAAGTAATCACATATCGTCATGGTCAATTTAGCACAACCAAAGTCTCTTTCAATATTACGCTTCACCGAAACCCTATCTCCGGGTTCAAATATCAACCTAACATATTTCATCTTTTGCATTACTCGATAATTTTCCATGAACGACAACATCACATATGCAAGATTAAACACAATGAGATCATCATAAGGAATGTCAATGAAAGATATTAATAAGTATAAGAATATAATATGCAATATGGCATACCAACTTATGTATCCAAATCCGTCATGACAAATAAATCCATCAACGTTTATAACCTCACTCATTAAATTATCACAACTTGATGTTCTCTCATGAAAATCCTTTATAGTACCAAAATCACCTTCCTCTTTGAGCAACTTATCACAAGTCAAGGTCTCTTCACAAACAATATTTCCATACTCTATGGTCTCTTTCTTCCAATTACCAAGAATTGAAGTCTTCTCTTTTATTCCTTTGACTTGAAACAAACAACAACCAAATTCGCCAGGTTTGAAGATTAATCTAACAGATTTTATCTTTTGCATATCCATATTTAGCAATGACGAATGCAACAATAAGAAATTACAACCAGAGTGTAATCTCAAGGATAAACATCCTTTATGCTCAAAAATCAGATCATGTGTTAAAACATGTTTATAATCATCAACAATATGAATTTCATCACCTTTCCAAGGTTTAACATGCTTAACACAATTTATATCCCTCAATGAAACTATATGTAATCCATAAATCTTATGAAACATCAACGCTTCATGGGAAATTTCAACAATCTTATGACATGCAACAAAATAATTCATCATAGAAATATCATGCATAATCACAAGTTTAGAACTCTCATCTTGATGAAACTTAGAATTTCCCAATGCAAAATTCAGAATTTTCTTTCCAACGTGTATTGCACCATGCACTCCTACCAATTTATCAACAAACGTACTATCCATGAATGGATCCACATACACATGATTAGGAATATGCAATGTCAATTTTAAATCATCACCAATGTATTCACCATATTTCATCCAATCACTTAGACCATGGTGACTTACCAAATTTTGCAATTTAAACTTTCTAACAAGGTTAAGTGGTCTAACAATCTTTTTCATGAACAAGGCATTCACAAGACTAATCAGATTTTTCAAAGCATCACCTTTCACAATTCTGAATTTATCACTATACTTATGGTGTACATCATGTAATAAATTAATTGGCCTAATAATCTCACCCATGACTGAAGTGTCTACAAGTCTATTTAACTTTCCAAACTCAACAACTACATTATTGAGCTTATGATCAATATCATGGTGATTATTATGTAACAATTCACCACATATCTTATTTTTCCAAGAAAGAGTAAGATCATATCTTTGAGAAAGTGTAGGATCTACAACAATCTCCTTACCTTGTTGGTATTCAACCTTGAGTCTCACAATTTCTTTAGACGGTGTAGGCTTCAACTCATGAACAATCTGTGAATGAGAAACGATGAAACTAGGCAAAAACAATTCAGATTTGTTAGTATGAAAATTTGTCTCACTCTCTTTCTTTTTCTCACACTCTTTCTTTTGCTCACTCTCTCTATCTTTCCTCTCCTTTTGCCCGGTTATCTCACATCTTTCACTAGTATCTAAAACCGGCCTCTCACTCTTGTTTTGCCACACACTCTCCTTTTTCTTGGCTATCTCACAAAGCTCACTATTCTCTCTAGCCAAACTCTCTTTATTTTCACTCAAGCTCTCCTTTTGTGAAGGCTTCTCTATATTCTTTTCCTCACTAGCCTTTCTCTCATTTAATTTATATTCATCTTCAAGAACTTGTTTGGTTGTAGGTGGAACGTGTTGTGAAGTTTCAAATGCAAGCTCCATTAGTTCTCGAATTTCTTTCCACCTTTGTTCATCTTTCTTTTCTCTTTCCAATCTTTCCCTCTCAATCTTCTCTCTGTTTATTCTTTCAAGATTTTCTTTCTCAATTCTTTTCTTTTCATTCTCCTCCTTATGTCTAACCATAGCTCTAGATTTCGGTTCCGAAGGTTTATCTTTAAAATAATGAACCGGAACGAATTTTCTTCGCATCGCCCTTTTTAATTCAGCCCAAGTCTCAACTTGAGGTCCTTTACTTCTAAATCTCCATTCCCTTAATCCTTCCCACCAATCAACAGCATAATCATAAAATTCTATGGTGGCAGCTCTAACCTTCTTAAGTTCAGGAATGTTATGACCTTCAAAGATTTCCTCCACCTTTTTCTCCCATTTTAAATATACTTCTGGATCGTTTCTACCATAAAAGGCTGGAATTTTGAATCTAACTCCTCTATGTTCTCCATTCTCCCTATGTTTAGGTTTCGGTAAATCTGTTTTTGTTTTAACAAAAGATTTTAATTTATCATTCATTCCCATCTTCAACCTATCAAAACTCACTCTCATCTCCTCTGTTTGTTCCCTAACCATTTTATCAAACTGTTGTGTCATCTCTTCTAACAAACTACCCGTATCTGAGTTACTTTCCATGGTGTTCCTACTTTTAAGCATTATGAAACCTGCAGAAAATATGTTAGAAATAAACAAGTTTATATCTCATATACTCCCTTACGTGTATCACTCAAGCAATGATCACACCTCTCGTGTTTACCTACTCTCCCTCACCTTCAATTCCTCCAAGTTCTAAAAGAACTAACAAATAAATAGGTGAATTCAGAAGTAAACAAACCAAACTCAAACAAAAGAATTCCACGTATAGAAATAATGAATAAAAGAATAGAATTCCAAGGATGAAAGGCTCAAAGATCAATTTGTAAAAGAAGATTCGATATTAATTTTCGAACCTAGATGATGACAATACTTCAAGTTTCTCGATTCGCACAACTAACAATTTCCAACTCCAAGCAATCCCAATTTTTCGGCAACTAAAAATAATTCTTTTTTTTTAATTTCAGATTTCTTTCTTTTTTATTTTGAATCTGAATTTTCTGTTTTTTTTTTCTATTTTCGGACCTGTTTTTTTTGTGTGTCCGAATTCTCTTTTTTTTTTTGTAATTAAAGCTGTCCAAAATAAATAATTAAAACAGCATAATTTTTTTTTAATATGAACAGTACGGATGAACATTGCACGATGAACAAGAACCGGTGAACGAATTCGACGTGAACCGATGAATGCGTGAACAAGAACTTTTTGTTTTGTTTTTGATTTATAACCCTAGAAGATTTAGGGTTTGAAATAACAAAAACAAAGAAATCGAAAAGAACAAATTAGGATTGAAGACCCTAATTCGAAGTAGGAAGAGAAACAAATTGATAAACAAAATAAAGAACGATTTAAAGTAAGATAGATTGTGGAAACGAACCTTTGCTCTGATACCAAAACGATACGATCTTCTCGGAAGGCTTCGTTGAAGAACGATTTACAAGCTAGGGATCGAAGGATGTTTTGGGGGTGACACCTCGACCCAACAATTAGCACGAATAGAACCTTGGCATGTACAAACCCGCACTCGTAGCAATTGAAGAACCTAAGTATTGTGAATAACGCCACAATAGGGATGGAATTCCTATTGATAAGTTAGGATTAGAACACAATGGAATCACACCGAAGCATTCACAAGTTCATGAAGAACAAGGAGGTTTCGAAGAAAACACTCAAAACTATATTAATCATTAATCAGAAAGTTGTGTACAAAATAATAAGCTACAACCCTTATTTATATGGGTTGTGAATCCTAAACCTGAAAGTAAAAGGAAAAGTTCTAAGTAGAATCATATTGGGAAACTACTTAGAATCAACTAAGGAAACTAAATAAAATCAACTTAGAAAACTACCTAACATAAATCCTATAAAATAAGGAAACTCTAACAAATCCCGTTTTTCTATAAGGGCCTATTTTCCAAAATTGCATTTTGGCCCCAAAAGTCTTCTAATAGTTATTAAAAGCTCCCCAAGTCATATCTGAATAGATGGGGACCCATCTGAAGGCTTCCTTTTCGATACGGAATTGTTTTAAAGCTGATTCGGCAGTTCGGGGGACCTTGCGGTCGCAAGCCCCTTGACACCTTGCGTCCGCAAGGTCGGTAGAAAGTCTGTCCGATAAATGACAGGCCTTGCGGTCGCAAGCCTCCTCTTACCATGCGTCCGCAAGCTTCCCAGACGCTGGATTTCCTTGGTTTCTTCAAGCTCAGCCTCTTCGTTCTCGTCGAGTAACCATTATAGTAGCCCGAATCTCCGATGAACCCACGAATCAAGTTGGTGTAGAATCCTTGAATCTTCCAAGCATATTCCACGCCCCTTGAAGAGTTAATTTGATTTCTTGGGCACTTGGCTTCTTGATCAATCTCGAACTCTTCATGCTTGATCAACATTTGACTTAGGCTTGAACTCAGGCTTGACAGGATCTCATCAGAAATTTAGGGTGCATGGGCAGCCTTCTAGAAGCCTTCTAGATCCTTCCTTCCTTGCTTCCATAAGCCTTGTTTGGGGCGCCCAAATTCAGCTCTTGGTATCCTCCTTCATCCGCACATGTTAAAATGTTCACCCATTTTCCTTGACCCGCTTTGACTCCTCCTTTGTGTGTCATAATTTGGGCTTCTAAGTCAAATGTCTCTCGGGATAAATTGAGGACTTCATTTTGAATTTTCCGAGCCCGAGCCCTTGTTATTGGTCCATGCATTGTTGGCAGCTCCTTGATGATTTGGGCCTCTTCATTGGGTTCCTTGGTGACTTGGGCTTCTTCATTGGGTTCCTTGGTGACTTGGGCCTCATCACATGAACCTCACCAATACATGTAAGCAGGGGAGAATAGGAGTATGTCAATGATGTAAACCAGTGTATTGGAAAGAATTGGTTCAAAAATGGTTACAAAGCCAATGGAGGATTTTTAATCATGTGATGAGCTGATGAGATCCTGTCAAGCCTATGTTCTAGTCAAAGTCAAATGTTGATCAAGCCTGGAGAGTTCGTGATTGATCAAGAAACCAAGTGGCCAAGAAATAAAATTAACTCTTTAAAATGTGTGGAATATGATTGGAAGATTCAAGAATTCTACACGAACTTGATTCGTGGGTTCATTGGAGATTCAGCTACTATAATGGATACTCGACGAGACAAAAGAGGCTGGTGAACGTGATTCAGAATAAGAAGAGATCGATGCTGACATTCTGGAGACCTTGCGAACGCAAGGTTAAAAGGGGCTTGCGACCGCAAGGCCTGTCATTTATCAGACGGACTTTCTGCCGACCTTGCGGACGCAAGGTCCCCCGAACTACCGTATCAGCTCTAAAACAATTTAATATCGAAAAGGAAGCCTTCAAAAGGGTCCCCCTATATTCAGATATGACTTGGGGAGCTTTTAATAACTATTGGAGGACTTTTGGGGCCAAAATGCAATTTTGGGAAATAGGCCCTTATAGAAAAACGGGATTTGTTAGAGTTTCCTTATTTTATAGGATTTATGTTAGGTAGTTTCCTAAGTTGATTTTATTTAGTTTCCTTAGTTGATTCTAAGTAGTTTTCCCAATATGATTCTACTCAGAACTTTTCCTTTTACTTTTAGGTTTAGGATTCACAACCCATATAAATAAGGGATGTGGCTTATTATTTTGTACACAACTTTCTGATTAATGATGAATATAGTTTTGAGTGTTTTCTTCGAAACCTCCTTGTTCTTCATGAACTTGTGAATGCTTCGGTGTGATTCTGTTGTGTTCGAATCGTAACTTATCAATAGGAATTCCATCCCTATTGTGGGGTTATTCACAATACTTAGGTTCTTCAATTGCTACGAGTGCGGGGCGTACATGCCAAGGTTCTATTCGTGCTAATTGTTGGGTCGAGGTGTCACCCCGCAAAAACATCCTTCGATCCTAAGCTTCCGCGTGAGTAAATCGCTTCTTCAACGAAGCCTTCCGAGAAGATCGTATCATTTTGGTATCGAGCAAAGGTTCGCTTTCCACAATCTATCTTACTTTCAATTGTTCTTATTTTGATTATCAATTTGTTTCTCTTCCTTCTTTGAATTAGGGTCTTCAATCCTAATTTGTTCTTTTCAATTTCTTTGTTTTTGTTATTTCAAGCCCTAATCTTCTAGGGTTATAAATCCAAAAAAAAATTAAAAAAAAATAAAAAAAAAATCTCGGTTACTGTTCACTGCGATTACTGGTCACTGAAATTACTGTTCATCCGGCACTGTTCACCGGAGTTACTGTTCACCGAAGTTACTGTTCACACCGCCGGTACTGTTCATACCCGAAAAAAAATCTGTTGTTTTTAATTTATTTTGGACAGCTTGATTACAAAAAAAAAAAAAAAAGCATTCGGACAAAAAAAAAAAGAAAACATATCCGAATAGAAAAAAAAAGGGGTTTAGATTGAAAAAAAAGAAATCTGAATGAAAAAAAATTGCTAGTTGCCAAAAATTAGGATTGCTTGGAGTTGGAAATTGTTAGTTGTGCGAATTGAATAGCTTGAAGTATTGTCATCATCTAGGTTCGAGAATTATTATCGAATCTTCTTTTACAAATTGATCTTTGAGCCTTTCATCCTTGGAATTCAATTCTTAATTCATTATTTCTATACGCAGAATTCTATTGATTGAGTTTGGTTTGTTTACTTCTAAATTCACCGATTTATTTGTTAGTTCTCTTAGAACTTGGAGGAATTGAAGGTGAGGGAGAGTAGGTAAACACGAGAGGAGAGATCATTGCTTGAGTGATACACGTAAGGGAGTGTGTGAGATATAAACTTGTTTATTTCTAACATATTTTCTGCAGGTGTCATAATGTTTAAAAGTAGAACTGACAATATGGAAATTTCTAAACTTAGAAATCATGAAAGTAACAATGAGTTAGCTATGGAGAAAAGCATGCTAGGTGATTTATTGGTGACCCTAAGTACGCATGGAAAAAGAAAAGAAGATGTGTTTTCAAACGTAATTTATAGAAGATGTCTTGTATTCGACAAAGTGTGTAGACTAGTTATTGCTAAAGATAGTGGTGCTAATGTTGCTAGCACAGTTTTGGTTGAGAAATTAGGACTTCCCGTTGTTAAACACCGACGACCTTATAAATTGCAATTATGTTCTAATGAGGTGATAACGGTGGATAAACAAGTGAAGGTCACATTTAGTCTTGGGGAGAACAAAGAGTGTGTCTTGTGTGATGTAGTACCAATGAAAGGGTGGCATCTCTTATTGGGTCTTCCATGGGATTATGCTCGTAGGCAAAAGGAGAAGAATGAAAAGAAAAGAATTGAGAAAGAAAATCTTGAAAGAATAAAGAGAGAGAAGATTGAGAGGGAAAGATTGGAAAGAGAAAAGAAAGATGAACAAAGGTGGAAAGAGATTCGAGAACTAATGGAGCTTGCATTCGAAACTCCACAACACGTTACACATGTTCCACCTACAACAAATCAAGTTCTTGAAGATGAACATGAATTAAATGAGAGAAAGGCTAGTGAGGAAAAGAATATAGAGGCCTTCACAAAGGAGAGCTTGAGTAGAGGAAAAGCCTTCACAAAAGGAGAGCTTGAGTGAAAATAAAGAGAGTTTGGCTAAAGAGAATAGTGAGCTTTGTGAGATAGCCAAGAAAAAGGAGAGTGTGTGTCAAAACAAGAGTGAGAGGCCGGTTTTAGAAATTAGTGAAAGATGTGAGATAACCGGGCAAAAGGAGAGGAAAGATAGAGAAAGTGAGCAAAAGAAAGAGTGTGAGAAAAAGAAAGAAAGTGAGGCAAATTTTCATACTAACAAATTTGAATTGTTTTTGCCTAGTTTCATTGTTTCTCATTCACAGATTGTTCATGAGTTGAAGCCTACACCGTCTAAAGAAATTGTGAGATTCAAGGTTGAATACCAACAAGGTAAGGAGATTGTTGTAGATCCTACACTTTCTCAAAGGTATGATCTTACTCTTTCTTGGAAAAATAAGATATGTGGTGAATTGTTACATGATAATCACCATGATATTGATCATAAGCTCAATAGTGTAGTTGTTGAGTTTGGAAAGTTGCATAGTCTTGTAGACACTTCAGTCATGGGTGAGATTATTGAGAGTCATTTCTTGAGACCAATTAATTTATTACATGATGTACACCATAACTTTAGTGATAAATTCAGAATTGTGAGAGGTGATGCTTTGAAAAATATGATTAATCTTGTGAATGCCTTATTCATGGAAAATATTGTTGGACCACTTGACCTTGATAGAAAGTTTAAATTGCAAAATTTGGTAAGTCACCATGGTCTAAGTGATTGGATGAAATATGGTGAATACATTGGTGATGCCTTAAATTTAACATTGCATATACCTAATCATTCGTATGTGGATCCATTCATGGATAGTACATTGGTTGATAAATTGGTAGGAGTGCATTGTGCAATACAAGTTGGAAATAAAATTCTGAATTTTGCTTTGGGAATTTCTAAGTTTCATCAAGATGTGAGTTCTAAACATGTGATTATGCATGATATTTCTATGATGAATTATTTTGTTGCATGTCATAAAATTGTTGAAATTCCCCATGATGCGTTGATGTTTCATAAGATTTATGGATTGCATATAGTTTCATTGAGAGATATAAATTGTGTTAAGCATGTTAAACCTTGGAAAGGTTATGAGTTTCATGTTATTAGAGGATATACGCATGTTTTAACACATAATCTGATTGTTGAGCCTAAAGGATGTTTATCCTTGAGATTGCACTCTGGTTGTAATTTCTTATTGTTGCATGATTCGTTATTGCTAAATATGGATATGCAAAAGATAAAATTTGTTAGATTAATCTTCAAACCTGGCGAATTTGGTTGTTGTTTGTTTCAAGTCAAAGGAATAAATGAGAAGACTTCAAATTTTTGTGATTGGAAGAAAGAGACCATAGAGTATGGTAAAATTGTTTGTAGTGAGGAAACCTTGACTTGTGATAAGTTGCTCAATGAGGAAGGTGATTTTGGTAGTATAAAGGATTTTCATGAGGGAACATCGAGTTGTGATAACTTGATGAGTGAGATCATAAACATTGATGGATTTACTTGTCATGATGGATTTGGATACATGAGTTGGTATGCCATATTGCATATTATCTTCTTATACTTATTAATATCTTTCATTGACATTCCTTATGATGATCTCATTGTGTTTAATGTTGCATATGTGATGTTGTCATTCATGGAAAATTATCGAGTAATGCAAAAGATGAAATATGTTAGGTTGATATTTGAACCCGGAGATGGGGTTTGGGTGATGCATAATATTGAAAGAGACTTTGGTTGTGCTAAATTGAGCATGATGATATGTGATTACTTGTTGAGTATGAATTGTCGTGCTAACCACTTTGATCATCTTGCATCGCGTAGTGTTGTTATGTTTCTCCTACAGGTTTGGGCAAGGATCAATGTGGAACACAAAGATGGATATGATGCCAATGAAGTTCGATTAATTCATGATCCAGGAAACGTGGTTTATGTGGGCTTGGATGGAAAGCTTGTTCGAGAACAAAAAGATTTTGTGCATGACTACAATATGACTTTTAAAGTGGATTTACATGGTAAGATTAATGTGAGTTCATATTTTCGGTTGCTAATTCGTCCATTTGATGTAGGTCCGATTTGAGGACAAATCTTTTTGAAGAGGGAGGGATGATGAGATCTGTCAAGCCTAAGTCGTCAAAGTCAAATGTTGATCAAGCATGAAGAGTTCGTGATTGATCAAGAAACCAAGTGGCCAAGAAATCAAATTAACTCTTTAAAATGTGTGGAATATGATTGGAAGATTCAAGAATTCTACACCAACTTGATTCGTGGGTTCATTGGAGATTCGGGCTACTATAATGGATACTCGACGAGGCAAAAGAGGCTGGTGAGCGTGATTCAGAACAAGAAGATCGCGAGGCAGGAGACCTTGCGGACGCAAGGTTAAAATAGGCTTGCGCAAGGCCATATTATCGACTTTACGCCGACCTTGCGGACGCACGCAAGGGGCCATGCGACCGCAAGGTCCCCGAATCAAACAATTTAATATCGAAAAAGGAAGCCTTAAAAGAGGTCCCCATATATTCGGATATGACTTGGGGAGCTTTTAATAACTATTGGAAGACTTTTGGGGCCAAAATGCAATTTTGGAAAATAGGCCCATTATAGAAAAACGGATTTGTTAGGGTTTTCATTAGTTTAGTTAATTTTAGGGTTTCTTTTTTCCAAGTTTAGGATTTACTTGTTAGTTTCATATATTCTAATAGGCCTCTTCCTTTCCTTGTAAAAACAGTTTAGTTTATCTTTTATGATTATTCAATAATATAGTTTTGAGTGTTTTCTTCGAAACCTCCTTGTTCTTCATGAACTTGTGAATACTTCGGTGTGATTCCGTTGTGTTCGAATCCTAACTTATCAATAGGAATTCCATCCCTATTGTGGCGTTATTCACAATACTTAGGTTCTTCAATTGCTACGAGTGCGGGTTGCGGTTGTACATGCCAAGGTTCTATTCGTGCTAATTGTTGGGTCGAGGTGTCACCCCCGCAAAACATCCTTCGATCCCTAGCTTCCGCCGCGTGTGTAAATCGTTCTTCAACGAAGCCTTCCGAGAAGATCGTATCATCATGTGTTGAGCTTTTGAAAGGAAGCCCTATAACACATGAACCTTACCAATGGAAGGAAACAAAGTCAATGGCAGATTTTTAATAATGTTGATGAGCTTAAGCTAGAAGAAGGATTTCTAGGTGGGAAGTTTACACTCTTTAGTAAGGACAACAGCCCTATGTCACATGAATCTTACCAATACAAGTAAACAAAGCCAATGAAGGATTTTTAATCATGTGATGAGCTTCAGCAAAGGAAACCGTATATCACTTGAATCTTACCAATGGAAGTAAACAAAATCTATGGCGGATATTTAGTCATGTCATGAGCTTATTAAGCAAGAAGGAGGATTTCTCGAAGGGAAGCTTACACACTTTAGCAAGGATAGCAACCCTTTATCACATAAACCTTACCAATCGAAATAAACAAACTATTGGTGGATTTTCGTCATGTGATGATCTTCAGCAAAGGAAGCCCTATAACACATGAACCTTACAAATGGTGAAATAAACAAAGTCAATGGCGGATTTTTAATCATGTGACGAGCTTAAGCAAGAAGAAGGATTTGCCGGTGGGAAGATCACACTCTTTAGCAAGGACATCAATCCTATATCACATAAACCTTACCAATAGAAATAAACATACTATTGTTTGGTTTTCCTCATCTGATGATCTTAAGCCAAGGAAGCTCTATAACACATGAACCTTACAAATGGTGAAATAAAAAAAGTCAATGGCAGAATTTTAATCATGTGATGAGATTAAGTTAGATGAAGGATTTCTCGATGGGAAGTTTACACTAACATGAACCTTACCAATAGAAATAAACAAAGCTAATAGAGAATTTTTAATCATGTGATGAGCTGAAAACAAGAAGAAGTATTTCTCGGTGGGAAGCTTACACACTTTAGCAAGGATAGCAACCCTATATCACTTGAACCTTACCAATAGAAGTAAATAAAGCCAATGACGGATTTTTAATCATGTGATGAGCTTCTGCAAAGGAAGCCTTATATCACATGAACCTTAACAATGGATGTAAACAAAATCAATGGCAAATTTTTAATCATGTGATGAGCGTAAGGTAGAAAAAGGATTTCTGGGTGGGAAGCTTACACTCTTTAGCAGGGACAGCAGTCCTATATCACATGAACCTCACCAATACATGTAAGAATAGGAGTATGTCAATGATGTAAACCGGTGTAGTTGTATTGGAAAGAATTGGTTCAAAAATGGTTACAAAGCCAATGGAGGATTTTTAATCATGTGATGAGCTTCAGTAAAGGAAGTCATATATCACTTGAACCTTACAAATAGAAGTAAACAATGTCAATGACGGATTTTTAATCATGTGATGAGCTTCAGCAAAAGAAGTCCTATACCACATGAATCTTACCAACGGGAGTAAACAAAGTCAGCCGCGATTTTTAATCGTGTGATTAGTTTAAGCAAGAAGAAGGATTTCTCATAGCGAAGCTTACACAATTTAGCAAGGATAGCAACCCTATATCACTTGAACCTTTCCAATAAAAAAGTAAACAAAGCGAATGGCAGATTTTTTTTCATGTGACGAGTTTCAGCAAAGGATACCCTATATCAAATTGACCTTACCAATGGAGAAGTAAACAAAGTCAATGGCGGATTTTAAACATATGATGAGCTCAAACAAAGAGAAGGATTTCTCGGTGGGAAGCTTACACTCTTTAGCAAGGACAACAGCCCTATATCACATGAACCTTAACAATAGAAGAAGTAAACAAAGCCAACGGTGTATTTTTAATCATGTGAGGATCTTCAGCATAGGAAGCCCTATATCACATGAACTTTACCATTGGAAGTAAACAATGTCAATGGAAAATTTTTATTCATGTGATGAGCTTTTAAGCTAGAAGAAGGATTTCTGGGTGGGAATCTTACATTCTTTAGCAAGGACTACAACCATATATCACACGAATCTTACCAATAGAAGTAAACAAAGCAAGTGGCGTATTTTTAATCATGTGTTGAGCTTTTCAGCAAAGGAAGCCCTATAACACATGAACCTTACCAATGGAAGGAAACAAAGTCAATGGCAGATTTTTAATAATGTTGATGAGCTTAAGCTAGAAGAAGGATTTCTAGGTGGGAAGTTTACACTCTTTAGTAAGGACAACAGCCCTATGTCACATGAATCTTACCAATACAAGTAAACAAAGCCAATGAAGGATTTTTAATCATGTGATGAGCTTCAGCAAAGGAAACCGTATATCACTTGAATCTTACCAATGGAAGTAAACAAAATCTATGGCGGATATTTAGTCATGTCATGAGCTTATTAAGCAAGAAGGAGGATTTCTCGAAGGGAAGCTTACACACTTTAGCAAGGATAGCAACCCTTTATCACATAAACCTTACCAATCGAAATAAACAAACTATTGGTGGATTTTCGTCATGTGATGATCTTCAGCAAAGGAAGCCCTATAACACATGAACCTTACAAATGGTGAAATAAGCAAAGTCAATGGCGGATTTTTAATCATGTGACGAGCTTAAGCAAGAAGAAGGATTTGCCGGTGGGAAGATCACACTCTTTAGCAAGGACATCAATCCTATATCACATAAACCTTACCAATAGAAATAAACATACTATTGTTTGGTTTTCCTCATTGGTTTTCCTCATCTGATGATCTTAAGCCAAGGAAGCTCTATAACACATGAACCTTACAAATGGTGAAATAAAAAAAGTCAATGGCAGAATTTTAATCATGTGATGAGATTAAGTTAGATGAAGGATTTCTCGATGGGAAGTTTACACTAACATGAACCTTACCAATAGAAATAAACAAAGCTAATAGAGAATTTTTAATCATGTGATGAGCTGAAAACAAGAAGAAGTATTTCTCGGTGGGAAGCTTACACACTTTAGCAAGGATAGCAACCCTATATCACTTGAACCTTACCAATAGAAGTAAATAAAGCCAATGACGCATTTTTAATCATGTGATGAGCTTCTGCAAAGGAAGCCTTATATCACATGAACCTTAACAATGGATGTAAACAAAATCAATGGCAAATTTTTAATCATGTGATGAGCGTAAGGTAGAAAAAGGATTTCTGGGTGGGAAGCTTACACTCTTTAGCGGGACAGTCCTATATCACATGAACCTCACCAATACATGTAAGCAGGGGAGAAAAGGAGTATGTCAATGATGTAAACCAGTGTATTGGAAAGAATTGGTTCAAAAATGGTTACAAAGCCAATGGAGGATTTTTAATCATGTGATGAGCTTCGGTAAAGGAAGTCATATATCACTTGAACCTTACAAATAGAAGTAAACAATGTCAATGACGGATTTTTAATCATGTGATGAGCTTCAGCAAAAGAAGTCCTATACCACATGAATCTTACCAACGGGAGTAAACAAAGTCAGCCGCGATTTTTAATCGTGTGATTAGTTTAAGCAAGAAGAAGGATTTCTCATAGCGAAGCTTACACAATTTAGCAAGGATAGCAACCCTATATCACTTGAACCTTTCCAATAAAAAAGTAAACAAAGCGAATGGCAGATTTTTTTTCATGTGACGAGTTTCAGCAAAAGATACCCTATATCAAATTAACCTTACCAATGGAGAAGTAAACAAAGTCAATGGCAGATTTTAAACATATGATGAGCTCAAACAAAGAGAAGGATTTCTCGGTGGGAAGCTTACACTCTTTAGCAAGGACAACAGCCCTATATCACATGAACCTTAACAATAGAAGAAGTAAACAAAGCCAACGGTGTATTTTTAATCATGTGAGGATCTTCAGCATAGGAAGCCCTATATCACATGAACTTTACCATTGGAAGTAAACAATGTCAATGGAAAATTTTTATTCATGTGATGAGCTTTTAAGCTAGAAGAAGGATTTCTGGGTGGGAATCTTACATTCTTTAGCAAGGACTACAGCCATATATCACACGAATCTTACCAATAGAAGTAAACAAAGCAAGTGGCGTATTTTTAATCATGTGTTGAGCTTTTCAGCAAAGGAAGCCCTATAACACATGAACCTTACCAATGGAAGGAAACAAAGTCAATGGCAGATTTTTAATAATGTTTATGAGCTTAAGCTAGAAGAAGGATTTCTAGGTGGGAAGTTTACACTCTTTAGTAAGGACAACAGCCCTATGTCACATGAATCTTACCAATACAAGTAAACAAAGCCAATGAAGGATTTTTAATCATGTGATGAGCTTCAGCAAAGGAAACCGTATATCACTTGAATCTTACCAATGGAAGTAAACAAAATCTATGGCGGATATTTAGTCATGTCATGAGCTTATTAAGCAAGAAGGAGGATTTCTCGAAGGGAAGCTTACACACTTTAGCAAGGATAGCAACCCTTTATCACATAAACCTTACCAATCGAAATAAACAAACTATTGGTGGATTTTCGTCATGTGATGATCTTCAGCAAAGGAAGCCCTATAACACATGAACCTTACAAATGGTGAAATAAGCAAAGTCAATGGCGGATTTTTAATCATGTGACGAGCTTAAGCAAGAAGAAGGATTTGCCGGTGGGAAGATCACACTCTTTAGCAAGGACATCAATCCTATATCACATAAACCTTACCAATAGAAATAAACATACTATTGTTTGGTTTTCCTCATCTGATGATCTTAAGCCAAGGAAGCTCTATAACACATGAACCTTACAAATGGTGAAATAAAAAAAGTCAATGGCAGAATTTTAATCATGTGATGAGATTAAGTTAGATGAAGGATTTCTCGATGGGAAGTTTACACTAACATGAACCTTACCAATAGAAATAAACAAAGCTAATAGAGAATTTTTAATCATGTGATGAGCTGAAAACAAGAAGAAGTATTTCTCGGTGGGAAGCTTACACACTTTAGCAAGGATAGCAACCCTATATCACTTGAACCTTACCAATAGAAGTAAATAAAGCCAATGACGGATTTTTAATCATGTGATGAGCTTCTGCAAAGGAAGCCTTATATCACATGAACCTTAACAATGGATGTAAACAAAATCAATGGCAAATTTTTAATCATGTGATGAGCGTAAGGTAGAAAAAGGATTTACGGGTGGGAAGCTTACACTCTTTAGCGAGGGACAGTCCTATATCACATGAACCTCACCAATACATGTAAGCAGGGGAGAATAGGAGTATGTCAATGATGTAAACCAGTGTATTGGAAAGAATTGGTTCAAAAATGGTTACAAAGCCAATGGAGGATTTTTAATCATGTGATGAGCTTCAGTAAAGGAAGTCATATATCACTTGAACCTTACAAATAGAAGTAAACAATGTCAATGACGGATTTTTAATCATGTGATGAGCTTCAGCAAAGAAGTCCTATACCACATGAATCTTACCAACGGGAGTAAACAAAGTCAGCCGCGATTTTTAATCGTGTGATTAGTTTAAGCAAGAAGAAGGATTTCTCATAGCGAAGCTTACACAATTTAGCAAGGATAGCAACCCTATATCACTTGAACCTTTCCAATAAAAAAGTAAACAAAGCGAATGGCAGATTTTTTTTCATGTGACGAGTTTGAAAGGATACCCTATATCAAATTGACCTTACCAATGGAGAAGTAAACAAAGTCAATGGCGGATTTTAAACATATGATGAGCTCAAACAAAGAGAAGGATTTCTCGGTGGGAAGCTTACACTCTTTAGCAAGGACAACAGCCCTATATCACATGAACCTTAACAATAGAAGAAGTAAACAAAGCCAACGGTGTATTTTTAATCATGTGAGGATCTTCAGCATAGGAAGCCCTATATCACATGAACTTTACCATTGGAAGTAAACAATGTCAATGGAAAATTTTTATTCATGTGATGAGCTTTTAAGCTAGAAGAAGGATTTCTGGGTGGGAATCTTACATTCTTTAGCAAGGACTACAGCCATATATCACACGAATCTTACCAATAGAAGTAAACAAAGCAAGTGGCGTATTTTTAATCATGTGTTGAGCTTTTCGAAAGGAAGCCCTATAACACATGAACCTTACCAATGGAAGGAAACAAAGTCAATGGCAGATTTTTAATAATGTTGATGAGCTTAAGCTAGAAGAAGGATTTCTAGGTGGGAAGTTTACACTCTTTAGTAAGGACAACAGCCCTATGTCACATGAATCTTACCAATACAAGTAAACAAAGCCAATGAAGGATTTTTAATCATGTGATGAGCTTCAGCAAAGGAAACCGTATATCACTTGAATCTTACCAATGGAAGTAAACAAAATCTATGGCGGATATTTAGTCATGTCATGAGCTTATTAAGCAAGAAGGAGGATTTCTCGAAGGGAAGCTTACACACTTTAGCAAGGATAGCAACCCTTTATCACATAAACCTTACCAATCGAAATAAACAAACTATTGGTGGATTTTCGTCATGTGATGATCTTCAGCAAAGGAAGCCCTATAACACATGAACCTTACAAATGGTGAAATAAACAAAGTCAATGGCGGATTTTTAATCATGTGACGAGCTTAAGCAAGAAGAAGGATTTGCCGGTGGGAAGATCACACTCTTTAGCAAGGACATCAATCCTATATCACATAAACCTTACCAATAGAAATAAACATACTATTGTTTGGTTTTCCTCATCTGATGATCTTAAGCCAAGGAAGCTCTATAACACATGAACCTTACAAATGGTGAAATAAAAAAAGTCAATGGCAGAATTTTAATCATGTGATGAGATTAAGTTAGATGAAGGATTTCTCGATGGGAAGTTTACACTAACATGAACCTTACCAATAGAAATAAACAAAGCTAATAGAGAATTTTTAATCATGTGATGAGCTGAAAACAAGAAGAAGTATTTCTCGGTGGGAAGCTTACACACTTTAGCAAGGATAGCAACCCTATATCACTTGAACCTTACCAATAGAAGTAAATAAAGCCAATGACGGATTTTTAATCATGTGATGAGCTTACGCAAAGGAAGCCTTATATCACATGAACCTTAACAATGGATGTAAACAAAATCAATGGCAAATTTTTAATCATGTGATGAGCGTAAGGTAGAAAAAGGATTTCTGGGTGGGAAGCTTACACTCTTTAGCAGGGACAGCAGTCCTATATCACATGAACCTCACCAATACATGTAAGCAGGGGAGAATAGGAGTATGTCAATGATGTAAACCAGTGTATTGGAAAGAATTGGTTCAAAAATGGTTACAAAGCCAATGGAGGATTTTTAATCATGTGATGAGCTTCAGTAAAGGAAGTCATATATCACTTGAACCTTACAAATAGAAGTAAACAATGTCAATGACGGATTTTTAATCATGTGATGAGCTTGACAAAGAAGTCCTATACCACATGAATCTTACCAACGGGGAGTAAACAAAGTCAGCCGCGATTTTTAATCGTGTGATTAGTTTAAGCAAGAAGAAGGATTTCTCATAGCGAAGCTTACACAATTTAGCAAGGATAGCAACCCTATATCACTTGAACCTTTCCAATAAAAAAGTAAACAAAGCGAATGGCAGATTTTTTTTCATGTGACGAGTTTCAGCAAAGGATACCCTATATCAAATTGACCTTACCAATGGAGAAGTAAACAAAGTCAATGGCGGATTTTAAACATATGATGAGCTCAAACAAAGAGAAGGATTTCTCGGTGGGAAGCTTACACTCTTTAGCAAGGACAACAGCCCTATATCACATGAACCTTAACAATAGAAGAAGTAAACAAAGCCAACGGTGTATTTTTAATCATGTGAGGATCTTCAGCATAGGAAGCCCTATATCACATGAACTTTACCATTGGAAGTAAACAATGTCAATGGAAAATTTTTATTCATGTGATGAGCTTTTAAGCTAGAAGAAGGATTTCTGGGTGGGAATCTTACATTCTTTAGCAAGGACTACAGCCATATATCACACGAATCTTACCAATAGAAGTAAACAAAGCAAGTGGCGTATTTTTAATCATGTGTTGAGCTTTTCAGCAAAGGAAGCCCTATAACACATGAACCTTACCAATGGAAGGAAACAAAGTCAATGGCAGATTTTTAATAATGTTGATGAGCTTAAGCTAGAAGAAGGATTTCTAGGTGGGAAGTTTACACTCTTTAGTAAGGACAACAGCCCTATGTCACATGAATCTTACCAATACAAGTAAACAAAGCCAATGAAGGATTTTTAATCATGTGATGAGCTTCAGGAAAGGAAACCGTATATCACTTGAATCTTACCAATGGAAGTAAACAAAATCTATGGCGTATTTTTAGTCATGTCATGAGCTTATTAAGCAAGAAGGAGGATTTCTCGAAGGGAAAGCTTACACACTTTAGCAAGGATAGCAACCCTTTATCACATAAACCTTACCAATCGAAATAAACAAACTATTGGTGGATTTTCGTCATGTGATGATCTTCAGCAAAGGAAGCCCTATAACACATGAACCTTACAAATGGTGAAATAAACAAAGTCAATGGCGGATTTTTAATCATGTGACGAGCTTAAGCAAGAAGAAGGATTTGCCGGTGGGAAGATCACACTCTTTAGCAAGGACATCAATCCTATATCACATAAACCTTACCAATAGAAATAAACATACTATTGTTTGGTTTTCCTCATCTGATGATCTTAAGCCAAGGAAGCTCTATAACACATGAACCTTACAAATGGTGAAATAAAAAAAGTCAATGGCAGAATTTTAATCATGTGATGAGATTAAGTTAGATGAAGGATTTCTCGATGGGAAGTTTACACTAACATGAACCTTACCAATAGAAATAAACAAAGCTAATAGAGAATTTTTAATCATGTGATGAGCTGAAAACAAGAAGAAGTATTTCTCGGTGGGAAGCTTACACACTTTAGCAAGGATAGCAACCCTATATCACTTGAACCTTACCAATAGAAGTAAATAAAGCCAATGACGGATTTTTAATCATGTGATGAGCTTACGCAAGCCTTATTGTAAGATCCGATTCCCTTAGCTAGCTTGAATTGCGTGAATGATCGCATCTCGATTTGTTTGGTTGTGAGGTTGATCTAAATGCTTGTTTGGTTGTGAGAGAGAGTCTAAATGTGTATGAGAGACCACATTAGGACTAAAACACTTTTAGGAGATGTCATTTAGTGGTTGACTTGTTAAAGTCAAAGTCGTAACCCGACGATAGTCGAAATGCGACGCGATTGAGAGTTCTGCGGGTTTGTGTTTCGACCTCGATTTGGTCCCAGATCTTTACATGATGATTAAATAACATGTTTAGATGTGTTAGACTTCTAATTGGATGTATTCCATAAGTCTCGTGAAGTTTTGACGCCTCGAGAATAGCAATTCTCCTTATCGCGTAGTTTGAGATGGAGCCAGCGAACGCCTCGCCTCTTTAGGGAGCCTATTTCCCCTATCATTGAGCATCATCTGAGAGGCATTCAGGCCTATTTTGTAGCCCTAATAAGTGTTTACAATCATAGGTTATTACCCGTCGGTTTGTGGTTTCATTCGACGCTTTAGATAGCAAGTTGTTACGTCTTGCGTCGGTTTTGCCAGTGTAAAACCCTAAAATGTTGCTCGCATGTGTTATGCATGGATTCATCTATTTATAATCATCATAATATGTTATTTAGCTCGTATATGTTTAGAGTCACAAGCATGATCGTTGGCGTCGTTTGAGATACTGCGTATGCACTTTTCTTTCGCGAGATGCTTTGAATCTCGGGTTTAAGATTTATGTTGTAACTTCATGGATAATTGTTAGAGGGCATTTAAAACATCATTAACATGCCTTGGATGTTTGTTAGATGCTAGTTGCATCGGCGGTTTGGTTGCTAGTTGGATTCTAGCGAAAACCCTTTTCGCTTTCATTTCACTTTTCTGGCCGTCGTTCGAGGCGAGTTCTCGAGTTCTTGGCCCTGTTTTTGATGAGGTTTGAGACTTGAATCCTTTAGTTATAGATTAGAGGATATTAAGGTTGAATTGTAGACCAATTTTGGTTTGGAAGGACTCGAACGCACGCGGAGAGGCCGGGATCGAGCAAAGAGCGAGGAAAACCCTAATTGCTGGAAATCCTATGATGCGGTCGCATCATGCATGCCCTAAGCGACCGCAAGGGGTCCTGCTACCAGATTACGGGATTTTAATTCCTTCTCCATTCTGTCCGAAATTTTGGCCACTTAAACCATTTTAAACACATCCTAAACCAACCTAATTAGCCTAACACTAATCCTAAACACCTATTAGGAGATTAGGGGGTAATTAGTGATTTAATTAGAGGATCTAATCCCTCATATAAAAGCCCCAATTGCCGCATTCTCCCTTGTTCGACCAAGCAGATTTTGCTCCTTCCTCTTGCGATTTTCTTCAAGCACTCAAGAGACCTGGGAGGAGCTTGAGTGAAGGTAATTCTAGGGTTTCAAAGGGGCCAAGCTTGGTGTCCATTATCAAGGTCTTCTTCTTCCCAATCTACCAACAAGTTTGAAGAGGAGTTGAAGAGAAGACACCCTCTTCCCAATCCGAAAATTCTGGTTTTAGGGCTGAGATTTTGGTAAGTTTCTACCTTCCTTCCTCTTCTTTTTAGGCTCCATTGACCCTAGGGAATCAACCATGTGTGCTATGTGGGTCAATGGAAGCCATTGTTAGGCTTCTAGAAATGTATGAACCCTAGGATTGCAAGATTTTGTTAGAGCTTGATTGGCCTATGTGAGACCATGTCTATGTGAAATTGATGTTCTAAATTGTCTAATGAACTTGGCTATGTGAATTATCCATGAGTATTGCACTTGATTTGGTAGAGATGCTTGGAGGGTGTTTTGCCCTAATTATGTATTGGCTTGTTAAACATGGTGGTAAGCTTGATTATCATGTTGTTCATGTTTATTGTAGCATATTAAACCTTGTTATGTGATTTATTCACGTATGTTGAGCATGATTTGGTGGAGATACTTGGAAGGGAATTTTGCCCAAATGTTGATTTATCTTAATGAGTATGATGTTAAGCTTGAATAATGTGTTATATATGTATAGTAGAGTGTATTAATACATGTTACATAATTTATTCAAGTTTTGGAAAGCATGATTGGTAAAGTGATTTAAATGAGTTTATGCACAAATTTACCAATTTGTTCTATGATGCATTGTTAAGAGTTTTGTTGGGTTTATGTGAGTTCATTGAACTTGGGAACATGATTATTGGCGATAGTTATGGACATAGGGGGATATGAAGCCCATGCTTCTATACCCTTATTTTTGGAAAATCTAGATTGGACTCAACGGAGTCAACCTTTGGGTTAGTATGGATCCTAGGAACTATAATCTTAAGTCCTACGGAATTTTGGGTAGAATTCATGGAGGTCGAGCCTCCAAGAAGTTTTGAAGTGTGTGAAGCACACTTGATTATGAGAGCTTATATGATTCTCTGCTATGATGTTTTTGCTAGTTGTGAATGAATTGCATGACTAGTTTGATAGTAGAGTGTTTACCTACTTGTTTTGAGCATATGAGTATATATTACTTGTGCTTGGGTTTTAGAGTCCAATGGCGTCTTTGGTTGAGTTTTGGTGGGACGATACATCGCCTTCACGAATTATGGGATTCGTGATCGCGATGTATCGCCGTGCCGGGTTTGCACACACCCCTCCATCGATGGCCACGGTGGGGAAGTAGTTTATCTTAGTTGTAGTAATACACATGACTTTGATAACTATGGAACTCGAGCGGAGATCGCTCGGGACGCCGATATCTACGAGAGGGATATCGAGGGCACATAAAGGTTTTGCACGTGTTTTTGCAGAGCGACACGCATGAGGAATTTGGGTAATGGTATCATATCCCTTATACATGAATTGTTTCACAAGTGCTTAAGTGAATAACGTGCTTGGTGAATTGGATATGATATGATGTTTGTATGATTTCTTACATGTTATACTTAATAGATAACATATGGATTAATGTTGTAAGCATGTATGCTATCACATGAGTATTATTGGAATGTGGTTTTATGTCAAAGGTATAAATCATTATGGTTAAGTTATATGCCTTGACATGAATATTATGGGAAGGCTATGTTATAACAATAGCATGAATTACTGTTGTTATGTTAATATGCTTTATCATGATTATTATTCGGATATGGCATTATGTTAAAAGCAGAATTATTGTTGTTAAGTTTATATGCCTTGACATGTAAATCATCGGAAGGCTATGTTATATCAATAACAAGAATTATGATCGTTAAGCACATAAATGCCTTGACATGGGTTTTAATGAAATGTTATACTACAATGATAACATGTTTTATTTATGTTGAGCATGGATGCCATAACATGATTTTTATATAAGGTTATTTCATGACGATAGCATGATATGATTTATGATTGGGTATTATGCCATGATAGGAAGTTACGGTTAGTAACTTACTAAGTCATTGTGACTTACTTTTATTTGTTGGTTGTGTTTCCCTAGATCCGAGTCGCTCGAGCGGATCCAAGTAAATCCAGAAGGTTACGTTGGCAAGGAATTCCTTGGAAAGGTTGCTACTTAGTTGTCGGTTTTGTTTTTGGTGAGGTCGTTGGGAAGATGAAGTTATGTAAACTTCATGATTGGGTAGCAAACCTTGATGTATTTGTAATGTTGTAATTATGTGGTTAGCCTATTCTTTTGGTAGCCAACCTGTGGTGGTTGTGCTTGTTATATGTTAGTAGTTAAACTTTCATATATTTTCTGGTTGTTAGTACATATAACTGTTAGTACTTATTTTGTTGGTAGCCGACTGGTTTTTGGTCGCGCTTGGTTAATTGGTGATTATGTTAGCATGTTAAATTGCTAGTTAAATATTATGTTTGTACTCCGGCATGTTTTTAGCCGTTGAGTTGTTAGACTAGAGTCTTAGACTTAGTGTAATGTTGGGTTCCGGCCGTAGCTTCTGATGCGGGTGCAAGGAAGCTGGCTTCTAACAACAAAAGGCTGATCAAGAAATGGAGGACCGAACTAGGCTTGGGCAGAATTGAAAGTAGCCGGGTTGGAGAAGAGATAAGTCACAGGGCTCGCAATATAGACAGGATTATCGGGCTGGACCTAGAGGGTACTTGGAAGGGAGGCACGGCTGGAATAGGGTGGACTTGGAGCCGCACACAAGGAGGGGATGACAAGTTTGCATGGGGCTTGGGCCGCCCTCCCTGAAAGGAAAAATCAGCAAATCTAGTAGTAGAATCTGCCTTAGTTTAGAAGTTTATTTATTACCTTAAAAGTTAGTAGTTTCCTTTTTGTTTAATTCCTAGTTTAGGGTTTCTTGGCTTGCAAGTTTAGAAGTCTTTTCATAATAGAATTAGGGTTTTGTAAAGCCTTTATAAGGCGTGCTTAATGAATAAAAGGGCAGATTTTTGGTTTGAGAAAAACTTAGCAAGAGAACGGTGGTTCTTTTCCTGATTCTTCAAACAAGGTGAGTGAAGCTTTGTTGTTGAATCCATCGGTTTTCTTTACGATAAACGAGTGAAGTTTATCTGGTGAGACCGACCTATCCCTACTCTTATTCTTCTTCCTCTTTTATTCTTTTTCTTACATTGTGCGTGGCAGCCTATTAGCCTGTTGAGTAGGTCCGAAGTGGAGCAGAAATAAACCCCAAAAATACGGCTGTTGGAAGACCACTTGAGGCAGCCAACTGCTCGAGCTTTGGACAGAATCGGGTGGAGGGAATTGAGGGGCTGGTAAGGTTTTGAACTAGCTGGTCGTAGTTATGGTTGGGCTTGTAAAAGGGTAGGGTAATTGGTAGTTAGTTGCTGTTTTGAGAGGGCATTCAGGCTGCATGCTCGTGGGTAGTTCAGGCAGGTTTTCCCCATTCTTGTTTACTATTAGTTGAGTAGGTTTTGGGAGGATTTCAAATCGGTTAGAGGGCTGTTTGGTGGGACGATTTGTTCAGGCCAAGGGCTGGTTATAAAGCTGTAACAGATTTGTAGAGTTCGAGCTTCCGCATTCACATCAGCTTCGCCGATGACTTGGTTTATTTTATGCTCTATATTGAATTGCATAACAGGGAGTTCGTTCTACGTGCCCAATGTTGCGGCATGCGAGTCGAATTTTTGGACCAAGAGATTTACTATCTCTTTGGTTGTTTTAGTTTGAGCTTGTTAGCTCGGGCGCCACTGTTATGTTATATTTTGCTTCCGTGTATGTTTTTGAGTTGTCGGTGTATCGCCGTTATGGCCCTACCCATTATTTGCTACTTGTTTGTGTTATTTGCTTTCCGACGGCACGACCTTGGGATCTCGTCTTGGGATCCGGCCGGTCTTCACGCTTGGTATCGAGCTATGATTATAAATTTAGCTTTCAGGGATAGGTTCCTTGGCTTTGGGGTTTGGTTTGTGTGATTTGTTATATCTTAACGTCGAGAGTTATAGTATGTTAAGATGTTTGAACTAGAATGGATGTTAGCACTAGTAGAAGTGCCAATGTTGATAAATATAAGGTGGTACTGGTAGTATCCATGATTGAGAATCCACCGGAGAATTTGGTGGTGAATATTATGATATTGTGATTCAATATTTATGGATTTTCATAAAGTTAGCTCATTAGAGTAAGAGCACTTAGTGCCGAATGAGACTGGAAGACTCCATAAATTGTGAAAGAGTTAAGGATTAAGGATGGGGTATTACAGCAATTTATTCCATAACAAAAATTTTAGAGGGTGGACTATACTCATGAGAAAAAGTTAAATATTATGAACACACCCGAGAGAGGACCTCGTGGAATATTAAGGTTGATGATGTGGTTAGAGGATGGTAGATACCTCCCGAAACCGTATAGGCAAATCCGTAGACTAATAAGCGGAGTGATACTTTTACCTAAAATCATAGATGAAAAGGTGATAATTTGTTATATAAATTTCGTTTAAGAAATAGGACACCGAGTGTAGGTGTTGGAACAATATAGACAAGTGTTTAGTCGATGGTGGTGATCACATTAGAATGGATTGCCTTAAATTGAGGATTAATGACTCTAAGAGCGCTAATAAGCGCCTAGTGACCCTTAGTGAAATGGTTATAGACGAGCTAGGGTTTGAGGTTGTTTGCGTGCGTGGCGGTTGGCCATTGCGGAGTTTTGAGACCTACCTTGGATAGGAGGTAATTCATTATACGGATATTATGGTTGCTATTATCGCTATTATGAGTGCACGTTGTATCGGTAACTCATATGCATTGATACATACATTGCATTGTGTGTTGAGATTTAATTATTTTTGCTTTCCTCGATTTATGGATATTATTGAGGAGGATGTCCCTGCATGGGATTGGTTTACGGTTGAAATTTTGGTTGAAATTTTGACTCGCCGGTAGACATGATTGTGAAGTAATACGGTTATGTAAGCCTATATGGATGGCGATGTTATACATATGTGAATATTGAATATGTGATTATGCTACTAGTGGTAAATACTAGTGGTGCGTTAAATTTGTATGCTCTATAGAGATATGTGTACAGTAAAATAATTGTACTTTGTTGTGTGATTTTATGCGAATAGGACGCGCTTGAATTGCACGATCGATACTTAGTGGTTTTGAGATGGATTGCGGTTATTACGAGCAAGAATACCGCTAAGTCGCGACTAATAGGGTGTCGTTGTCGCGAGAGTATTTCGTGTGTGTTTTAACGAATACGAGATTTTGGACTAAGGTAATGAAAGACTTCACAAGTTTTGACGGTTTGAGTACTAGAGTGAATGATACCTCTTTACTCTTGAGTTACTACGAAAGTATTGTTAGGCGAGTATAGTGAATATACGAACCTTGCTATTTGTTAGAGTTGCCCTTGTTTAGAAAATTATCACGAGGGAATTCTTATGCGCATTTCTTCTCTTTTGTGATATAAACATGTACGAATAGTTTCAAATCTCATGCGCTATATTAGCCGTTTGATTAACCGATATGCATGATTATGAGTTACATGAGTTTTATGCATTATATGAATAGCGGAAATTACATAGAGTATATGAGAAGATGTATGATGATACTTGGTTATTTTATATCATATTTGCATGATATACATGTGTACATGCGACACTGTTAATGATATGAATTTTATCATGTCGTTGATGATTTAAAATTTTGAGTAAGATATATTTGTGATTATGAAGTATAGACATAACTTGTACCGGTGCGTGTATTATTTTAAAAGGAGAATTAATACATGACCTTTATATATGAGCATGCATGGTAGATGCATTTTGTTAAAAGAAAAGACATGATTTATAAGAGTAATAAATATGTCTAACGGAAATAGTTGTATTTGAGCATGAACATGCTTATGTGCATTAGTAAGCAAGGTAATTTGTTTAAAGTATAGCATGATAAAATCTCGATTCTCATGCCTTATGGATATGCCATGATTACACTGTTGCATGATTATGTGAGACTGTAGTAAAGGATGCTTAAGATTTTTCTCATAACCCTTCGAATCCTTGTAACGAAAGTTTTGAAATCCAATTTAGCCGGTACCCTAAATTGGTGATCAAAAGAGGTTCGTTGGTGGACTAGGATTGGTAGTGCAAGTGTTAGAAATTGACTAAACCTCTTACCAGAAGAAAAGAAAAATAAATGGAATAAATTTTCACATGATACTTTTATATGCATTGTCTATGATTTGGAAGTTGCGAGCATGACTTGCATGATCCTGAATGTTAACTTATTTGTTAGAAGTGTGTTTTGGAACACTCTTCCTTAAATTGTGAATTGTTCTATCGGCCATTTTTACCTCTCATGACTTTGAATTCTTGTATTTATATTTCATGTTGTAGCTTCAAGCAAATAGTTTCGGAGACTTATGTTTATAAAGTCCTTGGATACGCTCCGATGGTATATTTTGAAATTTACATGCTTAATTAATTAGTCATGGAATTGGTGAGTGCTTTGCGACTCAAGTATGAGTCACGATATTTTCAACCTAAGTGCTTGGTATTATGGTTATTGAAAATTTCCGAACTTGTGAATGTGGGATTTTTGGTAGTATGGTTTTACCTCCTTGGTTGATTTGTAAGATAGTGGACTCGGAGACTGAGTCTAGGTTTGTGGTTCGAGTAGGAATTACGAGTATGAGTTCGCGATGAACCAAGATGGATTTTCGACTTTCATGAGTAAAGTTTGTGTTCCTTCATTTGATGATGTGCCTATTAAGAGGTTTTGAAACCCGAGTTTGGGATCACGGTAGTTTGATCCTCATATACCGGTTTGGTTATTGTGATGGTAGACTCCTGAGACCGAGTCTAGGTTGATGGTTTTGAGCATCGAGTGTTTACTCAGGATTGTGAGACACCGTAGTGGTGTCTGGGTATTCCATGTTGAGGTGATGACCTAGCATTGGTTTAAGATACAGTCTAGAATTCGGGACGAATTCTTTTAAGGGGGAGAGGATGTAAGATCCCGATTCCCGGTTAGCTTGAATTGCGTGCAATGCTCGTGATCTCTCCTTCTGTTGATCGCTTGTTTGGTTGTGAGAGAGTCTAAATGTGTATGAGAGACCACATTAGGACTAAAACACTTTTAGGAGATGTCATTTAGTGGTTGACTTGTTAAAGTCAAAAGTCGTAACCCGACGATAGTCGAAATGCGACGCGATTGAGAGTTTCTGCGGGTTTTGTGTTTCTGACCTCGATTTGGTCCCAGATCTTTACATGATGATTAAATAACATGTTTAGATGTGTTAGACTTCTAATTGGATGTATTCCATAAGTCTCGTGAAGTTTTGACGCCTCGAGAATAGCAATTCTCCTTATCGCGTAGTTTGAGATGGAGCCGGGCGAACGTCTCGTCTTTAGGGAGCCTATTTCCCCTATCTGTTGAGCATCATCTGAGAGGCATTCAGGCCTATTTTGTAGCCCTAATAAGTGTTTACAATCATGGGTTATTACCCGTCGGTTTGTGGTTTCATTCGACGCTTAGATAGCAAGTTGTTACGCTCTTGCGCCGGTTTTGCCCCGTAAAACCCTAAAATGTTGCTCGCATGTGTTATGCATGGATTCATCTATTTATAATCATCATAATATGTTATTTAGCTCCCGTATATGTTTAGAGTCACAAGCATGATCGTTGACGTCGTTTGAGATGCACGTATGCACTTTTCTTTCGCGAGATGCTTTGAATCTCGGGTTTAAGATTTATGTTGTAACTTCATGGATAATTGTTAGAGGGCATTTAAAACATCATTAACATGCCTTGGATGTTTGTTAGATGCTAGTTGCATCGACGGTTTGGTTGCTAGTTGGATTCTAGCGAAAACCCTTTTCGCCACTTTTTCTGGCCGTCGTTCGGGCGAGTTCTGCCTGAGTTCTTGGCCCTGTTTTGATGAGGTTTGAGACTTGAATCCTTTAGTTATAGATTAGAGGATATTAAGGTTGAATTGTAGACCAATTTTGGTTTGGAAGGACTCGAGAACGCACGCGGGAGAGGCCGGGATCGAGCAAAGAAAGCGGAAAACCCTAATTGCTGGAAATCCTATGATGCGGTCGCATCATGTATGCCCTAAGCGACCGCAAGGGGTCCTGCTACCAGATTACGGGATTTTAATTCCTTCTCCATTCTGTCCGAAATTTTGGCCACTTAAACCATTTTAAACACATCCTAAACCAACCTAATTAGCCTAACACTAATCCTAAACACCTATTAGGAGATTAGGGGGTAATTAGTGATTTAATTAGAGGATCTAATCCCTCATATAAAAGCCCCAATCGCCGCATTCTCCCTTGTTCGACCAAACAGATTTTGCTCCTTCCTCTTGCGATTTTCTTCAAGCACTCAAGAGACCTGGGAGGAGCTTGAGTGAAGGTAATTCTAGGGTTTCAAAGGGGCCAAGCTTGGTGTCCATTATCAAGGTCTTCTTCTTCCCCAATCTACCAACAAGTTTGAAGAGGAGTTGAAGAGAAGACACCCTCTTCCCAATCCGAAAATTCTGGTTTTAGGGCTGAGATTTTGGTAAGTTTCTACCTTCCTTCCTCTTCTTTTTAGGCTCCATTGACCCTAGGGAATCAACCATGTGTGCTATGTGGGTCAATGGAAGCCATTGTTAGGGCTTCTAGAAATGTATGAACCCTAGGATTGCAAGATTTTGTTAGAGCTTGATTGGCCTATGTGAGACCATGTCTATGTGAAATTGATGTTCTAAATTGTCTAATGAACTTGGCTATGTGAATTATCCATGAGTATTGCACTTGATTTGGTAGAGATGCTTGGAGGGTGTTTTGCCCTAATTATGTATTGGCTTGTTAAACATGGTGGTAAGCTTGATTATCATGTTGTTCATGTTTATTGTAGCATATTAAACCTTGTTATGTGATTTATTCACGTATGTTGAGCATGATTTGGTGGAGATACTTGAAGGAATTTTGCCCAAATGTATTTGAATGAGATGATTAAGGAATTTGTGCCCATAATGTTGATTTATCTTAATGAGTATGATGTTAAGCTTGAATAATAGTTAGATGTTAGTTGTATTAATACATGTTACATAATTTATTCAAGTTTTGGAAAGCATGATTGGTAAAGTGATTTAAATGAGTTTATGCACAAATTTACCAATTTGTTCTATGATGCATTGTTAAGAGTTTTGTTGGGTTTATGTGAGTTCATTGAACTTGGGAACATGATTATTGGCGATAGTTATGGACATAGGGGGGATATTGAAGCCCATGCTTCTATACCCTTATTTTTGGAAAATCTAGATTGGACTCAACGGAGTCAACCTTTGGGTTAGTATGAATCCTAGGAACTATAATCTTAAGTCCTACGGAATTTTGGGTAGAATTCATGGAGGTCGAGCCTCCAAGAAGTTTTGAAGTGTGTGAAGCACACTTGATTATGAGAGCTTATATGATTCTCGGTTATGATGTTTTTGCTAGTTGTGAATGAATTGCATGACTAGTTTGATAGTAGAGTGTTTACCTACTTGTTTTGAGCATATGAGTATATATTACTTGTGCTTGGGTTTTAAGTCCAATGGCGTCGGCTTGGTTGAGTTTTGGTGGGACGATACATCGCTTCACGAATTATGGGATTCGTGATCGCGATGTATCGCCGTGTCGGGTTTGCACACACCCTCCATCGATGGCCACGGTGGGGAAGTAGTTTATCTTAGTTGTAGTAATACACATGACTTTGATAACTATGGAACTCGAGCGGAGACTGTCTCGGGGACGTCGATATCTACGAGAGGGATATCGAGGGCACATAAAGGTTTTGCACGTGTTTTTGCAGGAGCGACACGCGCGGAGGAATTTGGGTAATGGTATCATATCCCTTATACATGAATTGTTTCACAAGTGCTTAAGTGAATAACGTGCTTGGTGAATTGGATATGATATGATGTTTGTTTTGGTTTCTTACATGTTATACTTAATAGATAACATATGGATTAATGTTGTTAAGCATGTATGCTATCACATGAGTATTATTGGAATGTGGTTTTATGCCAAAGGTATAAATCATTATGGTTAAGTTATATGCCTTGACATGAATATTATGGGAAGGCTATGTTATAACAATAGCATGAATTACTGTTGTTATGTTAATATGCTTTATCATGATTATTATTCGGATATGGCATTATGTTAAAAGCAGGAATTATTGTTGTTAAGTTTATATGCCTTGACATGTAAATCATCGGAAGGCTATGTTATATCAATAACAAGAATTATGATCGTTAAGCATATAAATGCCTTGACATGGGTTTTAATGAAATGTTATACTACAATGATAACATGTTTTATTTATGTTGAGCATGGATGCCATAACATGATTTTTATATAAGGTTATTTCATGACGATAGCATGATGTGATTTATGATTGAGTATTATGCCATGATAGGAAGTTACGGTTAGTAACTTACTAAGTCATTGTGACTTACTTTTATTTGTTGGTTGTGTTTCCCTAGATCCGAGTCGCTCGAGCGGATCCAAGTAAATCCAGAAGGTTACGTTGGCAAGGAATTCCTTGGAAAGGTTGCTACTTAGTTGTTGGTTTTGTTTTTGGTGAGGTCGTTGGGAAGATGAAGTTATGTAAACTTCATGATTGGGTAGCAAACCTTGATGTATTTGTAATGTTGTAATTATGTGGTTAGCCTATTCTTTTGGTAGCCAACCCGTGGTGGTTGTGCTTGATGTATATGTTAGTAGTTATAACTTTCATATATTTTCTGTTGTTAGTACATATAATTGTTAGTACTTATTTTGTTGGTAGCCGACGGTTTTAGGTCGCGCTTGGTTAATTGGTGATTATGTTAGCATGTTAAATTGCTAGTTAAATATTATGTTTGTACTCCCATGTTTTTAGCCGTTGAGTTGTTAGACTAGAGTCTTAGACTTAGTTTAATGTTGGGTTCCGGCCGTAGTTTCGCCGATGACTTGGTTTATATTATGCTTATTATTGAATTGCATAACGGGAGTTTGTTCTACGTGCCCAATGTTGCGGCATGCGAATCGAATTTTTGGACCGAGAGATTTACTATCTCTTTGGTTGTTTTAGTTTGAGCTTGTTAGCTCGGGCGCCAGTTTTATTTTATTTTGCTTCCGTGTATGTTTTTGAGTTGTCGGTGTATCGCCGTTATGGCCCTACCCATTATTTGCTACTTGTTTGTGTTATTTGCTTTACGGCACGACCTTGGGATCTCGCTTGGGATCCGGGTCGGGTCACAGCTTGGTATCGAGCTATGATTATAAATTTAGCTTTCACCGGATAGGTTCCTTGGCTTTGGGGTTTGGTTTGTGTGATTTGTTATATCTTAACGCCGAGAGTTATAGTATGTTAAGATGTTTGAACTAGAATGGATGTTAGCACTAGTAGAAGTGCCAATGTTGATAAATATAAGGTGGTACTAGTATCCATGATTGAGAATCCACCGAGAATTTGGTGGTGAATATTATGATATTGTGATTCAATATTTATGGATTTTCATAAAGTTAGCTCATTAGAGTAAGAGCACTTAGTGCCGAATGAGACTGGGAAGACTCCATAAATTGTGAAAGAGTTAAGGATTAAGGATGGGGTATTACAGGCAATTTATTCCATAACAGCTCGCAAATTTTAGAGGGGCTGTGGACTATACTCATGAGAAAAAGTTAAATATTATGAACACACCGAGAGAGGACCTCGTGGAATATTAAGGTTGATGATGTGGTTAGAGGATGGTAGATACCTCCCGAAACCGTATAGGCAAATCCGTAGACTAATAAGCGGAGTGATACTTTTACCTAAAATCATAGATGAAAAGGTGATAATTTGTTATATAAATTTCGTTTAAGAAATAGGACACCGAGTGTAGGTGTTGGAACAATATAGACAAGTGTTTAGTCGATGGTGGTGATCACATTAGAATGGATTGCCTTAAATTGAGGATTAATGACTCTAAGAGCGCTAATAAGCAGTCTAGTGACCCTTAGTGAAATGGTTATAGACGAGCTAGGGTTTGAGGTTGTATGCGTGGCGGTTGGCCATTGCGGAGTTTTGAGACCTACCTTGGATAGGAGGTAATTCATTATACGGATATTATGGTTGCTATTATCGCTATTATGAGTGCACGTTGTATCGGTAACTCATATGCATTGAATACATACATTGCATTGTGTGTTGAGATTTAATTATTTTTGTTTCCTCGATTTATGGATATTATTGAGGAGGATGTCCCTGTATGGGATTGGTTTACGGTTTTGGTTGAAATTGTGACTCGTCGGTAGACAATCGATTGCGAAGGTAATACGGTTATGTAAGCCTATATGGATGGCGATGTTATACATATGTGAATATTGAATATGTGATTATGCTACTAGTGGTAAATACTAGTGGTGCGTTAAATTTGTATGCCCTATAGAGATATGTGTACAGTAAAATAATTGTACTTTGTTGTGTGATTTTATGCGAATAGGACGCGCTTGAATTGCACGATCGATACTTAGTGGTTTTGAGATGGATTACGGTTATTACGAGTAAGTATACCGTTAAATCGCGACTAATAGGGTGTCGTTGCCGCGCGAGAGTATTTCGTGTGTGTTTTAACGAATACGAAATTTTGGACTAAGGTAATGAAGGACTTCACAGAGTTTTGACGGTTATGAGTACTAGAGTGAATGTTACCTCCTTACTCTGGAGTTACTACGGAAGTATTGTTAGGCGAGTATAGTGAATATACGAACCTTGTTATTTGTTAGAGTTGCCCTTGTTTAGAAAAATTATCACGAGGGAATTTTATGCATGCGTTCTTCTCGGTTTTGTGATATAAACATGTACGAATAGTTTCGAAGTCTCATGCGCTATATTAGCCGTTTGATTAACCGATATGCATGGTTATGAGTTACATGAGTTTTATACATTACAGGAATAGCGGGAATTACATGGAGTATATGAGAAGATGTATGATGATACTTGGTTATTTTATATCATATTTGCATGATATACATGTGTACATGTGACACTACTAATGATAGGAATTTTATCATTTCGTCGATGATTAAAATTATGAGTAAAATATATTTGTGATTATGAAGTATAGACATAACTTGTACCGGTGCGTGTGTTATTTTTAAAGGAGAATTAATATATGATCTTTATATGCGAACATGCATGGTAGATGCATTTTGTTAAAGAGAAAAGACATGATTTATAAGAGTAATAAATATGTCTAACGGAAATAGTTGTATTTGAGCATGAACATGCTTATATGCATTAGTAAGCAATGTAATTTGTTTAAAGTATAGCATGATAAAATCTTGATTCTCATGCCTTATGGATATGCCATGATTACACTGTTGCATGATTATGTGAGACTGTAGTAAAGGATGCTTAAGATTTTTCTCATAACCCTTCGCATCCTTGCAACGGAAGCTTTTGAAATCCAATTTAGCCGGTACCCTAAATTGGTGATCAAAAGAGGTTCGTTGGTGGACTAGGATTGGTAGTAAGCAGGTTAGAAATTGACTAAACCTCTTACCAGAAGAAAAGAAAAATAAATGGAATAAATTTTCACATGATACTTTTATATGCATTGTCTATGATTTGGAAGTTGCGAGCATGACTTGCATGATCCTGAATGTTAACTTATTTGTTTAGAAGTGTGTTTTGGAACACCCTTCCTTAAATTGTGAATTGCTCTATCGGCCATTTTTACCTCTCATGACTTTGAATTCTTGCATTTATATTTCATGTTGTAGCTCCGAAGCAAATAGTTTCGGGAGACTTATGTTTATAAAGTCCTTGGATACGCTCCGATGATATATTTGGAATTCACGTGCTTAATTAATTAGTCATGGAATTTTTGAGTGCTATGCGACTCAAGTATGAGTCAAGATATTTTCAACCTGAATGCTTGGTATTATGGTTATTGAAAATTTCCGAACTTGTGAATGTGAGATTTTTGGTAGTTTAGTTTTTGCCTCCTCGGTTGATTTGTAAGATAGTGGACTCGGAGACTGAGTCTAGACTTGTGGTTCGAGTAGGAATTACGAGTATGAGTTCGCGATGAACCAAGATGGGTTTTCGACTTTCATGAGTAAAGTTTGTGTTCCTTCATTTGATGATGTGCCTATTAAGAGGTTTTGAAACCCGAGTTTGGGATCACGGTAGTTTGATCCTCATATACCTGGTTTGGTTATTGTGATGGTAGACTCGGAGACTGAGTCTAGGTTTATGGTTTTGAGCATCGAGTGTTTACTCAGGATTGTGAGACACCGTAGTGGTGTCTGGGTATTCCATGTTGAGGTGATGACCTAGCATTGGTTTGAGATACAGTCTAGAATTCGGGACGAATTCTTTTAAGGGGGAGAGGATGTAAGATCCCGATTCCCGGTTAGCTTGAATTGCGTGCAATGCTCGCATCTCTTCTTCGGTTGATCGCTTGTTTGGTTGTGAGAGAGTCTAAATGTGTATGAGAGACCACATTAAGACTAAAACACTTTTAGGAGATGTCATTTAGTGGTTGACTTGTTAAAGTCAAAAGTCGTAACCCGACGATAGTCGAAATGCGACGCGATTGAGAGTTTATGCGGGTTTTGTGTTTCTGACCTCGATTTGGTCCCAGATCTTTACATGATGATTAAATAACATGTTTAGATGTGTTAGACTTCTAATTGGATGTATTCCATAAGTCTCGTGAAGTTTTGACGCCTCGAGAATAGCAATTCTCCTTATCGCGTAGTTTGAGATGGAGCCGGGCGAACGTCTCGTCTTTAGGGAGCCTATTTCCCCTATCTGTTGAGCATCATCTGAGAGGCATTTAGGCCTATTTTGTAGCCCTAATAAGTGTTTACAATCATGGGTTATTACCCGTCGGTTTGTGGTTTCATTCGACGTTTAGATAGCAAGTTGTTACGTCTTGCGTCGGTTTTGCCCCGTGTAAAACCCTAAAATGTTGCTCGCATGTGTTATGCATGGATTCATCTATTTATAATCATCATAATATGTTATTTAGCTCCCGTATATGTTTAGAGTCACAAGCATGATCGTTGACGTCGTTTGAGATGCACGTATGCACTTTTCTTTCGCGAGATGCTTTGAATCTCGGGTTTAAGATTTATGTTGTAACTTCATGGATAATTGTTAGAGGGCATTTAAAACATCATTAACATGCCTTGGATGTTGGTTAGATGACGGTTGCATCGTCGGTTTGGTTGCTAGTTTGATTCTAGCGAAAACCCTTTTCAGTTTGACTTTTCCGGTCGTCGTTCGGGCGAGTTCTGCCTGAGTTCTTGGCCCTGTTTTAGTGAGGTTTGAGACTTGAATCCTTTGGTCATAGATTAGAGGATATTAAGGTTGAATTGTAGACCAATTTTGGCTTGGAAGGACTCGAGAACGCACGCGGGAGAGGCCGGGATCGAGCAAGGTTGGAGCAAAACCCTAATGGCTGGAAATTGCCTTGATGCGGTCGCATCACCATGATGCTAAGCGACCGCAAGGGGTCCTGCTTGCAGAATGTCGAATTTTGGCCCTTTTTGCATTCTGTCCGAAAGTTTGACTCATTAAATCATTTTAAACACATCCTAAACCAACCTAATTAGCCTAACACTAATCCTAAACACCTATTAGGAGATTAGGGGGTAATTAGTGACTTAATTAGAGGATCTAATCCCTCATATTTAAACACAATTCAGCCGCACTCTTCCCTCTTGTCGGCCAAACAGATTTCTGTTCTTCCTCTTGCGATTTCTTCAAGCCCTCAAGGAGACCTGGGAGGAGCTTGAGTGAAGGTGATTCTAGGGTTTCAAAGGGGCCAAGCTTGGTGTCCATTGTCAAGGTCTTCTTCTTCCCCAATCTACCAACAAGTTTGAAGAAGAGTTGAAGAGAAGACACCCTCTTCCAATCCGAAAATTCTGGTTTTAGGGCTGAGATTTTGGTAAGTTTCTACCTTCCTTCCTCTTCTTTTTAGGCTCCATTGACCCTAGGGAATCAACCATGTGTGCTATGTGGGTCAATGGAAGCCATTGTTAGGGTTTCTAGAAATGTATGAACCCTAGGATTTCAAGTTTATGTTAGAGCTTGATTGGCCTATGTGAGACCATGCCTATGTGAAATTCATGTTCTAAATTGCCTATTGAACTTGATTATGTTGATTTTTCATGAAGATTGATGTTGGTTTGGTTGAGATTCTTGGAGGGTGTCTTGCCCTAATTTTGTTTTAGCTTGCAAATTGATGATGTAAGCTTGATTAATGTGTTCTATATGCTTAATAGAGTATATTAAACTTTGCTATATAAATTGATTATGGGTATTGAGCTTGGATGACAAAGATGCTTGGAAGGGGATTTTCCCCAAATTGTATTTGGCTTGTTAAAAATGATGGTAAGCCTAATTAGCATGTTATACATGTTTAGTGGAGTTTATTGAACTTGGTTGTGTTGATTAGCCATGAGTATTGAAATTGGTTTGGTTGAGATGCTTGGAGGGTGATTTGCCCTAATTTGGTTTTAGCTTGCAATCTAATGATGTTAGCTTGATTAATATGTTTTACAAGCTTAATAGAACATATTGAACCATGTGGTGAATTTTAAATCATGAATTGAACGTTATGATTGGTATGATGACTTGGATGATATTATGCACAAGATGGCTAAATTATTCTAAGTTGCATTGTTAATTAGTTTGTTGGGTTTATATGAGTATATTGAACATTGGGATTGTGGTTTTGGGCGATAGTTATGAACATAGGGGGTTGATGAAGCCTAAGCTTCTCATCCTTGAATTTTCGGAAAACTTAGATTGAACTCAACGGAGTTAACCTTTGGGTTAGTATGAATCCTAGGAACTATAATTTTAAGTCCTACGGAATTTTGGGTAGAATTCATGGAGGTCGAGCCTCCAAGAAGTTTTGAAGTGTGTGAAGCACACTTGATTATGAGAGCTTATATGATTCTCGGTTATGATGTTTATGCTAGTTGTGGATGAATTACATGACTAGTTTGATAGTAGAGTGTTTACCTACTTGTTTTGAGCATATGAGTATATATTACTTGTGCTTGGGTTTTGAGTCCAAATGAGTCGGTTTGGTTGAGTTTTGGTGGGACGATACATCGTCTTCACGAATTGTGAGATTCGTGATCGCGATGGATCGCCGTCGGGTTTGCACACACCCTCCATCGATGGCCACGGTGGGGAAGTAGTTTATCTTAGTTGTAGTAATACACATGACTTTGATAACTATGGAACTCGGCGGAGGCGTCTCGGGGGACGCCGATATCTACGAGAGGATATATCGAGGGCACATAAAGGTTTTGCACGTGTTTTTGCGGGAGAGCGACACGCGGAGGAATTTGGGTAATGGTATCATATCCCTTATACATGAATTGTTTCACAAGTGCTTAAGTGAATAACGTGCTTGGTGAATTGGATATGATATGATGTTTGTTTTGGTTTCTTACATGTTATACTTAATAGATAACATATGGATTAATGTTGTTAAGCATGTATGCTATCACATGAGTATTATTGGAATGTGGTTTTATGCCAAAGGTATAGATCATTATGGTTAAGTTATATGCCTTGACATGAATATTATGGGAAGGCTATGTTATAACAATAGCATGAATTACTGTTGTTATGTTAATATGCTTTATCATGATTATTATTCGGATATGGCATTATGTTAAAAGCAGGAATTATTGTTGTTAAGTTTATATGCCTTGACATGTAAATCATCGGAAGGCTATGTTATATCAATAACAAGATTTATGATCGTTAAGCATATAATTGTCTTGACATGGATTTTTGTGAGATGTTATACTACAATGATAACATGTTTTATTAATGTTGAGCATGGATGCCATAACATGATTTTATATATAAAGTTATTTCATGACGATAGCATGATGTAATTTATGATTGAGCATTATGCCATGATAGGAAGTTACGGTTAGTAACTTACTAAGTCTTTGTGACTTACGTTTATTTGTTGGTTGTTTTCCCTAGATCTGAGCCGAGCGTGCGGATCCAAGTAAATCGAGAAGATTGCGTTGACGAAGTATTATTTCTGGCAAGGTTGCTACTTAGATAGTTTATTTGTTTTGGTGAGGTCGTTGGGAAAGATGAAGTTATATAAACTTCATGATTTGGGTAGCAAACCTTAATATGATTGTAATGTTGTATTTATGATGTTAGCTTATTCTTTTGGTAGCCAACCGGTGGTGGTTGTGCTTGATGTATATTTATGGTTATATCTCCATATGCTTACTTGTTGTTAGTACTTATAATTGTTAGTACTTTGTTGTTGGTAGCCACGCTTTTAGTCGCGCTTGGTTTATTGGTGAAAATGTTTAGCATGCTATATTGCTAGTTAATAATATGTTTGTTCTCCCAGGCATGTGTTTAGCCGTTGAGTTGTTAGACTAGAGTCTTAGACTTAGTTTAATGTTGGGTTCTACCGTAGTTTCGCCGATGACTTGGTTTATATTATGCTTATTATTGAATTGCATAACAGGGAGTTTGTCCTACGTGCCCAATGTTGCGGCACGCGAATCGAATTTTTGGACCGAGAGATTAATTATCTCTTTGGTTGTTTTTAGTTGAGCTTGTTAGCTCGGGCGCCACGGTTTTATTTTAATTGCTTCCGCATGTGTTTTGAGTTGTCGGTGTATCGCCGTTATGGCCTACTACCCATTATTTGCTACTTGTTTGTTGTTATTTGCTTTCTGGCGGCACGACCTGGGGATTTCGTATTGAGATCCGGGTCGGGTCGTCACAATGAACACTTGATATGCTATGTTTGCCCAATTTTGGGGATTTTTGGAAGTATGAACATGTTAGGGGCATTTGTAGATGACTTCTATGGTTTATGATGTGAATGATTATCCTTCATATTGTGTTTCTAGGATTGGGAGCATGCTAGAAATCATGTTTACATTATATTTGGGTTTATTATGAAAGTATGCCTTTGATTGGGGCTTTGGATTTGTGAACTCTCTATATATTATGAGAATGACCACTTAATTGAAATGATATGGTTTATGAAATGGGTTTTGATCTATGTTGGGATTATTTGTGGATTTTAGGGCTTGAGAATTTAAGCCCGAATTATCGGATATATTGTTGTTAAATAAAGTGAGTATTAATGTTGACATGGATGAAAGGTTTAAGAATGAAACTCAGTGTTTAGACTCTGAATTAAGTAATGGGTTCAATATTGTGTTAACGAACTAGGGTTGAAGTCCTACGTCGTTTGGGTTTCGTTTGACTATGATTATGATGAATACTTGGATTTTAGGGCTTGGGAATCAACCCGGATGATTTTGGGAAATTTGATATAACTTGAATGATGTGCTAAGTTTGGGTTGTATGAAATGAGCATTTAATGAAATGCGATATTAAGACTCAATAGTGTTGTTATAGGTTCAATATTATGTTGGTGAGCCTTAGGTTAAAATCCTTGATGTTCGGGTTTGGTTGGTTTTGATTGTGAGTACCCGAGCATCTTGAATTGTGTTCCATTTGTGATACCCACGACATAGAGGCTTATTGGGGATTTGATTAGGGCGTGCTCGTTAGGGCACGGAACATTAGAGTTCAACCTATGAACTTATATTACTTTAAGAAATGATTAATTGAATGAGTTCCCTCTTAGGGAATTTGGTCACGTGCACATGAAAGCACTTGCGAGGATACGACTACAGCTTAGTTTTGGTACCCTTGGGATTGGGTTGATAATGTCGAGTATTTATGACAATTGGGACTATAGTTGAGTCCGGTGTGCTTTTGAGTGAAACCAAATGCTAAGTCTTGGTTTATGGTTGTTCTTAGACTAAATAATAGTCTTTGGTTTAATCCCGAGTATGGGGCTATAGTAGACCTCATATTGTGATCTCTTGAGCTTATATGCTACGTTGATTGGGTTGTGACTTGAGGGTTATGAATACCTCAATATGTGGTTCTTGGACTATACTGCTAAGTTAGTTGGATTTGTTGAGTATGTGCAAATATGTGCATTGTTAAATTGGCGTGTAGAGCTTTATGACCTACTTGATTTGATAAGTCCGCTCTTGACGGTCTTGGTTCTTGTTTGAGCATGCGAGTAAATATCTACTGTGCATTGCATATAAGCCCGGTAGCACTATTTGAATTGGTTTTTCTCGGGGTAGGACGATACATCGCCTATACGAATCGTAAGGTTCGTATTCGCTATGGATCGCCGTACTCCTCACACCCTCCATTGTTGGCCCCAGTGGGAAGTTAGCCCATCTCGTAATCGGTAGAGCGAATGGATTATGCTATTGAGTCTGAGAAAGGGCTCCCTCTTGAAGGCGTAGCCGCTCAGCGCGTCGATGTATCAATCACGTGCATCGTGTCACGAACCAGTATAACATTGTGTAATGCAGGAGCAACACAACGACACTATTTGGGTATCTTCTCTATCCCTTATGTGGCTTACTATGAGCACTTATATGAAAGACAATGTGCTATATGTTTTATGAAGTTTATGCTACTCGATGACTTAATACCGGTTTATTGTTGGTATACGATTTAGATGCCATGAGTTTATATATGCTTGTGCATTATGCCATGCCACGACATGCTATGCCATACATTGCATTTAGTAACTTATTGGGTCATTATGACTCATTTCGTGTGTTTGTTTTCCTTAGTTTTTGCGGTAAGCTCGTTAGTGCAGCGTTGAAGCTTGGCGCTTGATCGATAAATGTGGTCTTCAGGGCGATAGCTTGGGTTTATTAGTATTATTGTATTTGCCATTTTGTGAGATACGGATGTGAAGTTATGTAAACTTTACTTGGGTAGATATGTTAGCATTTTATTGTCGTTTATTTTGGGAGCCGACTTGTTGGGTCGGTGTTGTATTTATTAGAAGTTATTCCGTTATCTTTCAGAGCAAGGTTATAGCTCGCTTATTCGATAATTTGCTATTGTTATTTTTACGTCCCCGACAACTTTAGTCGAGGGACATTGGTTTAGTGGTTAGTATTTTATATCTTATTCCTTTAGTTGATTTATTCCTCCGGCATGTTTTAGCCGTAGAGTTGTTGTTTATCAGGTTGGGTTCTTGTTGCTTCGGCCTTAGGTTGCCGATGGTTTGTTGTCGTCTTGCAATGTTGCGTCACGCGAAGTCGTAGATTTGTCGAGAGATAGTCGTCTCTCAACCTTGTATTCCTTAGTTTATAATTATAGGCTTTGGTCCCACTTATGATTCGCTTCCGATTATAGTTTTTGGTTATTCGGTTTTGCCGTTATGGCTTTACATTCTGTTTAGTGTTTGATGGTTCAACTCGGACTCGCACCTACTACGCTTAGCGGGTGCTTGTCAGTCTTTTAGCTTGTCTTGACGGCACGACAGGGATTCCGCATTGGAGTCGGGTCGGTCGTCATGATTAATATCGAGCTATAGGTTAGCTATTTCGCCAGATAGGTTCCTTGGCCTTGTTTGGGTTGGGTTTATTGTTGAGTTATTAACGCCGAGTGTTCTTTGTAGGCGTATTATGTCGGGAACTTGGCGTGGAGCTAGTTCTATTGTACCTGTTCGAGTACGACTCGCGGTGACGAGAGGGAGAGAATGTAAGCGATCCGCGTGTGACTCCTCAGCAGATGTTTGAATTTGGAAGAGCGACTCTACTTGTCCTTGCGAAATTCTTGAAGTTTAAACCGCAGGAAAGTTTCGATGGAGAGCCAAATACTATTGAGGCGAAACATTGGCTAGAAAACATGGAGAAGATCTTTGCGGCTATGGGTTTATATGCGTCGAGAAGAGATGGTGACCCTAGCGGTGTTTAAATTGATTGGCGGTGACCATTGGTGGCATGTGTTACGAGATAGTTGGAGTCACCATGGAGTGCCTCAAGTGTGGGAGAACTTCATGATGGAGTTTATGGCACGGTTTATTCCTAGTTTCGAGAAAGAAGAGAAGCGGAGTTCATGGCATTAGAACAAGGAGCTATGACGGTGGCTCAAGGTATTCGTGAAGTTCACCGAGTTGGCTCGCTATTGTGGTTACTTGGTACCGACGAGGCTAGGAAGACCCAACGGTTTGTGAAGGGTCTAAAGATGAAATATCGTAGGCGGCTCGTTCGTTGCAACTTACGGATGCAAGTCGTAGATCGATGCGTATGTGGAGTTGACATCGAGGAGTATGCTCAAAAGAGAGCCTCGAGTAATATTAAGGGAAATGATGGTAATAGAGGCGGGCGGCACCTCGAAAGTTAATCAAGAAATCACACGTGCGGTAGACGGGTGAGCGTTCCTACCTCTAGTCGGAGGCAGCAGGCGGCAGTTGATATGTAATTTTTGTATGAGGACGGGACATGCCGAGAACAGATGTTGGGAGTAAATCGGGGAAAGTGTTTCGCTTGTGGCGATCATGTTCGTAGGATTGCCCAGAAGATGAGGGTTAATCGATGCAGGAGTACTAGTCAACAATCCAAATGACTCCAAGAGAGCAGGTGGTGGACGGCCTAGAGTTTGAGGTAAATGTGGCGTGGCGGTTGGCATTATCATGCGGAGTTTTGAGACCTATCCGAAATAGGAAGGTATATTCTTGTATATATATATACGTAAATTATATCGTTGCTACTATTACCCTTATTATGAGTACACGTTTTAATCGGTAGCTCATGTGCATTCATACATACATTATATGGTGTATTGTGTAATATTGGTTATTTGCTTGGTCGGGAATAATACCCCAATGTGAGATAGATATATGACATGATTTGTTTGTAAATTACCGGTAGGTAATCGCACATGGTGTATGGATTCTTGTTTAGTCTATATATATAAGACTATGTTATATGTAGAGTTGTGGTTTCTTTTTGGGATTACGTATAAAGGCCATAGTATGTATATATATGAAGCATGAATTGTTTATTGATATTTATCGGTTTGGTATGATGTTTGTATATTCTAAGAGGATATATTTTATGTAATGAGTAATATTATACTATATTGTTGTTAAGGGTTATACACTGTGCGAGTAAGATATACACTTCGACTTGTGAGAAGGTTGAAGGTTGCGATTTAGAGGATAATCACGGTTACATTGGGAGAGATAGGCGCTTAACGGTATTGAGGCGTTAACGTCGTGTTAGGATGCTTAGTGTGCATTGGTTGTAGACTTGGTCTAGAGCTCAAGAAAGGATAGTTTTGCGGAGTATAGACATTTCGGGCATTAGTAACTTTGTCGATTCGCGGTGATTGCTAGGAAATTAACTTGGTTGAGTATACTAGGTATATGAGTGTTGTGGTAGCTATGATTTTTGTTTGCCAAGGTAATAGACCTTGTTATTTGATCTGATTTTATTCAGTATGTGCATTAGTTGTAAGAAATATCAATTTGATGCATTTACATTCCTAAAAGATTAAATCCTTATTTCGTCATTATTATCTCATGATCATTCATTTCCTTAGCATAGGAGACTATTAAAGGATGCTTAAAACCTTTTTAATCATGAACCTTCACATCCTTGCAACGGAAGCTTTTGAGTATCCAATTTAGCCGGTACCCTAAATTGGTGATCAAAAGTGGTTTGTTGTTGAACTAGGATTGGTATGAATTATGGTAGAAATTGACTATACCCATTACCAAATGGAATGGACTGAAATGGAATGAATTTTTAAAACACATCATTAATGTGCTATTATGTGTTCTCACCCGCGAAGGGGAAATCGCGAGTGTGATTTACATGGTTTGAAATGCCAATTTGATTATCTTTTATTTGTTTGTAAATTGCTCCATAGGCAATTATTAATTCTTGTAACTTAGGATCTTTTGTGGTTGAATTTCATGTTGTGCCCCGAGACAAATAGTTTCGGTAGTTGGATGTTGAAATATTCTCGATTATGTGTTCCATGTTATAGTTTGGGGATTTTGCCCACTTGGTTGGCATATTGCCGTTCCGGTGTGTATTTGCGACTCGAGTATGAGTCATGTTATTTTCGATCGTAAGTGTTGATGTTGTTGTGTCTATCGAGAGTTCTTAGACTTTCGAATTTGGATTATTAGAGTTTAACTCTCGTACATATTGTGGTGGTAGACTCGGAGATCGAGTCTAGGTAGATGGTTTTGAACTCGATGTGTTGTGGTTTGTATCACGAGTTAGAATTCGGGACGAATTCTTTTTAAGGTGGAGAGGGTGTGACGCCCCGCTCTTTCGTTATCTCGGTTTGCGTGCTATACTTGCACTTCTTCCTTTGTCGACGGTATGTTTGGGTTGCGAGAGGGTCTAGATATGTTTGAGAGACCATATTAAGACCAAAACATTATTAAGAGACTCCATATAGTTGTTGACTTGCTAAAGTCACAAGTCGTGACTTCGACGATAGTCGAATGCGACGCGATTGAGGGTTTGCTTTGCGTTTTGTGTTCGTGACCTCGGTTTGGGTCCTAGATCTCTTTAAGATGGTTTGTTAACATGTTTAGATGCATTAGACTTCAAGTTGGAGGTGTTCCTTAAGTCTATCGATGATTTGGAAGTTTTGGAGATAGCGTTCGTCTCTATCGCGTAGTTCGAATCGAGTCGCGTAATCGCCTCCCTTTGGGATTCTTATTCCCCTAGTTGTTATTCAACTTTCTAGAAGTATTTAAGCTTCTCCTTTAGCCCTTAGACTTGCCTTAAAAGTCTCCTTTCGTTGCTCGTTCGATTGCGAGTTCATTCGTCGTTCCGGTTGCACGTTGTTGCACCCCTTCCCGGTTTCGCTCCGTGTTGTTTCGGGAGTTTTTCGGGTGTGTTTTAGACTTGTTTTGAGTTGGGTTAGACCTTAGAATGGTTGCCCAAAAGTTTGGGACCATTTAGATCAAGTTTAGATCAAGTTTTAGAGGTTCGGCCGAGGCGCCGCATGGCACCTTGTGGCGCCGCCTCGTATGCCGGGAGTAATTGCAAGTGGTCGAACTTGGGAGTAGCCTCTGCCGAGAGGCGGCGCATGGGGCTGGTGAGGAGCCCGCCTCCTGGCCGGTTGTTACATGGATTTTTTCCCCTGCTTTGAATTGGACGATTGTACCTTTAAACCCCTCTAAACCCTTCCTAACCTCTCATACTTAACCCTAAACATGTCCTAACATTAGTTGGAAGTTAATTTAAGTTAGATTAGTGATTGATTAATCCTAATCTCCACTAATTGTACCAAGGAATTCCCTGTTTTGCCCTTATTGTTGTGGAAGTATAAATAGCCTAACCCTTCACCATTTTCAGCCATTCCTCTTCATTTTCCTCCACACAACCGTGAGTTAGAGAGAGAGACTCCATGGGAGACTCTTGAGCCCTAGCTTCTTCTCTCTTCGATCCTAGACGATCCACCCACCCGATTTCCTTCAAACTTCGAATCTTGAAGCCCTCGACGAGTAAACAACTTCACCGATCGGATTGTGTTCTCTTGAGTTTTCACTCAAGCTAGGTAAGTTACTTCCTTTTGATTTTGGTTCATCGCCCTAAGGAAAACAACTTATATGCTATTTGTGGGCAATGAACACTTGATATGCTATGTTTGCCCAAATTCGGGGATTTTTGGAAGTATGAACATGTTAGGGGCATTTGTAGATGACTTCTATGGTTGTTGATGTGAATGATTATCCTTCATATTGTGTTTCTAGGATTGGGAGCATGCTAGAAATCATGTTTACATTATATTTGGGTTTATTATGAAAGTATGCCTTTGATTGGGGCTTTGGATTTGTGAACTCTCTATATATTATGAGAATGATCACTTAATTGAAATTATATGGTTTATGAAATGGGTTTTGATCTATGTTGGGATTATTTGTGATTTTAGGGCTTGAGAATTTAAGCCCGAATTATCTGATATATTGTTGTTAAATAAAGTGAGTATTAATGTTGACATGGATGAAAGGTTTAAGAATGAAACTTCGGTTGTTTAGACTCTCTCGTCGTAATGGGTTCAATATTGTGTTAACGAACTAGGGTTGAAGTCCTACGTCGTTTGGGTTTCGTTTGACTATGATTATGATGAATTCTTGGATTTTAGGGCTTGGGAATCAACCCTGATGATTTTGGGAAATTTGATATAACTTGAATGATGTGCTAAGTTTGGGTTGTATGAAATGAGCATTTAATGAAATGCGATATTAAGACTCAATAGAGTTGTTATAGGTTCAATATTATGTTGGTGAGCCTTAGGTTAAAATCCTTGATGTTCGGGTTTGGTTGGTTTTGATTGTGAGTACAGAGCATCTTGAATTGTGTTCCATTTGTGATACCCACAACATAGAGGCTTATTGGGGATTTGATTAGGGGCGTGCTCGTTAGGGCACGGAACATTAGAGTTCAACCTATGAACTTATATTACTTTAAGAAATGATTAATTGAATGAGTTCCCTCTTAGGGAATTTGGTCACGTGCACATGAAAGCACTTGCGAGGATACGACTACTGACTTAGTTTTGGTACCCTTGGGATTGGGTTGATAATGTCGAGTATTTATGACAATTGGGACTATAGTTGAGTCCGGTGTGCTTTTGAGTGAAACTTTGAAATGCTAAGTCTTGGTTTATGGTTGTTCTAAGTAGGTTTACTAAATAATAGTCTTTGGTTTAATCCAGTATGGGGCTATAGTAGACCTCATATTGTGATCTCTTGAGCTTATATGCTACGTTGATTGGGTTGTGACTTGAGGGTTATGAATACCTCAATATGTGGTTCTTGGACTATCTTTGCTAAGTTAGTTGGATTTGTTGAGTATGTGCAAATATGTGCATTGTTAAATTGGCGTGTAGAGCTTTATGACCTACTTGATTTGATAAGTCCGCTCTTGACGGTCTTGGTTCTTGTTTGAGCATGCGAGTAAATATCTACTTGTGCATTGCATATAAGCCCGGTGGCACTATTTGAATTGGTTTTTACGTCGGGGTAGGGCGATACATCGCCTATCACAATCGTAAGGTTCGTATTCGCTATGGATCGCCGTACTGAGAACCTCACGCACCTCTTTGTTGGCCCGGTGGGGAAGTTAGCCCATCTCGTGTCGGTAGAGCGAATGGATTATGCTATTGAGTGCGAGAAAGGGCTCCCTCTTGAAGGCGTAGCCGCTCGGTAGCGTCGATGTATCAATCACGTGCATCGTGTCACGAACGATATAACATTGTGTGTATCGGGGAGCAACACAACGACACTATTTGGGTATCTTCTCTATCCCTTATGTGGCTTACTATGAGCACTTATATGAAAGACAATGTGCTATATGTTTTATGAAGTTTATGCTACTCGATGACTTAATACCGGTTTATTGTTGGTATACGATTTAGATGCCATGAGTTTATATATGCTTGTGCATTATGCCATGCCACGACATGCTATGCCATACATTGCATTTAGTAACTTCTTGGGTCATTATGACTCATTTCGTGTGTTTGTTTTCCTTAGTTTTTTGCGATGCTCGTTAGTGCAGCGTTGAAGCTTCGGTAGCTTGATCGATAACAGTGGTGGTCTTCAGGCGATAGCTTGGGTTTATTAGTATTATTGTATTTGCCATTTTGTGAGATACGGATGTGAAGTTATGTAAACTTTACTTGGGTAGATATGTTAGCATTTTATTGTCGTTTATTTTGGGAGCCGACTTGTTGGGTCGAGCATTGTATTTATTAGAAGTTATTCCGTTATCTTTCAGAGCAAGGTTATAGCTAAACGCTTATTCGATAATTTGCTATTGTTATTTACGTCCCAGACAACTTTAGTCGAGGACATTGGTTTAGTGGTTAGTATTTTATATCTTATTCCTTTAGTTGATTTATTCCTCAGGCATGTTTTAGCCGTAGAGTTGTTGTTTATCGGGTTGGGTTCTTGTTGCTTGTAGGCCTTAGGTTGCCGATGGTTTGTTGTCAGTGCGCAATGTTGCGTCCACGCGAGTCGTAGATTTGTTAGAGATAGTCGTCTCTCAACCTTGTATTCCTTAGTTTATAATTATAGGCTTTGGTCCCACTTATGATTCGCTTCATGATTATAGTTTTGGTTATTCAATTTTGCCGTTATGGCTTTACATTCTGTTTAGTGTTTGATGGTTCAACTCGGACTCGCACCACTACGCTTAGCGGGTGCTTGTCCGTCTTTAGCTTGTCTTGGCCGGCACGACCTTGGGATTCCGCATTGGAGTCGGGTCGGGTCGTCACATCGTATGCGATGTTGCGCCACATGAATTTTATAATCCTACTTGTGCATGCTTGTGTATTTTGTCTATTTGACTGGCACGACTCGGGATCTCGCATTGGGGGATCGGGTCGGGTCGTCACCATCACTTATGGCCAAAACCGTGGTGGTACAATCCATCATGGTGGGTATTCTATGAGCCACTGTAATCATTGTACAATAAGCAAATTCGAGATAGTTTTACGCAAAATCAAGTCAGGTGGCATTATAAATTGAAGCTGTGGCCTCATCGAACACCATGATTTTGCTTCTTCTCAACAAAGCACGGCCCAAATAGAACAATTTCCGCCGCCCCACTTCCATCCCCATTCGGAGACCTTACACCAACTCTCTCCACCTTCGACCTCCGTGACACTTGCATACGAGATCTTCTCAAAATATTCTCTCTACGGTCAAGTAATCCGGATCTAGGTTTTAAAACTCGATCACGGTTTTAAAATACCTACCCAAACATGCTTCTACACTTATCGATCCAACTTGGTGGTGAGTCACGACCAGTCGAGGTTGAGCGAGAGAGAGAGAGAGAGAGAGAGAGAGAGAGAGAGAGAGAGAGAAAGAGAAAGCGAAAAGGATAACAAAAGCGAAGGAAGAGCATGAGAAATGAAGATGGCTAAAATCAGGACGAGGAATAGAGGGAAGAGGCTTTATTATGCTAGATCTAAGATGGATCCACAACGAGGGAGCTTGAAAACATTTATGAATATCAATGTTTAATGGGGATATATAAACCTTAAAATGATTCGGTCCTCTATAATAATGGCAAAATTTGAAAATTAGGTATTAGATTGTGGGCATTTGGTTTTTTTTTTTGCATTTTCAAGTAAATTAAATTACTTTTGACATTTTTAACATTGGTTTTCCTATTTTACCCCTGAAGTTAACGTCCTGATCTAACGTCATCCAAAAAATGGGCTCGCTTGCAACATGACTAAAGTTGGATGGCCAAAATAGATATTTCAAACTTTCGGTGGCCGAATTGCAAAAAGTGGGAAAGTTGGGTGGCCTATTTGTGTGTTTTGCCTTCAAAAAATTGTCAAAAGATTTTGGGCGAAGCCTTAAATATAACTTGCCACATTGGCAATAGAGTTTTCTTGAGGCCGAGTAACATAATGACTTCCTATGAAATTTTGTTAGGAAAGAAACTCACTCTCGAAATACTTTTATATCTTTGGGTGTGTGTGCCACTTAGTAAATGATAGGGATCACTTGTCCAAATTTGATTCAAGGAGTAACAAGTGTATATTTGTGGGGTACTCAACTAGTCATGCATCTTGGGTATTTAATCTTAGAACTAAGAATATCATGGAATCCATGGATGTTGTGTTTGATGATCTAACATACCTTGGCCACAAAAGTGTCGAAGATGATGTTTCAAGTTTGCTTGATTTTGGTGATCTCAACACTACTCCACAAGTTGGAGAACCTGTAGAAGGAGGATAGTCAGACATTGTTCCAAACTCATAGAATTCAAAAGCTAAAAGTTTAGAGAACTTTGGAAATTTGGTTTGATGCAAGCCGCATCGAAGATGCATTGGTCGACCTTGTTGGTGAAGCATCCTCTGCGGTCGATAGAGGATGTTCCCAATAGATTATAGAAGGACCATCAATCACAAGTTATATGAAATGTTCATGATGGTATGTCTAAGGGAGGAAAGGTAAGATTGATTGTCGTCTTTAGGTTTTGGTATTTGGTTAGTTTTCACTATTTTCATTGTAAGACTCATAATCTTTTAGTGAAATCATTTATTACTATAAGGCTGGATCTACAAGCTATGCTTGTAGATTATCTGATATATTTATGTGTTTTATTACTACTTTATTATAATAAAGTCTTCTGGTGTTTATTTGATAGTTTATTCCTTAGAATCCTAGCTACTATTGCACTTTCAATTTCCGTATAAACACATCGTTTTAGAATATGTAATATTACAATTTAGGATGGAGGGATTATGGCGGAAAGTAATTTGATATGTTGTATAAGTAACAAGGCTATTTATGAATTTATATATGCTAATGTTATAAACAATTGTATTGGTGGCCTTTCTATTTGTGTATTAATTCTTATAAATAGAAATTGAATGAAAAAAAATGTAACAATTTTTTTTCAGTTCTATAATAATAAATTTACTTATCTAACCATCAAACAATTGCTAACTCTTCCCCAATAGCAATCTTGAAATGTTCATCTCAAATATTTTTAATTCCGCCAACATATTAAAACATATAGCCGTGATTATATGGACATGAATCATTACACTTCCTCATGTGACAGTTATCTTCTAATTATAAATTTATGTTAAAGCTTACCACATGTGATAGTTATATGCTAATCTCATCGCTTAAGTATTTAATCATTAAAATAAACTCAAAAACACAAATGTTTCTAGATTAAAAACCGCATCAACAAATACTCCATCCGTTCCACCCAAAAGTCTCCATTTAAAAATTCTAATTATTAAGGGATATATTAATGCAATTAAAGTACGCCTCTTCAGACCAAGTGTATAGGCAAGTGTTTCATTATATCAATGAAGGATGGTGGAAAAATCTTTTCAAGATGGCAAAGTGTAAGTGCAATATGATCTTGAAGATACTCTAGATCAGATTTTGAATTAACTTTTGAGCATAGTATCCTAAAAAGTTTGACAACTCAATCAAGGCTTCAACAACGTGTTGTGGTAATATTTTATGAACAAGGGAAGTAGCTGCTGTAAAATAATATGATTGTCATGACTCTTTAAACCCCAAATGGTACGCTCTTTGAGATTGATGCATCGTGAAATATTGGAAGCATAACCATCGGGCATTTTCATATCCTTCAATAATTTCAAAAACATGTCTTTCTCATCTTTTCGAGTGTAAACATGCGAGGGAAGTATCTTTTTACGGAACCATTATCTTTAGTGTGGAATGGCTCCTAATTTTGATTTCTTTATGATCAAGTCGAGCATTCAAGTGATCTTTTGATTTTCGAGAGTTCCCGAGCATATGCAATACATTAACACACATATTTTTCTATGTGCATGACATCGTGTGACGTATTGGTAAAGACTCCCGATAAGAAAATTTGAAAAACATACTCTTTTTCTTCCAACTATCTTCTTTTGCATTTCTAGCATTCTCACTTTCTTGCATTTTCCTTTTCTTCCATTTCTTTCTTTTACTTTTAGATTATTTTTCTCTTTCTCTTTGCGTTTCTCTTTTCTTATATTAGCGTTTATCTCCTTCTCCTTCTCTTTTCCAATTGTTCTATTTTTCTCTTTCCAAGGACATCTTCCTTTTTTATATATAGTCTCGACATCTTTCAATGTTCTAGTATTTCGACTAGACAATAACTTTGGTGTCGGTTCTAACTTTGGCTCTCCATGAAAACAACTTTATCACTTCGTAATTTATGACTTTCTTTTAGCCAATGCCTTTGTCCCATATAACAACACTTACGACTATGTTTTTGCCGAAAATATCTTGTTTTCTTGTTACAACAAGGACAAACAAATTTACCTTTTGTATTCCAACCTAACAAATTAACATATGTTTGGAAGTCATTGATTGTCCACATGAGTGATGCACATAACTTGACCATACTTTTGGTAGATGCATCATACGTATTCACACCATCGTACCATAATTCCTTCATCTCCTCAATAAGTGGCTGCAAATTAAATATACATCAATCTTGTCCCCGGATGCTTTTGGGCCATCAATTAGCACAGAAAGAATAAAGGATATGGTTGTTTCATGCACAACCATGGTGGTAGGTTGTATGGAATAAGAACAACTGGCCAAGTGATATGTGAAATGTTCATGG